>JAODUD010000046.1:2989494-3002847 GCA_026784285.1 Stomatorhinus walkeri | reverse complement strand
CCATGAAATATGTGACCAGCTGAAGCCCATTTAATGGGGATCCTCATTCTGTTTTTCTCTCCCCCCCAGCACCGTCGAAGAGTACTCGCCTCGCAAAAAGGTAAGAATGCCAAAGGTCTATGGGGGGTGGGAGGTTGTTCTCGCTTTATTGCTTTATTTTATTTTTTTTTTAATGATTCCCAAGAATTCATACACAAAAGACCAGCTCAGTCTCACCTGTGACCCAGAGGAAACTAGTTCCCTCATGACTGTGAGCGCATTGCGTCATATTTCATGACTTGTCCGCTTGTCGGTAGAAGGTCGAGACTCTGGCTATTAATCTGTGGCGCTTTCCTCAACGCACCCCCCCCCCCCCCCATTCTTACCTCATCTCCCGCTGGAACATTCCATTGCTAAACGGCCTCTGACACAATGGTGAGTTACGCTCCACTAATTCTCCGTCCTCCCTCACAGAACAAGGTCCTTTTCCACCAATTGAGCCTGAAGGAGAACGGTCTTCAGCTCAGAGGCGTGTACAGCGACACTAGGGAAGGTAGGACCCTGGGTCCCCCCACCCCGGGGGCGGCGGTCTGTGACTGTCCCTTGAGGAGTTGGTGGCTTTATGCGCGTTAGGCGCGCTGCGTCACGGAGAGAGAGCAGCCGCCTTTTAGTTACTGTATCTGAACTTATTCCTGGAAATCTAGGATCAGGATCAGTAGCGATGTTCAAATGAAGCTTCATGAACCACTTGCTATATTTTCTGACCCCACTAGATGATGCTCTCTGTTCACAAGAGGGCTCAAGGAATGCCACAAAGCAAAGAGCACCATCTAGTGGGGTCAGAAAATGCAGCAGATGGTTCATGAAGCTTCATTTGGCCATCATTAATGTATAGATAAAGGTCAATATGCAGGTAAAGGTATGTAGATAAAATTTATAGACCCGCCTCCACAGCTGTTAATAATGACTCAGTCTAGCACCCCTTGCAGGTTCGATGGTTGTCTGTCTCTGAACCCTGCCCGCAGTTCTGTGCCGTGTTTACGTGACTCCGGACTCGTACCTGAGTGTGAGGGCGAAGGCTACTGTGGTGGCCCAGGACCTGCTCCGCGTTGTGGCCGAGAAGATGGAGCAGGCAGAGGAGGAGCTGGCCCTGACGGCCGTCAGCTACACTGGAGGTAAGGTTGGACCCAGCCCCCACTCCCGCCCCCAAAGCCATAGGCTGTACCTGGACCGCAGCTCGTATTTAGCAAAATACTATAATTCCCCTTCCTGTGAGGTCGGTGCCAGGGCATCCCTTTCTCTTTGAGTAAAGCCAATCAGCATTTGGAAGGAGGCCACACCTCCTTTTCTTCGCCATGTTGCTAATGCCCGCTCTGTGCGTTTCTCATTGTGCAGAGAAGCTCGTCCTTCAGCCCCATGACAGCATCTGCTCGGAGTCCCTGGCGTTACCCGAGAGACTGCTGGCGTACCGGAAGGACACAGGGGACATAATGGTACAACAGCAGGGTCTAGGCTTTGTGACCCCGCGCCCCCATCTGATCTACATCCAGGATCATTTGCTTCTGTATTTGCTCTCTGAAGCCCCGTGACCCAGCGACACACATCCAGCAGTGTGACGTCTGGCTCCCCCACCTTCTCTGTCCCTGCCAGAAGCCGCTGATGGACGGCGCCGAACTGGGACACCGAGCTGCCCGACTCCTCAGCCTGAATACGTGGGATGTGGCTGTCGCCCTCACCAGCTTTGACTGGAGTCTCTTCAGCTCCATCCATGAGGTGAAGCTCATTAACGCACATGCGTTGGTGTTTAACCATAGGGTCACACGTTCTTATCCCTTTATTTAATTTTTGTTTGTATAGCAAAGCATGTAGCATAAGACATTGGTTAAATAGTAAGTGCTGGCTAATTAAGTTTCCGAACTGACAAAACTGTAAAATTATAAGCTTATGCGGTTTGATAATGAGGCTGAAATGTCACTCTCTGTTTCCCCTCCATGCACTGCAGCAAGAGCTGATCTACCACACGTTCACCCGGTCAGCCAGTGGGGGGCGCACCGTAGCGCTGGAGCTGCTCCTGCAGCGCTGCAACGAGGTGCAGCTGTGGGTGACCACAGAGGTGCTGCTGTGCACCACGGTGGCCAAACGCGTCCAGCTGCTGAAGAAGTTCATCAAGATCGCTGCCCAGTAGGTACCCCCCCCCCCCCCCGTCTTCGAGCTTGTGACCGCCTCGAGGAGAGCACGTCCAATGTGCTTAATGACAAACAGCTTCATTCTAGACAAGAGGGATAGCAGTTTCGAAAATGCACTCGTAACCAGAAGGTTGCTAGTTCAAGTCCCAAGGCAAGGTACTAAAATTAAATGTAGTTGCATAATAGTCCTGATAGTTTCGCTACCGCAGGGTGCCCTTCTCCACTGCCCAGCTCTTCCTGGGCAGATCCTACAGTTTTGGGGGAAGGTAGAGCAGGCAGACATAATAAACGAACCCTTCCTCCCTTTAAAAAAAAGAATGCAGGTCAGCTTGTTTTGAGTTCAGAAAGTGCCTAAGGGGGCACAGTGGGGGCAGATGTAGGCATAGAGAGGAAAATTGCACTACCTGCCCCCCCGACCCACGCACATGCATCATATGGCAGACTCCCCTCTGTCTGGCAACATGTGCATGAGTGCCCCCCCCCCCTCCATTATATATCTGTAAACGTAGCACAAAATAGGAGGGAAACCACCTTGGGGCTCTTCAGGACATATAAAATATTTATCCTGTTAGTCACACGTCGTTGGGCAGGAGGGGGCCATGGGGCACGCCTGTCTGTGTGTCTGGCGCGTTGTTCAGACTGCGAGGTGCACAGGTTCATTTCCGCGAATAAAATCATGACGAACCATCGTTAACGTTGCCCCCCCCCACCGTCCCCCTCCCCAGCTGTAAATCTCAGCGGAACCTGAACTCCTCATTTGCCATCATCATGGGCTTGACGACGGCAGCGGTAAGCCGGCTGAGCCAGACATGGGAGGTAAATACAGGTCCGGTGGGGGTGTGGGGGGGGGGGGCGATCCTCCACACGTAAGCTGGCGTGTCAGAAGCCGAGACACCCTAGGGTCACTTTTTCCATGCTCGTTTTTGTTTTCCAGAAAGTTCCAGGCAAATTCAGGAAGCTGTTCTCAGAACTGGAACTGCTAACAGTAAGTGAGGGGGGGCGGTTGTGTGTTGACAATGAACATGTGCCAGGGAGTTCTGTGATAAATTAGATAAATTAGAGTCTGTGGTTTGCCTTTTGTGTGGCTGTGCCTCCTGCCCAGCGGCTCGTTCTAATTGTCCCTCCTCAGGACCCGTCCCTGAATCACAAGGCCTACAGGGACGCTTTTAAGAAGATGAAGCCCCCGAAAATTCCCTTTATGCCCCTCCTGCTGAAGGGTGAGTGCGTGTGCCGCGACGTGGCTTGGTCTTGGAGGGGTGACGGTGTGGTGAAAACTTTCACCTCTTTTCACCTTTTGGCCTTTCAGACATCACCTTTATTCACGAGGGCAACAAGACGTTCCTGGACAACCTGGTGAACTTCGAGAAGCTGGTGAGTGGAGAAGCTGTCCGGCGCACTCGTGTTTGTATATGCACCGGGCTTAAAGAGCATGTCTCTCTCTCTCTCTCTCTTTCTGTCCCCCACAGCATATGATTGCAGATGCCATTCGGTTGATGCGCCACTGCCAAACTGATCACATGGGTAGGTATCCCTCCAGCCCGCACGCGTCTGTCAGGCATGCAGAATGTAAGAAACTCTACATGACTCTAGTGGTCACAGGTGGTATTGCATGTGTGAAGACGTTCACGGCATTTCTTAAGCCCATCTTCCCTGTCCATTGTGAGAATTTATATATACAGCGATCAGAGATGGTCGTGTGATGACAGTGACAGCAGGGTGTCCTTGAGCAGTGCGTGCCACCAGCGGGGAGTCACTAACATAGCCCACAACACACTGACTGAGGGGGACTTTATGAGCATTCTAAACTTAGCTGCGGGAGGAACAAACCCTAATGAACGCGTCATCCTTGACAAATTTGCTCCATGTTAATGCTTCTCTAACTTATTCAGTTTGTGCGAGACACACAAATGCCCTTGTTCTGTAGCGAGGGCAGCATGAGGATGTCCGTGCCGCCCCCCCCCCCCCCCAGCCTATCCCTTCGGCTGACGAGTCACAGATTCGCGGGTCTAATAGACATTAAAGGTTTCCCCCAGGGAGCGAAGCACACAGGCATCCTGTACATGGCAGCATCCACTGAAGACGGCTAATGGCCCCCTGCGGGGGAACAACGCAATGAAAACGTCTGCTTTCCCTTACCGCTGCAATGCTGTACTCCTGATAGTTCCCCCGCCCCTTTTATTATCGAGCGCTATCTTCTGACTGAAGGCATTTGTAAGGCATGTGCACCCTCTAGTGGTCAGACAGTATCACTGCACTTGATCTGCATTTTTGAAGGTATTTGAAATGGACAATATCCTCAGATGGACTCAAAATAAACCATCACGTGAACGGTGGGTGACATGCCTGTTATCAGTTTACTTTTTTTTACCCATCTATCTGTCCATCCATCTATCTTTAGACTGACCAAGTCTGACTTGTTTGAATCTGTAGCCTACACTCTTTTTCTGTAATAGTTCTTCTAAAAACTGATTTGTTGCGTAGTCGTACATCCTTTCTAGGAGAGATGTTTTTTTAGGAATTACTGATGAGAGCACAGCAGTTGTGAGAAGGCTGTTATTTTGGACTCATCCCTCCATCTATCCATGCATCCATCTTCAGACCCACTACTCCAGGGAACCAGAAACTTCAACTAGATATCCTATGAGTGTTGTTTTTGGCTAAAGTGCTAAAAAGATAGATGGCAAATGAAGCTTCATGAACTGCTTGCTGTCACTATGCGATGTCCTGTTTTCAAAAAATGGCTCAAAGCCAAGAGCACCATCTAGTGGGGCCAAAAAATACAGCAAATGGTTCATAAAGCTTCATTTCTCCATCACAGGTTTTTGCTGATAATCCTGGTGTGATGGGTTTGCTGAAGGTGTGTGTTTATCTTGTTGTACCCCAGGCAATGAGATGACCCAGAAAGATAGTCCAGAGGTGCGGGCTTGTGTCCACTACCTCCACGTCATCGACAATCAGCAGATCCTGTTCGAACTGTCTCACCGGTTGGAGCCACGGGCTTAGGCCACGAAGACTGAGACTGTGCACTTCACACGCCAAGCACTTTGAGATTGGGGGGGGGGGTTCATTCCTTAACACTTGGCGCTTTGTCCAGTATCGGGCAACAAAATTGGCACAGGCGTCCATGCTTCGAAAATCCCAGAACGCAAACTACAGCCAAGCTGGTTCTGACGAGTCTGTATGCATTTCTATGCTCAACCACCAGGGGGAGACACTCAGCTGCGGAATAGCAAGGCAGAAGCCAAACGAGAAGCAAACGGACCTAGTAGCTGAATGGCAGGACTTCAAACCCCCAGTGGGGGAAGGGAGTGTTCGTTTCTGTATCTATAGATTTTGATCGCGCAAAATGTCAAATACACGGAAATCTAATAGGCGTAGCTGTAGACAGAGAGGGGCAGGACACTGGCATCCAGGGATGTGCAACCATGACGCTTGCTAGTCGACTTTGCGCAGATTTAAAAGCCACATTTGGGAGTGTTCAGTATGGAGAAGAGTTCATCCAGAGTAGTTATACAACAGATAGTGTTAACATATCCTACAACTGACCAGAAATAACAGTATTGAATTCAGTCATTTCAAAACTAAAGTGTGTGTGTGTGTGTGTCTGTCTGTCTGTCTTCTGGAGACAAAGTATTGTGAAACCATAATAATTCTTGTCCTGCAGTGTTTTTGCAGGTCCACGTTTCCTGATTCCACATCTTTTATGTACTTTTACTCAAACAATTTGGTTAGGGGGGTGATCTGGCACCTCCCTATAACTCAGTCAAAGCTCCATATTCTTAATTAGCTGAATATATTTTTAGAGGTATGTATGCGTTTCAGAAGCCAATAAAATATTTCTAATGTGGTGCCAAACAATGAAGACAATGCATAGTAGAATAACAGTGTTTTTACAGTGTTGAGCCTTATCTATAATGATCCAATCTCAGTATAGCCATTTCACGACCCGCTGCATTTCTGCAAGTACCCGACCGTGGCGCGTGTTGGTGCAGACCGCGGGCAATCTATCGTCACGAAAAAGTCTCTACATGCCCAGCTTGCAATTTCGCCTGCAGCAGCAGTTTTATAGGCATCGTATGGCCGTTTCCCTCGTGTATCTTTTTAACGGACTCGTGGTACAGTTACAACTCTCATTACGACTTCGACCAAACCGCGTTAATTAACATGTAGCGTCCTCAGGATAGTGCGATTCCCGCTCTCCGCTCCCGAACATTTGCTATAATACATAGGCCTATATGCCAGGAACGGACTTCGGTTTTGGGGAAAAAAGGAAAAGAAAAAAAACTTTATACTCTTTGCAGCTCTGCTATCATGTTCTTTGTGTAATAGTGGATATATGTTTTAGATTTCCACTATGTGGTTTTCATGGTATCTGTAAACCTGTTTACACACAACACGTGTAGATTTTCTGTAAAGATGTTGTGAATATTTTCCTGTGAGGCATTAATATTATTTATTGGGGGGGGTATTTGAATGAGGGTGATAAAATAAAAGCCGCGAGTACACTGTACAGGGGTTACGATAGACAGAACAAGTTTGACTTTGAGGAAAATCTGCAACCCACACGCTTCCGTTTTTCTGTAGTAGTACAATTTTTATAAAAGCGGATTTGTTGTGTATCCTTAATTCACGTTCATAGAGACGTTTCTCTGGGAATTATCGATGAAAGGACAACGGTTTCGAGAAGGCTGTCGTTTTTGGACTCGGCGAAATAGACGGAAATTGTGGGCTGTAGTTTTTCCAGCAATTATTGTTCTGTATGTATTTATTTATTTTTCAAGATGTTACTAAACTGGTCTGCATGGAGTTCTTAAACCACACATTGACCAATTCACCTTGTGGGAACAGAAGCCTTTGTAATAATCTGTAAATATGCAAACTGTGTGAATTATTTATATGTAAAAAAAAAAAAAACTATAAAGCAATACATTTTCAGCATGTCCGTCCCTCACGCCGCTTCCAAACCATGCCTATTTTCTAATTATATGCATTTTTACAGTGATTTGAAAGTTTATTGAAAAATAAAACGTTTTATGTTACAAAAAATGCTGTTTATAGTTGATGGCAGCCATTTAAATGTCATGAGAAAAAAATTCGCCTGCAAAACGTATTTTAATATTTACTCGCAATGCTTCAATATAACTAAAACCAAAAGCTGGATATTATTGTAAGATTCTTCCGGGTATCGGCGAATAATGGATACCAGTCTGTCAACGTCTATTAACAGTTTTTTCAGGCATAAGGTGAAGACAATCTGCGCACATGTGGAGGAAAACCAAGATACACTTAATGCCTATGGTCCCAGAATGTCCGCCTCCTCTCAGCGTTTGCCGTTCATGTCGATAGAAAAGCGGCTACCAATCATAATTTAAAAATGTACGTGAATATTTCATCTCAAGGTGTTTAAACCTGGTCTTGACTCATTAATAAGAGCCCATTAACATCAAGAATCTGAGACGAAAAAAATTTTTGCATCCTGGTTTTCGGCCTAAAGCGTAGGAAGTAGTGGTGAATTGAAGAAGCTTGTTTTGGGGGCAGAGAAGCACGAAGTGGGAAGGCAGCCAGTAAGAAGCACTTTGAGGGTGTTTTAATTGAGGCGTTTGGATGGGGAGAGAGGTGGGTAATTTTCCTGCACCTGCGTCCCAACGAGCTTCAACGAGCTAAAAAACAGCATTTATTTTTGCCTGATATACCGAATACCTTCCTTATATCACCTTTCGAAGGAAGGAAAACTATCCCGTTTCCAGTCATTAGCGGTGTTGCCAAGTCTGCTTATTATAAGCGACTTTGGACTTTTTTATGAAATCGCTTATTTCATTGAGCTGCAGGTCGCGTTTTTTGGGCTTGTTATTTTGAGGTTGCAGTTTTAGGGCTTTTTTGGTCTACTTTTATTTTTATATAGATTTATCATTCGAAGGAATTCAAATGTTAATGACAACAGTTATAATCGGCCTACAGACCCAGTCCGTCATTGATCAAAGGCTTACTTGCATAAAATAGCTTACAGGGCACCATGCCATGAAACTTAATACTTAAAGGACATCATGCCATCAAATGCAGCGTAAGGTAAAGGGTATGTGTAACTATGCCTGGGTAGTAATATCACCATGGGATGAATCAAGTTATCATAACAGAATTTCTCATTTTTCATGTAGTCATATACTCCATACATCATACTGGTATATTGTATTTTTATTTTCCAAACACACATATTAATTCAATATTTCCTTAAGGATAGGTTCAGCCATTCTGATTAGTTCAGTTAATCTAAGAATTTACATAAACCTAATTTTACATCTCTTAATTTAAGTTGAATTTTAGTCAAAATATGATCCTGAATTGGTCATTAAAGGATAATTAAGATTTCTGGTTACACAAATAACACATAATTTTGCATCTCTCGAATATTTCCTTTGTGTCGTAATATTTAAGTTCAATATCCAATAAGTTGTGTAAGGACCATATTTAGTTTATGGGTAGACATAAGGAGCTATTTACGTCGGACCTATTTTTGGGCCTGGCGCAGTAGGCTTCAGGAGTGAGGAGGCTTGTTTGCATCGAGAGACTTGGCTACACTGGCTGTTGGTGTTATGGTGGGGCGTGGCAAAGGGGGGATTAACCACATAGCGGCTATCAAAAGACAGGATTTTATTAACAATACGGAACACAAATGGAGAACGAGAAAACAAAGGGGCCGTGATTGGTCAAAATATAGCAGGGAAAACAGAACTAAGGCAAGGAGCAACACTGGGAACCAGAGGGCAACAGCCACAATGAATGACTCAGGAACGGAACAAAAGCAGGCACTAAAATACAGCAATAACAGGACTAGACAAAGGACAGGTGAGAACCATAACCAATTAAATAATCACAAAGCCCATTAAACCACGCAGTGGCCTGAGGAGCCGGAAAACACACTATGACAGTGTTCCCAACCCAGTCCTCGGGGGAACCCCGGGCAGTCCATGTTTTTGCTTCCTCTCAGCTCCCAGCGCCTGTGCCAGGTATTTGGTGTTCCTGATTGGCTGGGAGCTGGGACGGAGCAAAAGCGTGGACTGTCCGGTTTTCCCGAGGACTGGGTTGGGAAACACTGCACTAGGATAACACCACATGGGATGGGCCAGTGAGAACTGCTGGCCAAAAGGGAAAAAGACACACGAGACAGGTCCATAAAAGCTAGACTTCAGCCTAAACATGCCGCATAGTTCAAAGTTTGATTGGTAATTTTAAACTGTCAGGACTTTTGTGGGCATCATGTATGAGGTGAGCAAAACCACTGTCCAATCATAAGGGAGGTTTTCATGATGATGAGTCCCATGGACATTAATGCTGAACATAGTTAGAACGGTCCCGTAGCTTGACGTTAGGCCCCCGGGTGCAACGACAATCTACCCGACAGAGTGCGGACGATCCGCGGAGCCTTATCCTAAACTGAAGGCGGAGGAGAGGAGACACCAAACAAAGCTTAAACAGCTGCCTCCAATTTGCTTTTACTGGGCTTGCTGTGACAGCGCTACCTGCTGCGTGAAGGCGATGGGGATCTGTGATTTCCTCCGCTCGCCCGGCGCAGCGTATCATTTCCCCGTCATCTAATGGCTCGTTAGCGAAGCGCCTTGACGGGATCCGAGCACCGAGATAAAGACCCGCTGACGGGGAGGAGAGCCCCGATTCCCCCCGGAGGATGAGCCCAAGTACCCAGCTGCAGGTGTTCCGCTGACAATGTGGGAAGCGCTTAGGTCCCAATTGAGCAGAAAATTAAGAACAAAAAAGTATTATTTGTGGGCGAAAGATGCTCGTCTCCAGCAATCATGCGTAATTTAAACGCAGCAGTGCGTTTAACTATACAGCGTGACAAACAAGTCGCTTCCTTCGCGCCGTCTTCCATTAATCGTAGTGAGAAACAGTTTATATGCGTCCACTAGAATTTGTCTACATGTCCGTGTATTTTGAGTATCTAAAACGGGTAGAAAGTGTCTTTTTAGTAGGTCTGGATAGAAATGAAGAGGTTTTATTTTGTCTACTCCTTGTCCAGTAAAACATTGATCTCTGTAACGTAAGAGAGCATCGGAAATATTGTGTTATAAATACACTGAAACTAAAACCTTTTAATACAAACTGATCATGTCTGTTGGTGAAATGTAATGTAATGAAGAATGTGTATGAGAAGGTATAGCTTACAACTGTTCGCAAAGTTACGGTCCACTAAATAACTACGTAAGTAATCAGGGGCTCAGGAATCGGAGGGGTACCTAATATTTAATTTGGCTTCATTCGTCCCTCCAAAAAATAACTTTACATTTGAATTGTAAAGTTGAGACTCCACCAACATCAAACTCTCTCCCACGTCATGGAAATTAGTTAGGCTGTAGTGAACCATTCCTTTGTTTTCCTGCAATCCTATAAAAATCTGAGTTGTTTCTCTTACATCTATGGATGTTTCAAAGGAGATGAAACAGCATTGCGAAAGGTTAACCCCAGGATAGTGACGGCACTCGGGGTTTCTGAGCAGATATACTGTATTCAGAAAGGTCTTCAATATTGCATCAAGAAAATAATGCCCAGTCTATCTTCAAACAATACATTGCTGTGACACAACAGTAATATAATAATAAATTACTTTGAGTACAATGTTTCATAATTTTATAATGGTTTAAATATTTTTTGTCGTTTCGGCTGTAGATTCAGTGAAATGAGCTGGAAACTTTGACGCCAGAGTCCTTTGTAACGTCATCATCGGTCATGTGATGAATGGGGAAGTTGTACAGTCAATTTTAAATAAGAACAATTTTTGAATAAGAACATTTAATTTATCCGACATTAAATAAGCTAAACGTACATGAAGATAGCCTACCAGCTGACACGTGTCGAGCTGATCCCGGATTTCTTTCTGTGTAAGAATGAGATCTAACCCATCATTATGGTGAATCCTACGTTCCATCACTGTGTATTTTTACCCCATTTCGTCATCCTAGAAATGCGTCTCTCCTAGGAATGCTAGACAGACACCGGCACTTATCTTTCCTTTGTATTCGTGCCTCAGTCATTCCGTACTTAGAATGAGAGCAGGGGACGACAGTGTAAATGCGAGATACAACGGACAATTATAGTGACTCAGCGTGTGACCTTCATCCTGCGACACGAAGAATATTTAGGCATATCCGCCTTTAAAAGTATACTCTAATATTGCTTGGTTTATGTTTGGATGTACACGGTTGTGCCCGGGCTCAGAGAAACGTGTCTTGAAGAGTTCAAAGCAGTCTTCAAAGGAGTCCACGTCTCCCGGTAGTTTATTAACATTATGCGGTGCAAGAAAAAGCATCTTATTGTTTGAAAATCGCTAAGGCATCTGCATCCATAAGTCTCCTGGTTTGCGTTGCTTTCCACAGCGTAAACCTATATTTATTTATCACTTCTCTCATGCATAGGATATTTCTCGCTCTGAATTCCCAGGACATCCTTGTGAAACAATTTTAGTTAATGTGTATCGGCAAATGTGAAATATTTCTGCTGCTCCAATATGTACGGTTCAATCTTTGTTGTTTTTAGGACAGTTTACATTTGTGGATGTGGCTAAAATAACAAAGAACAGAAAAGATTAGTCTTAAATTTGTCTTAAAAGTCTCTGCAGCAGGTACTTGTAAGTTAGAAGTGAAATGAGCCTTAGTGGGCACATAGATGTGTAACAGACGTGTAACAGACATGTACATCGCTAGTGAAATTGCTGACAGTTGCCTACGTTTACTAAGGAGGGTGGGGGGCAGTTTGTTGTTTCTGGGGACCCACTCAAAATGTCATGTAGGTGTCCCCTTACTATTCCCTCAGAGGTTTCAAAAACGAAATAAAAAACTGGCAAGTAAAGTTGAAAGATTGTAGCTATAGAATAAAAAATATATTTATAAAATGCCGTTCACAGAGTCATAAAATGCGGCACGTGTAAATAAAGCATTAAGACAATCCCAGCATGCAGAAGATTAAAAGCACGAACTAGTGCAGCAATGGACGATAAACACTAAAGACATCAATGCTGCTGGGGGCCACCAACACTCGGGGGCCCATGCAAATCTGTGGTTTGAGTGCTGGTACCCGCACCCCTCCACTGAATAAGGGACGTCCTCCCATGCCAGGATGGTGGGTCAGAGCCACTTCACACCTCTGACATTCGGGGTTTGAATCCCACCCTCAGTTGTGTGTGTGGGCAGTGGGCCAGAGGTAGATGAATGGGTGTTAAAATGGCTACTCAGAATCTCTTAATGACGACTGACCTGTTGCCCTAATGCCAGTGTTGCTGAAGGCATTCAGACATATTGTTGTAATTCACCCGAATTCATATCATTTGCCTGCCACCCCAACAAGTATGTGAAGAACACCATCAAAGACATAACTTTGGGTTGAGGTTTCCACCTATTTAAGGGGGTGCAGGGGGGTTGTATTTGTTGGTTTTGATTATTGGGGGTGGGTGTAACCACCCCTATCTACCCCACGATTCACACCCATGCCATCAATCAAGTACTTTACTGCATTATGCAGCATCTAGTGATACTCAATACCATCTCAGGGATACTCAATACAATCTCAGGGATACTCAATACCATCTCAGAGATACGCAATACAATCTCAGGGATACTCAATACCATCTCAGAGATACGCAATACAATCTCAGGGATACTCAATACCATCTCAGGGATACTCAATACCATCTCAGGGATACTCAATACAATCTCAGGGATACTCAATACCATCTCAGGGATACTCAATAGTCATCAGCACTGGAATACCACCAGGCGCCATGTTCTCTGGTTCTACTCTGACCAAATGCGTGTCAGCAGTGAAACAAGGCTGTCCCATTTCAAAGGCTTCTTCGCATGTGTGATGTAGAAACGTGTCCTTTTCCCGCTCCACGAAAAATGCACCCAATGGATTCTTTGCAGACCAACATATCTCAAGATTCACTGCGCAGAGATAAAGGGTGTGTCTCAGCTGGGGGATAGGACCAGCACTTTATGATTTGATGGTAAGGGCGGGACATTATCCATAGGCCAGACCGTCCCATTTGATAATGTTTCCCGTTCAAACTCCAAAGAATGCGGCCTAAACGCAACGTACTTCAGCTGACGACTCAGACCTCTTACCACAAGAATATGTTTCAAGAAAAGCTTCTTCCCCTTAGTCTGACTCCTCAACACCCCCC
>JAODUD010000046.1:2974922-2987414 GCA_026784285.1 Stomatorhinus walkeri | reverse complement strand
GCTCCCGAGCTGTCATCG
The DNA here is from genome assembly GCA_026784285.1 of Stomatorhinus walkeri. NCBI lineage: Eukaryota > Metazoa > Chordata > Actinopteri > Osteoglossiformes > Mormyridae > Stomatorhinus > Stomatorhinus walkeri. Next base: position 2,987,396 of record JAODUD010000046.1, on the reverse strand, counting down.
CCGTGGACCGGCTCTACGTGGATGGGCAGCTCTACCGCGACCCTAACATCACTCCCTGGTAATATTAACGCCACTCCAGATAAGAACCCGCAATATTTTTTCCTCTTTTCTGTAATCCTCTTCCATTAACATCAATCTAGCTTTTACATGTTAATTTTCTAATTTAATGTTATAACAAATACTCTACCGTCAGTCTCCACAGTGCTAACAATGTTTTCGTTTCTCTGTCCCTCACTTACTCCCTTACCCTCATACCCCTTTCTATGTCTTTTTCACTTCTCCCTGCTTTCACTGCACCGATCACCTGTTTTAAATCTTTACTCGGTCACACACAACGCCCTCGAACTTTACACATCTGCACAGCACGACCATGTACATATGTACTCAGCGGTACCACAACCACTCCGGCCTCATAAAGCACACAAACATATTGGATACACACACACACACACACACACAAGCGCTCACACGCTCGCTCGAATCTCACTCTTTTGCATGTGCAATATTAGCTACACACACACGTCTATGGGCACACTAAGGTTTGTCTCATGGAATGTGCATGGAGCTGGCTTCAGAAAGAAGAGGTTAAAAATGTCTAGCCAGCTTAAAAAACTACAGGCAGATGTTGTTTTATTACAAGAGTCTCATAGCCCTGCCACAGCTACAGATGAACTTAAAACACCTAATGTGTTCTCAGCCTGTTATAACTCTAGGCAAAGGAGGGTAGGAATTAAATGTTAATTTCACAGTACTCAACACAATTATAAATCCAGAGGGTAGATTTATAATCATTAAATGATCAATACTTAACAAAAAGTTATGTATTGTTAGTATATATGGTCCAAATGTTGATGTCGCACATAGACATTGAGGTTTCTGGGGAGGGGCTGAGCTGACACCAGCTGTTGGCAGAGGGTGGTTAGCGCCAAGCCCTTCCCCTGATTTAAAGCACTTTAGAACAACATGCACCAACACCACATCTGGGCGGGCGAAGGGGAGCACGGGGTCTTTTCACACCCCTGCTCTCTGTTCGCCATCTGGAGCCGGGGGCAGAGTAGAAAAGCTGGCTGTCCAGTTTGTCCCCACGCCAGAGGAAAAAAAGGGGTCCATCTCTGGGGTCTGGTGGTGGATTGTCCCTCTGGGGGTGGTGGTGCCTGGATCTCGGAGTATAGAGTATATATGGGGAGTGTGAGTGTGTGTACGACATTCATTTCTGTGTGTCTTTCTGTGTGTGTCCATGCATGTGTCAGGTTGGGTCTTAGACTGCACCTGGAATAACATCTCAGCCTCTGTTCCCCCACGCCACACTCCCTGCCGGTGGATGGGGCCTCTGGCTGCCGATGCTTTGCTGGTTCTCGATGTCCGGGGCTGGATGCTCTGGTGTGTGCTGGCTCACTCTCGGCGGTTGCCTGGCGGGGCCTGGCCCTCCCGGCTCTGTCTGGCCCCGGCTGGGGGGTGGGGCGGCCCTTGGATCTCTGGGCCCGGGGTCCGGTCTGCCCTGGTGTGGCAGGCTGCTGATGGAGCCTGTGGACTCGCCGCCATGGCCCCCTGGGGCTCCTGCGACGTGGCTGCCGGATGGCCCCCCTCCAGAGCGCTCCTCTGCCCTTTTCTGGGGGGGGGGCTGCAATTGTCCCTGTGGTGGGCCTCCTGGATGTCTGGGGCCTGGGTCTCCTCCATGTTGGATTCATGTCCTGGGTGGGCGGGGCTGTGGCTCCCCACACACACTACTAGACATTTACACGGAGAAACCTTATGAACACCAGCGCGCTCACACACACAGGTGTGCACACAGGTGCTCACGGAGGCGCTGTCCTGTTCAGCTGTTGCTTCTGGGCTCGTGTCGTAATGCTGGGTGTGTTTGCTGTTCTTAACATTTAACGTTTGATTTTCGACGTGATTCGTACAGATGATGGTTGATGATTTCTCTCTTCAGCAGACACTGAAGCAGATTATCTGTTTTTTTTCTTCTCTCTTTCTCCCTCTCTTTCTGTTTAGGCTTGAGGAAGTAAATAAAAATAAATAAATAGATAGATATTTAAATAGAAATAAAGTAGTCCTCCGCAGAGGGGGAGGGAATAAAAAAAGAAATCTCTTTTAAATAAATGCTTGTGATGAACAGTCAAAGTGACAGTTTTGCACTAACTCAGGTTGTTATATTTCCTCAGACTGTTAATGGGGGACTTTGGGTCATATTTTGAATTTAGGTTTGATTTATGGACTCATCTCTCTTCTAACCACTTATCTTGATCAATATAATCGACAGTCGGAATCAACGGAGGACAGGGGCTTTTATTCTGAAGGAGAATCAGAGAACCCCGTGAGGCACGGACCCCCCGGCCTCTGCGTGGCCTTCCGGTTCCCCTCCAAGAAGCATCGGGCCCGGCAGGAACACGGGTCCGACTCGGACCCCCAGGACTCTGATGGGGCCTGGGCAGAGATGGAGAGCGCGAGGGCCACCCTGAAGCCCAAGCTGGGGGGGCGTGGGAAGGCCCTTGGGGCATATGCCAGGGCAGATCTTAGTGATGACGACATGGATGGCGAGTTCCAGTGCAAACGGGCCAGGAACATCGAGGAAAATAAAGCGATGGTAGGTTTCCATTTACTTAATGATGCATCTACTCTTATAATGAAGGACTTGTCACTCTAGGGTACAACAGCTGAGCCCTAAACATCAAAACGGCAACCGTTAGGTCACGAGCAATGCAGCATCCAACAGTCGGTTTATTTTTGTGTGGCACATTTTCGCAACATTAAATTGTCCCAAAGCACCTACATTACCCCCACCCAGAGCCCCCAGAGAACAAGCCAGAGGCAACAGTGGCAAGGAAAAACTCCCTAGTAGGAAGGAACCAGACTCAAAGCGGGGGCCCATCCTCTAGAAGCTGGCAGATGAAATCCAAAACAGCAATGTTTTGATTTATAAAATAGTCTAGAATAGACCAGGAATAAATGTGGAAGGTGATATGGAAGCTGATGTCTGAGGATGGGGGGGGGGGTCCTGTCCGTCAGCGGGTTGGAGACTGTCCACCATCAGGAGCTGCAGGACAGAATCCTTCCTGGTGTGAGGGACGAGTAAAATGAACAGTGCGTTAATAAAACTGACAATAGACAAAATAGGTGAAATCGCTTCGTCTTCCTATTGTCTGCATTGCTTGCAGAATCGATGCCCAGGTGCTGTTTGACTGGTGTTTCTCTCGCCCCCCCAGCTTGAAAAGTTATTTGCGGACTTGAATTCAGTTCCTGAGCTTTCCCCGCTGAAAACGCCCACGGTGAGTTTTGTCAGCCGTAGCACCTGGCCTGTTTTTTCCTGTTACATTAAATCGTCGGTTACTGTGGTTGCTGCCTCCGGGAATTTCTGGGTATTTGCATACATTACTGGTGAATTATGGGTGTTCGGTGTTGTTTTTTTTTAAGAAAAAGAACAAGACTTTGAGAAAGAAACTCTCCTCCAATGGAATGAGTGAGCGGCGTAACCCCTCCCGAAGTGCACGCCCCCCCGAGCACTTTGGAGTCGAGCGAGTCTTGGTCTCCACCACCAAGCTGCCGGCCTTCGACAGGCTAGACACCAAGAAGCTCTTGGAGGTGAGCTGATGTGCAGGTTGGATTTGGATCCCAATAAGAAATTAGGTCAAGTTTGAGTTTTTACCCCAAATTCTAAGAAGAGTGGTGAGTCTTATGTTGATTCTATAAAATTGGAAAAGAATGAATGAATGAAGGCCAACAAACTGAATTTGGTGTCATTGAAGTCACAGTTGGTTGTTCTTTGGGTCACGATCAGCAGCGTACAGTTTAATTATTTAAATACAAAGATCTATTTGCTGGGGGAAATAATGAGTCCAGATTAAATATGGGGGGGGGAGTTGCACGTCCCTCAGGTTCTTCTGTCTGGTCATGAATGAATGAAAGGTGCCTCTGGTCATTATCCAGGTGGATGCGAGAGGAGGGCACAGGTCACACGCCACAAAGAGGAGGTGCAGGGCAAGGCGTCCTGTGCGTGACGTGGTCGACATCACCAAGGAAGAGCTGGAAAACGTGGCCCTGGCACCGAAGGACAAGATTCTGGACAAAGATCATGTGAGTTTGTCAGCCCTGATCCTGGAGCCGGTGATGCAAGCGATGAGGCTCTGAAAACTGATGTTTATCTAAAGCATCAATCGCTGACTAACCCATGTGCCAGCAGTCAGCTGACTCGTCTGGCCCCAGCTGGCGGTGATTGGCTGCTCACAGTAGCCCCGCCCACTGTGGAATCCAGAGGCTCATTTTGTCCAGGCAGCGGCAGATGAATATGCTGATTTAGTGAAAATATTTTACTTTTTAATTTGCTAATATGTATGTATGTAGCCTGGTTATTTTGAGGAACATCATGTGACGTTCCTCCTTGGGGGGTCAGGGCGTAATGTCCCACAGATCTTAGACTGACGCATTGGTGATTTTGTTTGGGCTGATGGAGGCTGCCCATTTGAGCTACCCTAAAAAGCAAAGCGGCGGCTTCTAGTTCATCCAGATTATCCTTTAAATTTTTGATGGAGAGAGAAAGCTGAGGCCAAACTTACAGGCATTGAGAAATGAGCTGGAATGGAGTTGTCAGCAAAATTTGGCCAACATTTGAAAATCATTGTTATTTGAAGAACCTTACATAATATACATATAGAGAAAAGTATGATCTCTACTGATGATGTCACTTCCGTACGTCTGGAAAGCAAATTGCTATTTATTCTTATTAAGATTGCTACATTAATAATAATACCAATGGACAGAAATCTGATCAAATCTTAAATTGGTGTTTTCATGAATTTCACATATGACATGCAGGAAAGGTTAAAGGTCAAAAGGCATCTTGTTTTAAAAGCTTCATAGAAGCAGAAACACTTGCCTGAGTTTGGCCTCTTAGGCTGTTGCTATGAATTAGCATGTCCCCTGTTAATTCTCCCGTGTGTAAATACCTCAGGGGACGACTTGTCACCAGTGCAGACAGAAGACGCTCGACACGAAGACCGTCTGCAGGAGCGCATCCTGTCAGGGAATGAGGGGGCAGTTTTGCGGGCCCTGTCTCCGCAATCGCTATGGGGAGGACGTCCGCACCGCCCTGCTCGACCCTGTGAGTCACCCGCATGGTGTTTCTCGGCTCCCACTTCCACCAGGCTGCCATTATCCTCGACCCATTAGCTTCTGCCTTTTCGACTGTCTCCCCCTGGTGTACAGGCATGGAAGTGTCCCCTCTGCCGCGGCATCTGTAACTGCAGCTTGTGCCGCAAGCGGGAAGGCCGGTGTGCCACCGGGTCACTGGTGAGAATGGCCAAGTTCTACGGCCACAGCAGTGTCCGGGAATACCTGGAAAGGTGAGTCGCTCCCCCCCCCCCCCGACTGTCAGGCTGGGATTTGCACTAACAACCTTCTGGTCCCGAATTAATGTCCTTAATCACTATGCCACCTGCTGGTTGTAGAGTGTATCAAAATCTGACATGTGTTGTTTTTATCTAGTCTACAGAAGCAACTGTCGTAGGACGGGCCTTTGGTGGACAGACGTCGGATGGAAGTCTGGGGGTGTCTGTAGCCAGTGCCGATTCCCTTCAGTGGTTGTGTTTTGATTGTGAATTGTGCCAGGATGGAAATGGGTAATGCCTGTTGATTGTCATGCAGGAAGATGCTTGTTGTATCAGTTATTAGTCTTACATTTTTATATTGTACGATGTGAGGGGGGAAAGTGTCCCCCCCCCCCCACTTATGCACGGAGCCTCATTTGGTAGGATAGGAGGGGTAACTTTTAGTAATTAAATGTTGTTTGTGTTGATCAGCCTTGTGCTTGGGTGTCAGTGTGTGTGTCTGTTTGTTGCATTAGTGATGTCCAGTGCACCATCGAGGTATTCTAGAAACTGATATTTTTCTTGGCTATTCTGGAGGAAAGGTGAGCGGTTCTGCCAATCTAGCAAGCTTTGATGAGGCCACAACTTCCATTATGTTTGCTTAAGATGAAAATGTAGACCATCGAGGCAACGTGATTTGCGTGACCTGAGGCGGTCCTTTCATGTGGGACTGCAAGATGGTGGATGAGAAGTTCCTCAGTTGAACGCTAGAGGGCAGCAGTATTCTTTCTCATTTTGTTGCGCTTGCCACAGTCTTTTTATTTTTGCGTGTTGGTATAGTTGAAGCACGAGTTCATTTGCCCATTTTTGGAAAGTTAAGCGCAATAAACTAAGTAAAAAGTCCCTGCAACTCGGACCCCCACAGACGCGTACACAGGCCGCGGAAGGAGAGCGCGCCCTATAGGAATGACACCTCCAGGGGAAACAGGTCCTAGAGTTGCCAGGTCCGCGGGTTTTGTTTGAAAATAGTTATTATTAAATATTCGGAGGTCTTGGGGCATTTTGTTCTGCTTCCATAATGTTCTGTGTGAGGAGAAAAAGTAAATTACTATGAACGTTAAGTGGCTCCTAAGGTTGAGTAATGCTGCATCGCGAGCCACCGAAAGTCAGACAGACGCACAAGGAAAGCAGGGCTGCAAGATCTCGCGCATCTGGCATAACGCTTTCAGATTCACGCAAGAAATCTTGCGATGAATATATGTCTATTATTCCACTATAAACCTAAAATCGGCTGTATCAGAAGCCTTTGGTAGTTTATACACTCAATAGACTATTTACGAGGTAAGACGACTGATACTTGTAAATGTGTGTGCAGACATCTCGAATTGAAAATCTCAAGCCAAGCGAGCAAAACAAACCTGGGAGAGTTTCCATGTGACGTCATTGTGTACTGTGGTTTTAAAATGCTGAATATTTGAACTTGATTAGCATGCAATATACCGGTTTATTTCTATGAGATACAGTATACTGGGATTTCAAATATTGGGCTGGTTTCAGCTTCCGTTGGGTAGATTTTAAGCAGACCTTGGGCTGGAGATTTTTGCTGGACCTGCCAACACCGGCCGGGCCGTTTGCCCCGCATCTACCACAGATTGCTCCCATCGCCGCTGTTCTTGCAGTGGTCAGCTTAGGCCGTGGTGTGAGCTGTCCCACATTCCACACACAATTACCCTGCTCCGTTTAATTTCCTGCAATACTCTGTTAACATGAGGAAGAGCACTTGTTCTCCTTTCTCCATAACTAGTTAAACTGGTGATAAAGGGTGGACGTCTCTACGCCCACGTGCTGATCTTTTTCCGCTCTCAGTGTCTTAACCACAAATTCTACGTGTGAGAAAATGCAGTATAATCCTTAGAATAATTAAATGTTTGACATTTAGGTTAAACAGCACACTATTTTTTAATGCTGATTGATAGTAGGATTAGTTTCTTACATAGGGGAATTAAGGTCAGTCCTTGAGCTAGAATGATTTGGGGGAAGAGTTTCATATAGTTTGATTATTTTCCATGTAATAACGCCCTGTCGATGCTAAACATACGCACCCGTGCGTCACTCCGTTATCGGTGGTTTCCGAGCAATGAAGGTCCATTGTTTCGGGTAACGATTGTCACGAATGTGGTGGGAGAAAGGCATTCTGGGAAGGGGAGTCACCGGTTTGTGGTGGGGCTACAACACGTGCAGGCTGGAATGGGCAATGTGATCCTGCCTGTGCCTTCATGTGTCCAGAAGTTGTAACAGGAGGATTAGCGTGACCCACCGATGGGGGTGGGTCAAACGGGGCCAGAGGACCCCCATCCCACCCAATGCATGTGAGTGTGACAAGTGTCAGAAGGGACGCTGATGGTATCAGCGGGACTGTATCCTAGCCTCAGAGCTGCCATGCAGTATCAGCGGTCATAGTCAGAGGTGTGTGAGTCACCGGCTCTGATGTGTGAGGCTCCTCGCTCTGCATGCGGTCTCTGTCACCACTGTCTGACTCCCAGAACGCTGACAAACAGCAGAGTCTAGAACTGGCTAGTTTGCGGGTTGGCCGACACCAGCCTCTCCCTTCTCCGCCTGCCAAAGGCGAAGATCCCACCCCTCCAGCTGAGCGATGGAAGTATGACTTTCAAAATATAAACCAAATAATAATTCGTGTTCAGATTGTTGAATTACCATGACATGTTTAATGTGATTAGCCTATATTTTATGCAGATGACATAAAAAATAGTTCCAAGCCGAGATGGGAAAAATGTCGGCTGAAAACGTCTTTTCCCTATATGATAATTGGACCACAACTGAAAAAGTCAAGAGCGCAGGCTACGTAACAGTGAACGGAATACTGATATAAATAATTAAGATTTCCGGAACCCTTGACTGTCTAATTGTTTCCTAATTGACCTTGCAGTCTTTCGCGGAAGCACCATACCCACGGTGGAAGTTTTTTTATGACCCGAACATGGCTCGGCTTAATATCTTCACAAGCTGGAATTAAAGTAGTATTGATGGAACCATTACGCCTTCGCTGATGGATCGCTAGGCGCGCTCCCGACACGCGCGGGGGCGCTAATTAGTATTCATTACTCTGGGCTCCTCGGCGTCCCGAGTATTAATGAAGTTGGGGCTGCGGAGCCCGAGCTGAATCCATCACGTCTTCCTCAGCAGGTGGTATTCATCATGCGGGAACGCAAGTGTGCGGGGTCAGCACCGAGCAATTAAGTTATAACCGCGCGCCATGCCTTTCCTGAGAGTCCCGCGGCGTGTGCGTGCATGGGGAGGGTGGCAGGGCAGACGTGGTTTGGGACTCTGGGGAAGAAGCTCTAATGGCGACACCGCCTTTCCTTAATATGTAAATCCTATAGTCTGCCTGTTCATTACGCGCCTGACGGCTGGGCTGTGTAAGTTTTCACTGGCCTTGTCTAACTCTTAGAATGAAAGTTAAATGCAATGTCACCGTTTTCCCGTCAGCATCTGTATTCCGGCATTACTGTGTGTACACTGAATTTTTTTCATTAAGGTGGTTACCCAGATTCCAAGTCGTGAGCATCACTAGCTATGACAAAACCTGAGCATCCACTCCTCTGCCAGCTCGTGACATGAACTACATGGTGCCCCCCCACCTCACCTGAGGTCGCTAATATCAATGTGGAGGGAATTCCATTCGCTTAAGAGTAATCTGTAATCGGTTTGCGAAGTGAACTGTCTTTTCGTGCTATGGTTCAGAATTCTTCCTGTTACAGAGCTTAGCTTAAAGCTGGTCTGGATGAAATTGTACATATATAATGTACTTCGGATTTTTTCCACTGGAGTAATTCTTATTAAATCAGTCAGGAATTCAGCTGATTAACCACTGGGGGCATCACACTCGCTGGCAACCTAGCAAGCAGTTCCACATGCTTTTTACGGTACCAGTCAAAAGTCTGGACACAACTGCTTTTATCGCCTCGGTCTCTGATTTAACTGTTAGTTAAAGGCCTCGAGGCAGTGAAGTAGTGCATTTCAAATATTGCAACAATGAAGAGTAGAGTTCAACAACTCGAAATACTGACAGCATTGCAGACTCTTGGTACTCTTTCAGCCAGCTTCCAGATGTAGCCACCTGGAACGCTTCTCCAACAGTCCTGAAGGAGGTTCCACAAGCTCTGACCATGAGTTGGCTACTGCGCTCTTACACTTTGATTCTCATCCCAAATGAGCTTTATGGGGGTTAGGTTGAGGGGGGAGCACTGTGTCCTCAGGAAAATAACATGATTTATTGATAATTTAGCTATTTACAGTATAATAAGCATATGGGGTGGTTCAGTAGGCAGCAATGTCATATTACAGATCCAGGTTAAGGGGTCAAATCCCACCCCACTCTGTGTAGGGGGGCTGGCAGGTTCTCCTGTTGCTCGTAATTAGGTGGACTGGCCTATGTAAGTTTCCCCCGGTGTATATGTGCCCCCCCCCCCCCCCTCTTTTGCCCTGTACTGTCTGGGATAGGCTCCAGACCACCCCCTCCATGAACCTCTACTCAGGGGTGCCATTAAGGGGGGAGGGAGGCATAATCGTATTGGTCTGGGTTGGGGGCTCATTATAATATGCTGTCAGGGGACCCAAAATCTAGTGTCATCCCTGCTTGTGTCTTATAAGCATTGGAAGATGGATGGACAATAAGGATATTTTTCAGTAGATAATTGTGTTTTGCTCAGAACACGTTTAAAAAGTAGCAAGTCCTTTTTAGCTTTTTGTATGATGTCATCATGCAGGTCTTGGCTGATTCATTTGGCTCCTGAGTCTGCGCCTGTTATCGCAGTGCGACTGCAGTGCGTCTTCCCCGGGTTCCCGCGGTGGGATCTTCATGGCCTGCTCGATCTGGGATGCCTCTCCATGCGCACGCACAACGTTCACCAACTAAACCAGGAAGATCCACCCCCCCCCTCCCCCCTCCAGGACACTTTCAACAGTACGCTGACATTTAACAGGTTTAACTGAGGCTTTTAACTAAAGTGACCTTCAACTTGCATTCATTCATACAGCCGGATATCATATATAAGCAATTCATGTTTGACGATTTTCTCCAAAGTGTTTGAAGCCGAGTCTTCTGGGCCTCTCCTGGGACTCGCCCTTCTCCCTAACTACACCTTTTGTACCTCACGATTGCTTTATCCTTGGTTCCGTTCCCCGACTCTCCATCAGAGAACACCTACGGGGTTCCTACGCTCTTCTTTTACTAGTTCTTCAGTCCACCTCTGACCTACTGCAAACATCTATCTAGAGTCTAGATTGAATCTTTGCTTCCTCATGACTTATCAGTCAGAGAATCCCTTCCAGATGCTTGGCAATGTTTGTAAGTGATTGAAGACGTCTTAGCCAGGGAGACGTAAACATTGGACTGTGTCATGGCGGTTTTGGTAGAACCCGAGACCCTGGCTTCACCCTGGGAGTACAGTGGCCCGAACTGGTGACACCAGGCTGCACAGAGAGTGGCGATGGATTCCCAGATGTTAAAGAGATCATTTCATCCTAATGAGTTATAAATCGCCCATAACGCAACGCAGTCAGAGGGGAACTTTTGCTTCTCATTTTCAGCAGATGTTCTGAGGTTCTGTCTAAGGCTACTGACTGATTTATTAGCCAAAATGATGTTACTTCCAGGTCACTGGAAGCAAGACAAAATCATTTGTCTTTGTTTCGTTAAAGGGCTCCCTTTCTATTTCCAGTCATAATTATTTTGTGGTGTAATAAGCTTAGCATTTGAAAATGAAAATGAATGAAGACACACCTGTGATTTTGTCGATATTTTTCCACATCCCAAGAGAATGAAAATAGATACTAAGGTAACTATCAATAAAAAGGATTATTTTGCTTTTCAGCCCATTAAAAAGAAGAAGAAAAAAAACTAATTCTATTCAAAGAAGGAAACATTAGAGAGACACCTTAAACAAAGCATTAAGGACATCATGCATTATACTGTCAGCTAAATATGAACCAAAACCCCAAATGAGGCCCCATAATTCTATTACATAATTATTACATAATATTATTAGTGTGGTAATCCATCCATCCATCTTGCAGCCGCTTATCCTGAGCTGGGGTGGGGGGCCGGCTGGGGCTTTAGTGTGAAAACGCAGCGAAAAATATTTGTGAAACCAACGGGCGCTTCAAGCCGCAGTGCAGCTGTACATTTTATCTGGTGTGATTTTAAATAAATATTAGATTTGGGTCACGTGTTTTGCAGTCATAGAGACAATTGCCATGTTCTCATAAGGTAACAGGATCAGTATCCCAATCATAACACAGACCTGACCAACACAGGCCCTTCACTTCATTCTATCATCACTGGATTTGTGGTTAATTGTAACTCAAGGGCTGCCGGTCCAAACTGCATAAATCTGAAGCTCAGCTGTTGTACCCTTGAGCGAGGACTTTAATCAGAAATACATACATACATACATGCACACACATCTTCTGTACTGCTTATCCGTGGTTGTCGTGTACTTAACCTGAAATGCTAGAGTAAAATATCCAGGTACCTATTCACAAGTGCAGCACGCCACTGATCCCATGCAGATGTAGACGGAGGTATTTATTTGACACTATAAGAAGTTTTAAAAAAATGACAATCTGAATCTTGAAATTTTGTTGAATTTATTAATTTAATCTCATTTTAAAATAATTTTATCCAAAGTGACTTACAGTAGAGGCATTACAGTTTCATGGGAGATTCTCACCCAAGTCCTTCGTGGTGTTAGTGCAACGCTATTGGAAGAGCCAGCCGAGCAGTGTTAGGGACTGTCTACTCGGCCTAGGAGTGTTAGGGACTGTCTACTCATCTTAGGAGTGTTAGGGACTGTCTACTCAGCTTAGGAGTGTTAGGGACTGTCTACTCAGCTTAGGAGTGTTAGGGACTGTCTACTCAGCCTAGCAGTGTTAGGGACTGTCTACTCGGCCTAGGAGTGTTAGGGACTGTCTACTCGGCCTAGGAGTGTTAGGGACTGTCTACTCAGCTTAGGAGTGTTAGGGACTGTCTACTCAGCCTAGCAGTGTTAGGGACTGTCTACTCGCCCTAACAGTCCTCCAGCACTGCTCGACTGGTCCCACCACCCCTCAAGGCACAAGGAAGACACACCTCCCGGCTCTTCTCTGTTCT
>JAODUD010000046.1:2948387-2959368 GCA_026784285.1 Stomatorhinus walkeri | reverse complement strand
CCCCCCCCCCCCCCCCCCCCCCCCCCCCCCCCCCCCCCCCCCCCCCCCCCCCCCCCCCCCCCCCCCCCCCCCTATCGCTCATAAAGGACGTTTATGAGTAAAATTTAGGAGTAAATAATTTTCACAAGAAATCTTTATACGCTCCACAACAGTGCCCCCATGCGGCCACAAAAAGGACGCGCATGTACTTGGTGATTAGTACGATACAGACACCTAGTTAAATTAGTAGCCCTGCTGCAACACCGAATTTAATCGCCGTTACAGTTAGCAATGTTTGGCATCGAATAGCTGCAGTTAATGTGTTTAGGCGCGGCAAATTATTACAATTATACATAGGTCACAATATTGAGAAGGCTTTAAGGAAATGATTTCTGCTTGAATTATTTAACGTGTTTAGGATTAGTAGCAGGAATACGCGGATCTTATGATGTTCACGGGACGAGTCTTCCAAGCATTCTTTGATACTGCCTTCTGTTGCATTCATAGTCAACCATACAGCGTCTGACTGAAGTGAAACACTATCAGAAAATAGGCATAAAAGTTACAAACGACAAATACATTCATGTTTCATTATATATTTTTGGATTTGTACAAAATATTATATATTGGTGAATTATTTAATATGATTTGAAATCAAGTCTTTAAAATGTATTACAGTTTCTAAAATTAGTAGGCATTATACCTTTGACCACCTGAGGAGGGCGCTCCGCTGTCTCTTTAATTAAGTGAAAATAACTCACTTGCTCAAGACAGGCCATTTAACTGCAATTTAAATACAATCTAAGGACACGTGGAGCCGCTCTTTGATATGTCGTAATGGTCAAGTTTTTCCAATCTAGTAATAAAAAGTGTCTAAATGTTCTGAATATTTGGCAGACAGTTTAAGTGTAAATATGCATGGTAATAGCCATCAAAATTATGTGAAGTTCAAAATCGTGAAAATGCAAACAGACCAATTTAAACTGGTTTAAATGCAAAAACTATGATTATAATAGTTCGTATTGGAAGTTAACGGCACGCAGGGATCCTGTTTAAAAATATCTAAAACCGCGGGTAAGTGATTTTCCGTTAGTCATCCGCATAACATACATATTGAAATCTGCACCTGTTGTGTCTAGGCAGATGTTTAAAGCTTATGGGGATCATTATGAAGTAAAAGTACACAAAATAATAAAATGCTTGTGTAAAGTATTATAAATACAAATAAAGCCGCTAAATTTTGCTTGATGTACGAGGTAATCTTCACAAGGGGTCTGATCGTTTCCAAATAAATGAAATTTCTACAACAGGAAACTAACCATATAGGTGAGGTGACGTGTGACCGCGTAACAGTAAAGGAAGGAAACAAATCGATACATTCATGATAAATATTGCATTGGAAAGATTCTATAGCTATTGGCCTACTTTTTACTCAAGCTGTTAATGGGTTCTTGTACAACAGATTAAAAACTGCTCTTCTGTCATTTAGCAGTTGATATCGACGTGGATTTCTGACTATGGCGCAGTAAACATTCAATTGGAGAGACTAAACTGGTGCAGCCCCTTTCTGTAAGCGTGCAGTTTAAGATCTTGTACAATACCTGAGTTTTTCTTCATATAATAAGTTAAAATATAAACGCTGACTCAGAGGAACGACATGGGCCTAGATAAATCCGTACAACGAAAACATTTTTAAAGACTAATTTGTCACGTCAAGCATTTTATTGTTAAAAAGATTGTCAGTAGGTGGCAGTTGGATTAAATTCCCAGGCGTGTTGCGACTGGAACAGATATGCAGCTAAAGATTATATAGCGTATATCACGTAACGGACGCTAATTAAATTTTTTGAATGAAAAAGACATCTGGAAATCGAAATAGGCCTATGTCTCGATGAATTTAAAGGGCATTTGTGTTAAAATAGCGAACGCCTCTTTAGAGTGCAAAGGGTGATGCGACAGTCACACGATATGGCAGACTGCACCGTCTGCGTGCCCATGTTGATATTCTGAATCTCTGTAACCTATCAGACAGTAAACATACGGTACCGGAAATATTTTCCATTTTTGGGGAGGTGTGGGAAGCCGAACAATTCAGAAACATTGAGATGACTTTGTGCACTTTTGGTGCGGGGGCGGGGGGGAACAAGCCCTCGGGACTCTAGAGGAAGCCCTCTGGGTTGGCTGGCCACTTGTGTCTGAAGAGCAGGTTAATCCCATTTATTAACCCTCAGCTGCGGCTGGTAGCCTAGTACCCTTATGGCCATAACACCGTGGGCCGTCGTGGGGGAACGCCGGTAAACGAAGCGCGGGGAAACCATTGAGCATTACCGCTGTCACGTTTATTTGGCTTTATACGCGTTTTTCATTATTAAAATCAAGACTAATTTAACTAGCGAGTTGTAAAATGACAGTTTAAGAAACAGTTTCTTAAGCGTTTTCTAATTCCGTTACGTGGTCAATTTCAAAATACTGTAGTTTCTTTAAATTTCGCGGATGGAATCCCACCAACGCAACAAAAAACTCGCACCACTTTGATTTTTCTTTTAATTTTATTCCGAACTCCAACACCGCATGTGAAACAGACCAAACACAGCGCCGCGTGTGCATCTGTCTATCTACTCTTTCTCATCATTTTAGCATTAAGGTTGACCCGTGTGAGTTGTCATTCGACCTCGGTTGACAGTTGTCTGTTGGCCAGTCACCATTTTAAAGCATACAAAGTTTCTTTAATACTTCTGTGGTGACATGTAGCCTATATACTAATATTGTCCGTCACTTAAATTATAAACTAAAACCGCTTCGGGACTGAAACAGATTATGCCACGTTTTTTTTTTATTGTAGAGAAATTTTCCAGTTCGGTACCAGTTTAGGAACACAAGACAGCTTAATTCTACGATTGCGCAGAATATTAGTACAGTTCTTAAAAAAGAATAAACTTTTGATACACTAACCGAGGCTATGTGTTAATATAAAGCCGTACACACGTAAGAGACACGGCGCAGCCATCGGATACGCCATTTCATCGCAGAACACACACTCATATACATTAAGAGGAATTCAGAGTCACCAGTTCAGCTAACTGGCTAAAAGGTCTTCGTGCTGTGGCAGAATCCCACGTAAGGCTACCGCTTAGCCCACAATATCTGCTCGAAAAAAATACCAATTTTATTTATTGTAAAAACGAAGTAAAGCTAATTTCTTTGCGGTTATTTACGTCGTGCGTGTCTTTGCAGGTTGAACACAGCAACAAAGTGCGCTAAAGAAAGTCAAATCATGCTGGGAGTGACGTCAGTCAGCGGGGAACGCAAAACTGACTCTAAGTGATGAATCCGCGTTTATTTTATTTGGAAACAAATAGGAAACGTTGTACATATGGCGAATGCCCATGTGCACTAAGAAATGTAACTATGGCATAACAGTGTCTGAATTACTTTGTTTACATTGTAGCTTCTAGGTGAAGTAAGCTATTTACTACGTTTCTTCAATGTAAAATAAAAAGCACAGCCTTTGCCTCTTCAGGGTTGAATAATGAAAAACGAACGTCCGTAATTGCGAATGAGTAAGTTGGCAGAGCGCACCTTTACTGAGAAGTGTATGTCAACAGGAAGACGCGGGTATTGTGCTTCATTAATCTAGGAGGGGGTATAAATTATTCACGTACGACGGATTAAACTTTGATCGAAATTATGCACTTAAGATTTGTGTCTGTGTGTTAAAGTTTCGGGTTTCTGAGGTAAGTGGTGCTGCGGTTGCGCTGACCTCAGACGTACCGTTGGGTATTAAAATGAGTGCTGTGACTTGGATAGTGGCCACGATTATGATGCCGGGAGGGTTCATCCCAGCTCCCTGCCTTGTGTCAAAGTCAGGCTTATCTTTTTAAATACTAAAACAGGAGCGCTGTCTGGGTGTGACCTTCTGGCGGCAGTGAAGGCTGTTATGTAATAGGCGTCAGCTTCGCTTCCACCGTCTCGCCGAGAACCACCATATAGAGCTAGAACTATTATGACTTTTCCCGTGTGCGCTTTTATTTACTTAATTGGTGACGTTATACATTAACTGTATTTTGGTAAAGCCTTTATAGTGCATTCGAAACTCATACACAGCCTGGCTGTGCGCCTAAATTTCCTAACATACATTAACAGCCTTAATATGCATTAATAACAAACATTATACGATTATAATGTTTGTTACTGTCATATAACATTTGTTATTAATGTAGAACTATGTTACAGCTGTATAGTAGGCTATGATAGGATTTTATGGTATGCTTAAATGCTGCTTAAGAATGTTCTATGCATGTATTATGAAGGTGCATTTAATGTTCTATGCATGCATTATGAATAGGCCTACGTTATGGAGATGCCATTAATGTAAAGCGCTACCATTTATTTCATTAATTATTTGCTTAGTCATTTTACATCTGCGGAAACGTCGCGGTTGTGGAGAGGTACATCGATTAAAGTCTGCTATAGCCGTGCTTTATTGAGAACAATAGCGCTGCGTCAAGCAGTTATTTACTGTCGAAAATTTACTTTTGAGTGACAGGATCTGAATGTGCGCATTTTTTTACGAGAGCTTGTAAATTAAGCGGCCTCTCAGTTTTTGGAGATGCACAGGACAAGCCATCTCGATCCAGTTGGTTGTAATAGAGATCGTCTAATTTCTAAATGAAAACAGGAAAAATAGTAGGATACCTGGCGTTGTGTTTATGGGAGAGGTGAACACGCCAAGAGGTGTGGTAGGTTCGGCTTGTCATACGTAAGATTTATGGGAACTTCAAGTGCTCTAGAGTCAGTGCGCGCTACTGTATAGATAGCCTAAGTTTATTCTTACTAAAATACAGATCTTTACCCACGACTTATCACCATAGGTAGAGACAGTGACATAAATTACCCGGTGAACCATGATGCACGTTATAGGCTATGTAACACATTTCTGAAGGGTCTAAACAAATAGGCTCTGAAAAACTAGAATAATAATTAGGTTAAATGACCACGGGCTGTTTTTGAAGTTCCAATACGTTTAATAACCAGGAGCCCGTAGAAGTATTTAAGGCATCACAGGTGTGTCGCTGTTACGATGCGCCGACAGAAGATAAGATCAAACCCAGAGCGGGGACGATTTTTTTTTTCGCTCGGGCGACAGTCAGCTTCGTGTCTGGCTGACGCAAAGCGCTAGAAATGTCTGCAGCTTTGTTGCTCGCCGGCATATTTCCATTCCGGAATAAGAGTCACTGTCGGACATGGTTGAAGGTTAAATTACAGCGCTTTCATTTTCCCATTATGTCACGAGTGCTGTCTTAAACAGGGGAGTCGAATCGGGACAACATCGCTGTAATTGCAATTATGTTGCGCCCTTAATTCAATTTGCCTAGTGAAAATTAAATGACTACTAAACTTGCCCATTAAACTTAATTGCTATCCATTCATTTCCATAAGCCGGGGTGCCACCAGGGGGAATGCCTGATCATAAATTTGGCTCAGTTAATAGCAGACCCAGTCAAGGTGCGCGCCGTTCCCGTTCATTAAAGGGACGAGCTCAGAAGCGCGCGTTGCGGATAGAGATACTCATAGAGAAGTTTCCACGTGTTTATGATCTCTCTCAGAACTAAAATAAAGAAATGAAGTCTATTAAAGGAAACCTGAGTCTGCTAGGTCACAGACCTTGGCAGACATGTATCTTTGGCGACAGGTATAGAAAAAGAAGAATTGGACTGAGATCTTAAAATGTTAAGTAACGGCATAGTGCGCGTTATACGCATACGTCATACGTTAAATCTCACACACCACCCGCCCTTCGGCAATTTCACTAAAAATATCCCGCAGACAAACTACATCCCGTAGTTTGTTAGCAGTTTTCTGCCTACAACCGCCGGTTGAGGTGGACACGGATTATCTTTAGATGGATATTTCAAATGTTTAAACCAAGTACTAAGAGGATGTGGTAGAAAAAAGCCGGGGGTGATTTCATAGAGGTTTAACGGAAACCTCAGCCCTCAGTCACAAAGCACCGAGTAAAGAAACCAAGACGGACTTCGCAGTCTTTACCGTGCTGCCCCAATTACTCCCGCGGTGAGATCATTAAGTCAATTAGTTTAAGATCAAACGGCCTCAGGCCACAATGAATCCCTGTGTAGAGGAAAGGCTTCAAAAGCATACCCTGTCCCCCCTTCAGTTCCCACTTCTCCCCCCAAAAATAAAAGCTCAACAGGGCAGCTCAGGTGGGGGTTTGTCCATTAGACACCTTTTAGCTGCAGGCTAAGGTAAGGTTAGCTAATTGTGGCTGGGAACAAAACTCACCCACGGTCAGGATCAGACTTGCTGGAGGACTTAAGACGCTGTGAGTTTAAATGTAGCGCCGGGCTACAGGAGAAGTGGTTTTGAAAAACACACACAAAGAAAATACTTGGGAATAGGAGGTCAGACTCCAGGCTGAGACTGGACTTGGCAAGGGAGATTAAAAATGGTTTGACAGGTTGTTCCTCGCAGAGTGACTCGCTTGACTCTGGGCTCTACTTATTTATACATGGGTGCAACAGCAGGTTCTTGACTGAAGGTATGTTTCCCTAAAAACTCCAGTTAGTAACTTTCATAGTTAAAACCTTTCAGCTGCCTTTGAGTTACTAACGTCTTTAACAAGTTAGTTTTTGGCAAATGTACCCCAGTGTGTGAATTTGGAGCTTCTCAGTTACAACTGGAAAATAAACCCTTCTCCCAATCAAACGAGTATAAGGCAGATATTGGAATATCCACAAAACCCTGTTGAGAATAAATACACTAAGGATAGAAGCAGGGGTGGGACAAGTGAGACTGAGTAACAGGTCTAGGTCTGGGTTGGGGGCTCAGTATTATATACCTTCATGGGGCCCAGAAAATCTAGCAGCCCCCCTAGATAATTAATTCCTCTCCTGTGACGCTACATGAAGTGGAGAGGGGGTGTCTGCGAGGTGAGGAATGAATTTTAGCCAGTGTCAGCATCATGGGAGGCGTTCATGGTCTATACCCCTCAAAATGAGACATTGTGCCCTCCCCCCAAATGGCACCCACCAAGATTTTTTTTTTTTTTTGTTAATAAAGACGTTCATCCTAGCATCTTGAATATTTAACATTAAGGCTTCATTTGCTCATCGAGTTTTTCAACACCACCCCCCCCCCCCCCCCGGGGGGGCACTCAGCATTTAATGCCACTGCCTGCCAGTCCCATTTAATACGAGACCATCCCGCACAGCCGACCCCCCAACCCCTCGTCTTTGAAGGGCCCCAGTGTCACATGGTTTTACCATGTCCATGCTTTGAAGGTTTAGATAAACAAGTGCTGTTTTCAAAGATTCAAATACCACAGTCTCCCCCACCCCACTCCACCTGACACGTGTTTTCAGGGGACATCTTCAAAGTATTGGTAAGGTCAGTAGGAGCTCTGTTCTCCCAGGACAACGGCCCCTTCGACCAATCAGAAGACACATCTTCGCAGCAGTGAACACAAGTGCCTTTTCATACCTTTAATCACTGAGTTAAAACATTAAGAATTTGCTGCAGTTAGCCAGTATGATCAAACAATTAAATATCACTGCCTGAATAACAGTGTGTAGATAACGCAATTCACAAAGAACATCAAAACACTATTCAATCCTGAGTATCCACCAGTAATAACAAAGGAAACATTAAATCAGCAAAGCACCTACATCAATCAGCGGACTGATATACAAATAAACTTTTAAAATAATAAAAGCAAATACAAAGGTATGGGTCCTATATTGGTCACATGGCAGCAAATGTGAAAACTTAGGACATCCAATAATCATCCTATAAGGCAAGATAGAAAGTATGATAGTTTAAAAAATAAATTTCTGCGTACTGTATTCCACGCTAAGCTGTCAATGAAGATATTCAGGTTTCAGCTTTGCTGAAAATATGACATATTAATAATTACTAAGTGCATGGCTGCATAAACACGCTTTAAGCTAAAATCCCAATATAAACACCTATGTTATGCCTCTGAATGCGTTCTCCCAGCTACACAAACATCCAGATACCAGGTTGCCAAAAACCTTTGTGGCAGATTAAAGCTTTTTTTTTTTTTTTTTTTACCAGAGTTCATTTCATTTCATTCCCATCCAATTCCTTTACCAAGCAGAGTAGAAGCCAAACAGTAATGAATCCAGCAGGTGAGCAGGGCGTCCTGTAGGGACACGGCTTTCAACCCCTGCCACAGTCTCAGAGCCTCCTGGAAACCCATCAAAATAACAATGAGAGAAGCGATACCCCCCCCCCCCCCAAACCTGCTCCAATTAGCACCTGATTTCCTCTTCAATGAGAGACTTAACTGATGTGAGGAGTTTGGGATCTAAGCAGTAGCAGAATACAATGAGACCTTTCAAAGTTAAGTGCCTATTCAGATGTAAAAAAAAATAAAACAGGCATAATTATATAGTATTCACACGACACTTAAAGGTCTTTCATCTGAATCACCGAAATGCAAAATAAATAAATAAATAGCTAACGTAAAAGCCAGCCAGTGCTGTTATTTGTTTCACAGTGGTCAACTGGGTCCGCGACAATCGTGAAGCAGTAGGACAGATGAAAACCTACTGGGGGAGAGGTGGCCACCTCCATTTCCATCCGTCGACAAACAGGATACAGATGCATATCGGGGCTTGGTCTGTCAGCCGCGCCGCCATGGCGACGTCGCACTCGTGAGGGTGGGGGCTATGCCTTGGCCCTTAGCCATCCATAACAACATGCACACAGGTCCTGTGTCCTGCTGTGTAATAGGAACAGACGTTTTACTTCAACCACAACAAACCTCTGGAAGCAATGGTACAAGAGATTACGTGATAATGTAGGGACACTTAATAATTTAAAAAGTTATTTTTATTTTGTAAGAGATTAATAAAACAAAATTAAATTTTTGGGGGTTCGATTCCCCTTCCCCCGATTCTTACATCCCTGTATTAAAGTGACTCCCCACACATTTCATTAACAGCAGCGGTGTGACATTGCAGCAGTTTTAATATTTCAAAATAGCTGTATACCCAGTACTCCTAAAGGAATCCCACAGGAATTTCATCAGTACAAAAACTCATATAGTTTGATTGTTAAAAATGTCAACGAAACTAAACAGGAACAAAAATCCCTTCATGACAAATCTGAGACAAAAAGCACATGCAGATTTTGAAGCATTTTTCTAGAAAGCTCCACCCATCGTGCCACGCCCCCTCAATTTATCTCCTCCCTAAACTCCACCCACAATCACCAGGCAAGGGGGCACCCTTATGAACTTTTGCGGGACAGGAAAACTTCTGCTCTCCAACAAAATATCACAGCTCAGTTTTGACCACAGTCAAGGTTATTTGAAACCCACTGGCAACACCGTGTAATTTAATTATTAATTATAATTAGTTGTAGTTCTAGGTACAGATTCAGGCCAGCGGTCCCTCAATGCCTTGACACAGAGTAACTGTATGCAATATATTAACACTGTAAACATGATTTATATGTAACTCAATGTATTATTGCCAAATACAAAGAGAACCATACTAGACAGACCTCAAAAAAGAGATTTGGTGTTGCATAACTGACATCAGTTTAAAATCAAGATTGTCACAGTGGAATATGTACAGATAAATCCATGACTTTGGATGCTTTGGTCTAGTTTGGTCTGTCATTCATGTACATTTTTGAAGCGGTCACTTTACATGATGACAGTGGGGTCAGGAATGGGATTTTCTGGAATGTGAGTGCAAAGGAGAAAAAAATAGTTTGGTCTGAATGTTCTGAACTGAGAACACTTCAAAATGAATGACAAGGGTACAATCTCGGAGAATCCCACTGACTATAAGTCATGTCACCACCCGGTCCGCCATCTTTACCAGCCAATGTCGGCTTCCTTAATCAATCAGGCAGCGTTTTTTTTTTTTCTGAATGTTTGACCTTGGTTCCTCATCTGTACATGCGTGATCCACATCTTAGGATGGGCACAGGACATCTGGCGGGGAAGAAGATCTAGCAGCAGCAGAGACGGAATAATCATCATTATACTAAATGTGTATTTTTGTGTTCAGTCAATAAGCTGAAATATCTGGAACATGTGATGTCCTGGCCTTACAATGCACTTTCCACCTGCCCTTCGGCAATGGACAGCGTAAGGTTAGCATTAGCAACGTTAGCATTAGGTGCACCCAATATTGCCCATAGGTTCTTTTTACTGCCACCCCCCCCTCCAGCCCCATACCCAACCCCACTTGTTTGACAAGCAGAAGATAAAGACCAAAAACAGCAGCGATGTAGCCTTGCGGCCAGAGGTGCATTACCTGAGTGTGCCATATTGATAATTATCACATGTAATTTGTCTCTCAAAGGCTTCCAAACAGATGTCCACCTTTGGAGTTTCCTTCAGATCAGATAAGAGCGTTTGAAGGGGAGGTCAGGCACAGTTCAAGACTGGGGGGAATCTGCCGACCTGCTTGCTGAAAGTGTCTCGCACAACCTCTGTGTGTCCTGGACACAGCATGTTCATACCTGTGAATGAACATCACAATGTAAAATCAGGAGGCTTCTGTTTCATATCTGTTTCATTCCTTGCATCATACTCCAAGTGATCCGTAATCAAGGTGATACATTAAATTATATAGTGAACTGCCTTATGACTGGACACGTAATTGGTCTGTATATTATTGAACAAATCTTCTGTGCTTGCAGAATGTTCATTGTTCAGCGTTGATTGCGTGTTCTTAAGAATTTGTTTCCAGATGTTTCCCAATTTGTTTGATCAAACTCTGGATCTAGCACTTGTGTAAATTGTGTAACAAAATGCAAATGTTATGTTAAAAATGCAGATTGATAAATGAAATTAATTACAAAAGCCAGTGCTGCTGCGCCAGATGAGCATCAAACATGGAGGGTCAAGCACTAACCAGTAAATAACTCGCAGTAGGGGTGGTGCGGCAGGTACCTGACATTGCAGTAGGGACGGTGCGGCAGGTACCTGACATTGCAGTAGGGA
>JAODUD010000046.1:2896160-2910795 GCA_026784285.1 Stomatorhinus walkeri | reverse complement strand
TTACACCAGACACATCAGCTGTCTTCCTCTGACCCCCGACCACACACGTGCGCACACACACACACACACACACACACCATTTAACTAGGCTGGAAGGACACCCACATAAGTGTTTGGAATTTTGTAATGAAAGGGTTAAGCTTGACTTCCCAATGATGTCAGTACTGTGTTTGTTTCCGCCTGTTGCCGCCACCAGCTCCATCTGGTTGTGAAACATACACACTGTCAAGAATTTACTCGCACTCACTGCCACGGCGTGCGAACGATATTCGCCCCTGCAACCTCCAGCCATCCAGAAGGTTTCAGAAATTAAAAGCGTCACCAGCCAAACCCAGGGAAGTCAGGCCTCTCTGAACATGTACGCAAGCAGAAACTGCATCCTGGCCTTCAGGAGCCAACGTGAAAAGAATGTGGGCCTCGTAAATTTCAGAGATGATATAAGGTAAACACCATCGATACAGCAGGGCATCACCACAGCCACAGCTTAACAGATAGACAACAACTAAGGATCATTATCCAGTCAATCAGCATTTATTCATATTTGTAATAGAAAGATACCACTGCATACACAAGTACGACAGTTATTAGAACAAGGTGTGGGGCAGAGTAATGCATAAACAATTCATATAAAACAGTGACACTGTAATGCACAAGAGGCGCATGTCCCAGGTGTCAGGGAATACCTATGATTACATAGGCCTACCTAGACATAAAGTACAATGTGATACATTTTTTTACAGTCTGCACAGCGTTATGCTGGACAGATACCATGGTGGCTGGATTGAGACACCGTGATTTATAACTTTCACACTTAAGACATATAAATTCCTCGCATTTGCTAACCGTTCCGATGAACAAGACATGCCAATGTAAATAACATTGGACCACCTGCAATTTTTCTAAAACCTAACATATAAAACAATGGCAACAGTTCGCGCGGAGCCCATATACTTTAAAACCTTGAGTTACCTGGAGACAGGTGTATACAGAGAAACGGCACCCAGCAACGCAGGGTCATGCGATACGCGCGCTGTCTGAGCGCCGTCTCTGCGGGCTACTTCAGCGCGCTTCCTCGGTGTTTAATTTCATTCCCTCCCGATTGTCACTCGGCATCCTTGCGGGGAATTAACAGCGAGAAAATACTACAGGACAATTACTATGTGCAGGGTGACCAGAAAGCCGCTGCCCCTGGGCGGTACGTGACATCTGTTACCTAGTAATAGTCTCAGGGAAATGACGGTCGTTTAAAGCGTCTTGTAAATGCGGGGAAGAAATAAACGCAAAGTAAGCCGACATGTAAAGAGAAAAGGATCTTATTACCTTGCCTCACTTCTAGAGTTATTCAGTCTGACAGAACGGACATGATTTGAACTATTCCGCAGCAAAATTAGTATCATTCAAGAATTATTAGCAATAGTAACTACCCGAATACATGTTTTACGGTGACTTCGATCAATTTATTTGGACAATATTCGTTTTGTATAAGAAACAAAACTGAAGCCTAAGGCTATAGTTTAATTGAATTACACCGACTGGCCAAGCAGTTTTTTTATACAAAATTAGCGTTTAGTCAATACTCCCCGTAACTTATAAGGGTGACGACATGACCTCCATTGGCCTGTGAACAGAGGCGAAGAAAGGCTGTAAAGTAGCGAAAATGAATGGCAACGTTCACAACCTTAACCTGTGATTTATATCCAACTCGGTAAAATCATAAATGGCCTTTCAAATATGAAGTCGTGCTTAAGCACGTAAAACGTCTGTTCCCGCTAACAGACACATACCATTTTGATTTTAAAGCATTATTTTCTGTTCTGCGTGAATTATTACACTTCCATTCGCGAAAATCAATACAGACGAACATATGAAAGACAATTAATGGGCATGAATAGACAAACGAGTCTAATAATGTATGAAAAACAATAGCTTATAAAACTTAAAACAAAATAGGCTACATAACGACTGTGATACTTCATTTAAAACATTTTGTCATAATGAAGCCGGCTCAGATAATTATGTTAATAACGGGATTCTGACTCATAAATTGCACTAATAGCGATAAAGATACAGGCTGCAGTATAAACGGCTTCAACAGGAGCGGAAAGATACTTTGTTACACGGTAATTATTCAAGATGAGTTGCAATGCACATCCAACCAATTCGTCGGTGGACGGATGTCATTTAATGTTGCATTAAGAATGTAAAAAACTAGTGGCTTCCAATATGGCATTCCTTCTGTATATCTATAACGGCGTGCATTCGTGTCTATAATAGGTAGCTAGCTTGCTGTTGTGATATTAAAACATTAAACAATATAACGGCGCTAGCGTGGCGTATATGTGTGTGTGTGTGTGTGTGCGGATAATATCAAGGAGATTATTTTATAGTCTGTATTTGACTGTGCACTGTGGTAAGGACTTTGGGCGCCTAAATAAAGTTTCATCACAAATGTGTAGTTATTCAAGATAATCACTAGAAAGCAAAACAGCTCAAAACCAAATCCCTGTCGCTTGTTTTTCCTTTCAGCGATTACGGACACCTTGGACTTCAGTTCCGATAATTAACCTAAACTTTCCCTCATGCTCAAAAGAAGTGTTGTTTATCAGTGGGGAGAAAAAGAGAGGTCTTGCTTTTCATTCTCCTTACAAAATTATTCGCATTACTTTATGCTACACTGCACGATCTAATTTCTCCATGATCGCTAATTGCGGTGGCAGGTAATTGCAGCAGTTTACGTTGCAGAGGGCAGTATACGTGTCCCTCAGATTATTGAGTTGCTTTGTGAATTACCATACTGAAAAAATCTCGCCATTTTCCGGTGTTAGAGCCCAGTTGCTTTTCTTTTCTCTGTCCAGAATCGTTGGAAAGCACGCGATATTAAACACGTTTTGTTCGTGTCCACTGGTCCATGCTAACGCGGTCATTATAGTGGCGAATGGAACAGGTTTTAAGATGGATTTCATGACGGCAATATACACCGTACATGTGGGAAAAGAATGCTTTAAATAGGGACATCTGTTCTGTTTTGGCTTGTGCTGGGCTTACAGTTAGGTCAGATGGATAAAAGAAACCTTTGCGCCACCCTTTGAACTGGCAAAAAATTCGAGCTTCGAATTTTGATTGAATGATTGTGGAGGTCGAATCCTTGTTGGAAAAAAGAAACGTTGGGAAAACGCCGTTTTGTGATTCATATGTTGATTTTATAAAATTATTTCGGAATAATAAAACGAATTAATACACCAGCGACATTACAAACAACTGCAACATAGCCATTTATGTGTTTATTCAATTATTCACCGATTTTTTTAAACGTGAATTAATCCTTCTACATATTACTTTATTGCCTTAATTTCATAGGAGAGCGATCATACAATTAAATCCTTATTAACTCCAAAACAAATCCACCGACCCTGTGCCCACTTAATGCTGCCCAAACGCTCTCTTGTAGAAATACGGGAACACATGTTTACGTTACACGAGCAGCGGCAGAGCCGCTCCGAGCTTATTGGTAATTAAACTGAACTCCGCGACTAACTAACGCTCACCTTCCAGGAGCCGCTTTTGCAGACGTAACCTTGTGGAAGAGATGCTGTTCTATCGATGCATCGCCTTGCGTTTTGGCTTGACACGGCGGAGTCCCATCCCAAATCCTGGGAAAGACGGTATGTATCATCATTGACATTAGTGCAGAATAGTTGCATACAAGACGGTTTAAAATGAATCTGTTAAAATGGTAAAGGATTGCTACATTTATATAAAAAAAACGTTCAACGCGTTCAAGATATATAACTCCTACATGTGTATATCTGCCTTTTTTATTACTTGCCTTTATCTTTGGCTGTATTTTCAGTGGTACGTTATTACTTAAACGTAGGCCTAATATGTATCCTCGTGCTATAATTCGCATTTTGTTTATGTATTAAATTTAATTTAACTCGCCTAGAAAGGCGGTCATTGTAAAAGATGACAGCGTACTAAAGATTTTAGAAAAAATTGTACAATTTACTGTTTTGTGAAACATTTTTAAAACATATTTTTGCTTTAACAATAAATAATATTACGATTTCCACACGGGGACAAAAACTAATACCAGTTGTTCTTATTGTATAGCTGTGTTTACACACTTTCAGCTACATAGGCCTACACACCCATCACAATTATAAATTAGTTTGTATATCACGAAAAGTAAACCGGAAGGTTACAATTTATAATATGTAACAGAAGCATATTTTACTGTACAACACTTGGCTTTAAATTTGCCATCTCCGTCTCTAATATAAGAGGACGTTAGTCTTACTTGGTCCTCAATGTGCGAGCTCATATGGTTTCCGTACTTAATAATTCGGTGTAAATTACAATTAAAGGAAAGAAAGAAAATAGTTGTCCAAGACGCAAAAACAGTAAAATTAATCTGGTTGCTCATCCATCATTGCACATAATAAAGCAGGAGACACGCATGTAGCAAGTGACGTGGTGCGGAATTCGGAGGCGTTTTAATTAACTTTTGTCCTCTCCGCTGTCCTGTAATGATCGAGCCGGTCAACAGGCCCGGTCAATAAGCATGTTAATATCAAACAAATAAAACGGCGCCTGATTAAAACCTCCACGTTTTATTAAATTTGAAATTCAAATGAAATGCATGTCGCCAGCACACACTGCATGCTAATGCAGTCCGTTGAAGGAACAGATGCTCCATCTTACAGATACATTCAGAACTTTTACACATACACCGCAGATTACAAGCATGTTGTCATCACTGAAAACAGATCGAATAATCAGATTTTACAATATCGGAATGCTCTTTGGCAAAGCATAATAAAGATTGCTGTGAACTTCTGGACATTATCTAATACTCAAACTTTGCATTGTGTTACAGAGACGAGCTTATTTCAGAAGGCATGCAAGAAATTAAATTGTCAGAATTATCACTGAAAATCCGTAAGGACTGAGTGACACGTGGGCGGTGTGTGTCACTCAATAGATATTTTACTTCAATAAACAGACAATATTAGACGCATTCATAAGTGACTTAACGGACATCTTAAAATAAAGTTCTCGCAACAAAAAAATGCCGTCATGAACATAGGGGCCCAATTTTTCAGCAGCTTATACGCCGCATTAAACAAACATTTACGTTTGCTGTGAATGAAAATAAACTAGAGGGACACAAGCAAAGAAGTTAATTTCTTTTTATCTGTTAAGAACCTCTTCCTCCTCGTCCCCACCCCCTCCTCCTACAGGGCGGACGGTCACGCCTTCTCAACATTCCCAACGGCGCGCGCGAATAAACACTACATTCATTTACCGAAACGCAAGCCAGGGGGAAAACTCAAATCATACTGACAGCAAGTCAGTCACTGTCCTGACGCTCAGCGCGAGCGATGAAGAGTATCTTTAATAAAGAGAAGTATCTTCATACAGAAAATGTGTGTGTTGCATATAGTTTGGTAGACTTTCACCTGCACAGCTATTTAAACTAAATAAATCTGTGACAATAATTTCTTCTTCTGAAACCATTTATATTGTAAGAAATGAGGAAAACTGGAATATGCTTTGTCGTTTTAATGAAAGCCACAAGAACGTAATTGAATTAAATTACTGTAAAATGCGCTTAACGCAGGCTAATATGAGCTTAGTTCTTAGAACAATACACTCCATTGTGTGCCGTCTAATTGTTGTTTTATGAACTCCTTAAAGAAAAACGTAGCCATTTAATGTTTAAGATGGGAGAAAAAGCATATTGTAGAGGAAAAATTTTCGCAATATTTGAGTCGACGGCGCCTTAGGGGAAGCATCGAAACTAGTGCATTATGACCCATCAATAACAAACCAGGCCACGCTTCCCAGTTTTAACCGATGGCATGTATTTAGGTTAATTAAATAAATGAAACAGTCTGGTCGACCGATACAATTAATAGCATTTATGTGTCAATAAAACTGATATAAAACAACGACATTTTGCCAAGGTAAATAAGACTTTATAGTTACATTAACTTAACTTTTGCATGGCTATGGTGATTGGGTGTATAGTCTTTTTTTAAAAACTAATTCTAGCGCCAGTGCTGATAATCATCTAAATAAAGAGCAAGACGTATCATCATTATAAACTTTGTTGTTGTTTTTCGCTTAAAATGTTCTAACTTCACCTTCTCCCATTTCTCTGCGGAAGGGAGCAGGGAGGGGGTGGGAAGCTTGTCTGAAGCGGTCTATTGATGACCTCACGCTAGAATGTGTCATATAGTAGAGATGCTGACATTCTGATTGGTCGCCCGTGTCCCAGCGGTACTTCAAAGCTGAAGAGGACCTACAATTGTGGCGGAATGGGCGGAACAGATCATTGTATAGCAGACCTCTAAAAAAAGAGTGCTCCCATTTATAAATATAAAAAGATCTTCAAAAGAGGGCACTTTTGTGATGGCAACTTCACTTCTAGGGGTGAGTCTAAGGCTTTTCTTGCTAGTTTAATTAGTTCTTTTATTGTTCGCGCGGAGGGGATTAAAATGCCTTCACCCAGAGCAGGGAAGTCAGTTTGTTGATAATATTTAAGCAAGTTGGTCAAATAGAACGAGTCTAAGTTTGCAACTTTTAAGGTGAAGGAACGGGAGTGATTTTTTCCCCTTCCAGTCTACCCTAGTCAGTCGATATGCTTAATGTTAGGTCTTTTTTAGGATTTTAAGTATTCGTCGTGTTTTTATGTTCGTGATTTCCTGCTCATCTCGATCTACAGGTATGTTACCTATACGACTGTTGCGAAGCGAGACTGCATTTACTTACGAAACACATTGACGAACCACGGCGATTAACATAAATCTGCGCTTAGTTACACTTAGACACTGGCATCTGTATGACATATAAATAAAGCCTACTTATCTGTTTATTCAGTTCTTCTGTTTCGTTTTACTTCCGTCTAGGAAGAGCCAAGGTTGGGATCGACCCCTTTAGCCATGTTAGCTGCTACCTGTAACAAGATTGGGAGCCCAAGCCCTTCGCCTACTTCGATTTCGGACAGTTCCGCATCTTTTGGGAAAGGTTTCCATCCGTGGAAAAGAGCAGCGTCCAGCAGCTGTAATCTTGGATCCAGCCTGTCAACTTTTGGCGTGTCTGGGACTTCCAGGAACGGACCCGGGCTGGGAGACTCGTTCAGTGGGAACAGCTCGACTGGATCCAGTGCATTTTCGCTTACCTCCAGTAACTCTTCAAATTCGCCCTTTGGGAACGAATATTCCGTTTTTCCAGCGTCTGTGTCAAACACCTCTCAAGAACCGAGTCACCAGCCGGTGTTTATCTCGAAGGTGCACACATCTGTCGACAGTCTGCAGGGTATCTATCCAAGGATGAGCGTTGCGCATCCGTACGAATCGTGGTTTAAGTCGCCACATCCAGGCATTCCTGCTGGGGATGTCGGCACCAGCGGCGCCTCGGCGTGGTGGGACATGGGTGCCGGGTGGATTGACGTTCAGAATCCCAACGGAGCTGCGCTACAGACGTCTTTGCACTCTGGAGGACTTCAGACGTCGTTGCATTCCCCGTTGGGAGGCTACAGCTCTGACTATTCCGGGTTGAGTCATTCTGCCTTTAGTACTAGCGCATCGCCCCATTTGTTAACCACCAGTCAGCACCTGATGGATGGATTCAAGCCGGTGTTGCCCGCTTCTTACCCGGACCCCAGTCCATCTCCTTTAACGGGAGCTGGAGGTGCAATGCTGACCGCGGGTCCCAGCGCTCCCCTTGCAGGATCTCCCCGGTCCTCCGCGCGGCGATACTCGGGTAGAGCTACGTGCGACTGTCCCAACTGCCAGGAAGCGGAGAGACTCGGACCGGCGGGAGCGAGCCTGCGGAGGAAAGGACTGCACAGCTGTCACATTCCAGGGTGTGGGAAAGTTTACGGAAAAACATCACACTTAAAGGCGCATTTGCGGTGGCACACTGGAGAAAGACCATTCGTGTGCAACTGGTTGTTTTGTGGGAAAAGATTCACCAGGTCCGACGAGCTGCAGCGACACCTGCGCACTCACACCGGCGAAAAAAGGTTTGCTTGTCCGGTGTGTAATAAGCGCTTTATGCGTAGCGACCACCTCAGTAAACACGTTAAAACTCACACCGCTGGAGGCTCTGCGGAATCGGGTTCTGGTGGCAGCGGAGGGAAAAAGGGCAGCGACACAGACAGCGAACACAGTGTCCCCCCGAGCCCTTCGTGCCATTCGCCTGATATGATGCATCCTGCAGAGTCTGTTCAAAACAGTGGACTGAGCTGCCCAAGTAATTCTATAGAATGAGAAGTGAAAGAAGACTACAAACTTGTAAAAACAAACGTGTACGTGTGTTTCGTAAAGTAATTATATTTACGTGCAACATACTTGGCGAAATTACACAATTTTGTGGGGCAGTTTTTGAACTGATCAAAACGGCTGGAAAACGTCCATTCTTTTGAATGCTTTAATTCACTGCAAAATGTGAAATTACGATGATGTGTTTTCAGAATTAAACCTGTGGTTTTCATATGGTTCGAAAACCAAGAATATCGTCAACTGGGGCCAACTTCCTATATAGGCCTATGCAAACCTGTCAACACTTACGTCCCAAAAAATGTCAATAATTGATATGATACCGGCGTTAATGGCGATTATGAAACTAATGGTTGTAACAATAATCACTAGTGTTCTTCATCTGCTGGTTCTTTGCAATTTAATTTACTTTTAAAAGTCCAGTTCCGGGAATTGTAGGCGTGTGTGAGATGAACGTTTTAAACGGTCATGTCCAGTACGTCGATCAAAACAGATAGTAAAACACCGAATTTATGATTAATTAGCGTGTTTATCAGCAGTTAGATTATTTTCACATTTTCCATTTGGTGTCTACCTTTGAAAACCAAACGCTGGCACTTTATTCTCCAGCTCCGCTTTAGGGTAACATTATCGGAGTTTGCCTGTGGCAAATTAAACTGAATTTTAAATGAGGTAATTGTTTCGGTTTCTGTAAAGTCTTGATAATGCCGCTTAGGCCTAATTTGTAGAATATATGTGCTACGTGTTTTGCTTTTTATCGAGGCGGATATATCAACAGGAGGGCGTTTTATTTTAACAGAACCACCCTAAGACATGTTGTATTTATTATCAGATCATTCTGGCGTAATGCACGATGTTGCTGAAGATTTAATAACTGGATGATATTATTACTATTATTATTATTATTATTATTAAACATCAATATGTTTAATATGGGTTTGCCCGGGAGACTAATTTTGTACAGTATTTCAGTGTGAATTGATTTTAATATCTGAAAATATATGGGAGTAGTCTACGTTTTACTTTCTTCTGTTGAGAACAAAATGAAATTGTATATTGCTGTTGGAGTTCTATTTATCCACGAGTTGGACTTGTATCTTAAAGTCTATCAGAGTCGCACTTTGAATTTATATTTAAAGATTTTAGATTGGGATTCTTTTAAGTGTTAAATCACGGATTAATTTAATTACGCATGTACATGTTTCGGATATACCGTTTAGCGAACAAACTGACTTTCACATGGAAACCTGGCAATAAAGTCAGAATGAATTGACTCGAACTGTTTTGTCTTTCAAGATGACACGCGATTCTTCTTAAGTAACAATTTTGTCAATTGAGAAACCAGTGAAATCGTGAACGAAATAAACGGTTTATTTATTATTATTGTGAGTAATATTTTAATTGAAACAAAATATCAGACGTAGTAATGTAGAGTATGTATCGTCATTACCATAATATTCATTATTTCTGTAGATTATAATCAGATATTCAAGCATTCAAATTGTATGTGATGCAAACCTGTGATTGTATTGTAGCTGATAATATCAAATATTACATAATTAAATATTAAACAATAAAGTTTAATTTCACAGACAGCTGAAATGTTGAAGAGTTAAAAAAATAGGGCGATACTCGTTGGTTTTTAAAGAAGCAAAAATATATGTGCTTATGAAGGCAATTCGGTGATATGCAGTTAAAGTTCAGTGAAGCCATCAAATATGTTAAGAAAAATAAGAAAAACAAGTTTTATAGATAAACAAAACGTTACCAGCGAGAAAACAGTTCTAAAATACTTTTATTTTATTTCGAATAATTTCCAGTTAACAGCCACATTTTCACACTACAGTGCAAATTAATCTAATTAGATATTGTGGGACAAAAATCCAAAACAAAATGAAAATGAATATGTAAAAAGACTGTATATCGGTCCCATTATACAGAACGATTTAATTGTGAATAAGGCTGAAAGCAAACGCAGCCAGCCATTTATTACGTCCTACATAAAACTATTATAACGTATTAACAAAGAACATTTATTACATAGCGTATTTATGCACGGCGTGGTTACACCGTATTCATCAAAATACGTGGTAACTAAGTTACAATCAAATTTATACATATTGATAAATTATCAAGAAAACGGTCGAGAAATAAATATGTCACTTTAATACCGGACAATTTTTCTGTTTTGTGGTTAGTAACAGCCAGTTCTATGGCTGCAGCGTTGAGTTTATTTTATTCGATCAATAACTCTTCTAAGGAAATGTAATACCCAAGCCGATAAGTTTGTTGCAATTTTTACCATAAAAAGCCGACATTAAATTATATCAAAAAAAATATTTTTCTGAAAGAAATTAATAAACGGCATGATACAGAATACGTAAAATAGAAACAATAGACGGTCAAAAATAGTATTTAATTAAGTCTGGCTTACAGTAAGCCTGTCTTAGGTATTAAGTAGGCAGTTATATTCGAAGACTGTCAGGAAACACAGACATAAAACAAAATACACAAGTCTCAATAAATAAAATATTACATGGTAGACCTATTAAAAATAACGGCTACGTTAATAAAGTCACCAGAACATTATTCATTTAGGCATTAAAACGTTATGACTAGCAAGGCAACTGCAACATAAGTATTCCCGTCTCGTCTGAAAATCAGCTTTCATTCTTGCTCAAAATTGCACTTCTTTTAACTAGTACCATGCAAGCAAGCCGGTAAGGGGTCTTTTTATTTCTTAATCACTTCACGTAAAATTTCACCAGTTCGACGTAAGTAGGAATAACTCTCGACATTTTCATTTTCTCAAAGTGATAGTTCAGTTCGCCCTCACCGGTACCTTTCATTAACGTTAAGGGTGTTGACACACTTCTCGAAAGCCACTCTAACTGCTGCGGTCATTTTTAAATCTCATTTTTATTTGTGGGTAAAACAACTGTCAGTATCTCGAGAATACAGTCATGACGGTAAGAGCAGAAACTGCAAAACGTCGAGGACCTTGCGGCAAGGCTTTGACGGCACTTCCAGTTCTTTAACACACGGTACTATTAGGTCACTGGCCTGTGGAACACGTTACGTTGGTAAATTGCGCCCTCTAGTCCCCTAGCAGAGAACGGTCCCATAAAGAATATTTAATACATACAAAACGATGTAATTAAATCAGCAATTAATAAATATATTTAAAACACAGCTCAAATTAATGAACGTACGCTTCAGCAATATGTTTAAAAGCTTAATACACACTTGATTGCAATTTTCATTAAACGATAATCGATAGGGCCACTGGCAGTATATTCTGGCCAGTTTCCATAATTCAGAAAGAGGCTGGGCACGTGGCAAGGAAGGTTTCAGCTCCTTCTTATTTAACTTGACGAAATTTAAACTTGGTTACTAGGCTCCTCGATGCATATTTCAGGATTAGAAACAGCCCACGTGACTGAAGATATCTCAGGTGTGTGATGAAACCAAAAACGTTTATCTCTGTTGCCATATTACGGGTTGTTGTCCCATGATGGAAACGCTAAAATGGATCGACAGGTAATCTATACACCATTCAGTTGTAAAGTTTTCAAACACGTCACTTAGCCGTTTCCTGCGGCCTGTATTACGAAGCCGGATTTCTTGTTTAGCCGGATAGCTTGTCGGATTTAAGTTAGCCTAAGCTAAGTATAAGTGAACGAAGACGAAGTACATTTGAACTGGGGTACCTTAAACATAGAAGTCCTGCAAGCAAGTCCAACAGCTTCCAGAGAGAATTTGGGTTGGTGGCAGGATTGGCACTCCAGCCACCGGCAGAAACTTCACACTGTTCCACTCCACTCAAACTATAGTGTGGTGCTTTCGGGTTCTCATCCCTGACGCGGTTCTTGGTGTGGTGGGTGCGGCAATGTGTTGTATCAGCCCGTGCTCCTTATCCTATACCTCTTACCTTATACCTCAAATCCGACAAAGTATCCAGCTAAGCAAGACATCTGGCTTCATAATACAGGGCCCTGTTCCCTTGATCCTACAGTGAGTAGCACTGGGGGTGTTCCACCGAGCGGATTTCTCGGTTAGCTGGGTAAACTTAAGATATACGTCATGATTATCCAATAGAAATGATCCTTACCTAAACTTCTATTGGACAATCATGACGTCTATCTTAAGTTAACCCAGCTAACTGAAAAATTCTGCTCCAGTCCGTACAGACACTTGTTGTTGGTTACCGACAGCCCCGGCTGGTGGGTTGAGAGGTCCCTAGACAGGACAGGCACAGACCCCCCCACGTTACATCTTTTCACTCGCCCCAGTGAACTCCTTCTAAAAATGACAACATAAACCTCTATCGCACCTGTGCACTTTTATTACAAAAGTGTCAAAAGTGTTCGTTCAGATAATTATTTGTTTATCTAGGCTAGCAATGACAAAGACGTTAGTGTATATGGATTTGTTGCTACAGGTGGTGCGTAGCTAGATATAAGTGCTAGAGAATAATTGTAAAGCCTTTAAACATACAAAATTACTGAAATTACTTTGAACTTTTTTTTTCCAATTTCCCCCATTTCACACAAGAAAGTATAGCGTTTTATAGTAATGTAATTCATTTTTAGATTTAATTTTTTGGGCACGCTCGATCGACATTCCCACAAGGACGACTTGCTGAATAGAGAAGCCCCCGTCCAATGACGGGTGACCGTTTAACTCTGTGATTGTTTGTTGCATCGTACTTTCTGATATAATCTAAATTTCTTTCAGGGAGTTGTACACAGGGGTGTCATAAGGGGGGTGGGAGAACAAATACAATTCCAAAATTGTTTTTGGAAAATAACAGGATTTGTCTGGATACGTCCGGATGTAGCCTACGTGTTTACTCAATATGGAGACGCGATAATACAAATCGAGAGAACACTGCTGGTTACCGATAACTCACTTTGCACGTGGTAGATGGAGAATAACGTTTGCTGGGCGGACTGATGGGCCTTGGAGCTGAGCAGACAAAACTTATGAATATGTCACTGCAAACAGGCGTTAACACGCCAGGAAGACACGAGGACTCGCTATCAAACGTCTTTCAAATTTCACCCGAAATACCGCAACGAGGTTCATGGATATACAGTGGCATCCATCAACAATTAAATGAGACAAAAGATATTGCAACAGAAGCAATACACAAACACAAAAAACAGGTGAATTTTTGTTTCAATTTTATTCTTGAATGGGTAGGCTTTCTTGCTTAAATTATCCTAAGGATCAAAACCGGATTACTCGCGTGGCAAATTAATACATTCCACTATAATCTTATAAGCATGAAAAAATATAAAGAATGAAACAAGTAGCACAAATAAATAAAGCGCAGGTTCTCAAAAAGTTGTCACATAATCACGAAGTCGTAAAAGAAGGAACGTATTATTTTTTAATGTTCGTTATAATACATCTTAAACTAATTAGAAGCACACAGTGATCGTGATTTACTTTCACATAATTCGTATGATAAAAATGCCCTGAAGTTTACTTACAGAAATACTATTCATAGTGCCTTTCTATTGTATTATGCTTTCAAAAAAGATTAAGTATGCATTTTGTGTGAATCTCTATAACAGTACCATGGAAAGCACAAATTAGTATAATTAATTTACACCCAATAACATTATACCACACCAACAAAAAAAACCTAATTAATCAGTAAGAACGTTGTTTTAGTACCTAAATTTTAAATTATTTTACATATACAATGAGTGAACTCAAAATAAATTAAAATATGAGTGTTAAAACGTACAGAGCAGCAAGTAGTGTAAACAATTGCTAAAATAAACACAGGAGACACGGAGTTAGCAAGGTGGAGTGGTCTGAAAGTATTAAGTAGCTCAATCCATTAAGGTCACGTGGTTCCGTAGCTGCTAACCATTTAACAGAGCTGAAAGTATCCAGCGCCAACATTTAATGCCTCCTTCTGGTGAGTCAGGGAATTACATCTCGACGAAACGAAACCTTAAATCAGAGGATGAAACTTAACTGTGGTAAGCTAAGTTAAAAAATTAATGCCCTAAATTTATTCTAAGTAGGCACACACACACATACTTTTTTGTTGACAAATAATGCCTTGGAATTTGGCTGAATTAAAGCCTACCACACAGATACCGAGTTTGACGGCTAAGCATTTAACTTCTCAGTCCAGCTGCGCTCGTTTCATACAGTAGTATCACACATTGTAGCGATGCAAGTGCAAGTTTCCGTTTCAATAAATGTGAACAGCCGTACCCATTAATTCCGTTGCACTGAAATCTTCATCCTCTCAATAAAAAACAAGTTTTGCTAACGAACACCTGCTCATTCTGAAGCACTCGACGCGTGGTCTGTAATCTTTCTCA
>JAODUD010000046.1:2858244-2879652 GCA_026784285.1 Stomatorhinus walkeri | reverse complement strand
GACATCTGAATGGGGGCCTGCACTACTGGTGGTGGGGGGGGGGGGGGGCTCAGAATGTGCCTCATATAGTCCCATCGGATGCCTTCCAACAGACCTGTGGGGCATACAATGAGCTACAGGAACATAAGGCACTGCGACCAGGTCAGGGGGCCCTTTGACGGCTCCCAAGAATACAGTCAATCAAAGCCAGGCGATGTGGGAATTCCCTACAAAGCTTAACCCTGGCGGAGAATGGGCTGACGTGGAACACAAAGGGAGCATTTTCAAGCCCTGAATCATATAAGCATAGTACAATAGAATCAGAATGTTTCAAAAGTAGAGGATAACAGTTTTGGAATCCCATTGTTTTGCGAAGATCAGTGAACTAAAAGCAACATTTGTTTTAATCTCATTGAAATAAATACACAGCTGTTCATTAGCTGAACAGCTGGAAAACTTCGCAGTGTGTTTATGGTCATGTATGCTAGATGCATAAATTCAGGAGACAGAACTGGAATTTCATATTGTTTTTGAACACTCTGCTTATTTAGAAGCGGGGTTACAAGTTTCTGTGCAACATATGAAATGTATACACATATTGACACTTGCAATTTGTGATGAGTAATTACCACTTAATTTAAATTATGTGTTATCTAAAAGCCAACATTGATTCCTGGATTCCAGATTTAGAGATATTTACCACAGCTTGTGGCATGTTGTAAAGTCTGACTTCTGCTAGTCAAAACATTCATTTATCTGCTCTCCAGAAACAGCGATCATACCTCCGGAGAAGTTGAATTAACTGTCCTGTTTGCCTTGCTGCTCTGCTGAGTTTTCGTTGCACATGAATACGGAAAATCGGTCTGCTGCACTATATTACACTCCCACCCTGAGCGGGCACTCGTGAGAAGCGAAAATGCCTTTTAGTTTTTGAGTGAAATTCCACTACACTTCCTTTATCACTTAAAAATCTACAAAACACTTAAAGTGGCATCATGTCCTGTTAGTGTAGCATTACTCACAAGTCGTAGTACTTTTTTTGCATCTTTTAATTTTTTTTAGCAATTTTGTTTTTCAGCCATGAAGACATGAGTTACTGTGAAATGCTTAGTACCATAGCATAGGAAAATACTGCACTCAGAGCAAAAAAGTATGGGGCTTAATTTTTGTGATATATGTTAATACGCTTAGTATACGGTCATAGTCTGAGACAGCTGGCAGAGTTTTAGCTGCTTTGTGTATTTTACAGACATTCCTGTACTGTGCACTTTCTTGTGTGTAATGACCTTTGCTCCCTAAGACTGATGTTCACTCAGAATGCATTCAGGCATCCGCTGCTCTGCAACGGGCTCTGCGGCCGTACAGTGAGCCAGAAGAAAAGGGGGGTACAAGGTATAGGTGTAAGATTTTATATTATTGAATGATTCACTGCACTATAGAACATCACTCAACAAATAGACTAAATAATAATATTAGGAAGATACCCGCAAGTTCCGCTCCAAATTAAAATGCCGTTCTTCAGTCTTCTTATGAAATATGATATCACAGAACTAGATTTTCCATTAGATGTAAATAAATGTCACGCATGAGGGGAAATTACTTTTTGCAACTTTTTCATTAATTTTATTTTTAACTCAGGGCTGGCATGAAAGGTCAGAGTTCCGCTCTTCCGGAAAAAAGAAAATACTGAGTCAAAAAGAGAAAATTCAAAGAAACAGTCTGAGCTTCATGCTGTGTGTAGATCACACAGACTTTTAGTCATTAAATCTTCCCTATAATTCTTCCCCGGGTTTGCACCATTACTAGCATGTTAGGCACAGGCAAAAATTGGCAAGTTCCCCTTTATAAAAGTCAATTATTAAACTTGTGATATTGTAAACCCCCGTCAATGTGAAAATCAACAAAAAATACAATAAAAACACCCCGTTGCTCATTGCGTATTCATTTGTATCTAGTTCTATCTATTGAAGTCTCATTTCCTTCATATTAACATATAGCTCAGTGCTTTCCGTATTCAATAATGGCTGGACATCCATAGTATTTTTCCTTTCGCTCATGTGGAGAATCATACATTGCAGCTGAAATTCACTGCGAGACACAAGGGAACCGAGCTTGTGACAAAAAGTGAGGAAGCAGCATCTGGGTTCGACAGTTTAACTGGCGTTGACACATGAAATCTCAGCTTCTCACAGAAGCCCTCCCACACCGCCTCTTTGACAAGGTGATGTATTTGCCCCACTGTGTGTGTAAACACCTGGAGCTTGTATCACAAAGCAGAATTTCACACTTAGCCAGATACCTTGGTGTATTTAAGGTTTCCCAGTTTGAATGGACTTTATCTTTGTTTACTTATATTTAGCCCAGACCACCTTAAATCCGACCAGTATCCAGTTAAATAAGAAATCTGGCTTTGTGATACAGGCCTCACTGCTCATAGATTCCTTGCAAACATTTTTTTAAAAGTTCCTCTTTAAAGGGACATCCCAGCTGCAAGCGATTATTCCCAGTTCTGCTGACACGAGTCAGTGTGACTAAGCTACAAAATCAGTTATCAAATCGATCAATTCCAGTTCCTCAGACATAAGCATGCGAGACTTAAAAAATTTAATTACCAGATGTTTTATTTATTTATTTATTTTTTGCAAAATTATGACTACTGCATCTGTAGGAATGAACCAGGGGCTTTTCTGAGTACCTAACAGTACCAAAGCCATGGATTTCTGTGTACGAATCACACAAGTGAGTCTCCATAGTGATAGTTATGAATTCATCTTCAGTCTGATCCAGTGGTAAATACCAAACTTTGCAGGCACAAATGAGACTTTCACATCATTATTGTACGTTATTCTTTCAAACATCTTCAATTTTTAATCTTATGAAGATAATTAATCGAACTGAGCTAAGTTACCCAATAACAATAGAGCGGTTTCTGAAACTACCCTCAAGATCATCTTTATAACCACAGGACATGTGCACTGCATCCTGCCACGTGAGATATTTTTCAATCCCCCTGTGACCGTATCGTGAGCCTCCTGGCCACGGCTGATGCCCCCCCCCCCCTCACATTTACTTTGGTATTGACTCCAGTTTGTCTTTATGATATTGTGAAATGCTGCTGTCTTTGCCCACTTTTTGCTCTCAAGTCTTTTTTTTTTACCACGTCGTGGTAAAAGTTAGCATGGCTAATCTACAAAATCTGTTATTAACAGATGTCCACTGACACAAGGAAGCATGACTAACTCAATTAACTGGTCAATACCAGTTCTGCAGGTACAAATATGCATGGCTAATCTAGCCTAGCGTCACTCAGTAATCTACAAACCAGATTAACCTAGTTTAGCTAGCTACAAGAGTAATATGAAGACTATCAACAAAGTGTAATTTACACATTAAAATGTAACCTGATTATATATATACATACACACATATATATGTAGGTGTGTGTTTGTAACATGAGTTTTCATTGCGGGGGTGCAGTGAAGAAAATCTGGGGGTCTGTTTTAAGTTTTCAGCACAGTCTTGTTTGATGTGACTAGGTGTGTAGGTTGGATAAAAAGGTTCCTGTGAAATTGCCCTGTAGTTCTTTTTAATTTGGTTATTGTAGACCCACTTCAGAAAAGATTGCAAGAGGATAACCACCCCCCATTAAGGATTACATGTATCATAGTACGTATGATGGAGAGGAAAAAATTATTTAGTTTTTAAAAATGCATATATTACAAATAGGACGCATTACAGACTCAATTTAAAATGAACACCTGCTGCTTAAAACATATAAAAAAGGCTGCAGTCGTTTGTATTAATTTGCATTAAGTAATTTGCCTTTATGCCAAAACCATCCTGGTAACGAATATACAGGACAACAACTTCCTGAATTCCTTGCGCAAAACTATACCACATTGCATCTGCAAAGCGGACTGACAACGAGATTTGCCTTCTCGAGCCAGGGCCTTAATTTCAGGAACATTTCCAGATGCGACTTCCACTTTAAACAACTCAATCCGCAAGAAAACTGTGAAGCGTAACGGAGGGTGACACGTCATAAGCAAAGATGGCCACATGGTTCGCAAACGCATGAATGGACTTCCAGAAATCTGTGGGGATTTAAGTTAAAACAAATAAATGAAGAAGTTAAATGACAGTGCAAATTTACCACGGGGGAGTGTTCACATGGTAAATCCCTGTGGCGGCGTCATTCTTACAGGAGGGCGGTTAGCCGAAATGATAGCCCTGTGCAGCGGTGCTTGTTACGTCACCAACTCTGCGCCCACAAACCAGCCCTTGTTCTTCACCCCTACATCCCTTCAAAGACAAATCTGCAGCGCTGACCGCTTCACATGTTTGCCTCCTTTGGGTGAACCGTCCCCCCCGTGTGAGGCATTTACAGCCCCACTCGCGAAAACACCCAGAACATCAACAATGATATGATACAGCTTTTCAGTTTGAAGATGGTCACTGAGTAATATGACTCCTACTTAGTTTCTTGTACAATATTGCTTTTCATTACATTGTTGTTAAACTCTATTACTTGTAATAAAATACCCCATTTATATGTAAGTTATAGCAAGGCTGTTTGGAAGGAATAGAAAGTTTGGTTGTTGTGTAATTAATTATTTAGAAGTAAAATATCCAAATCTTTCCAAATGAATGCTTGTCATATTCCCAAAGAACGTCCGCCTTAATCCTGTAATATTTCTAAAGAACTGGGTAAATCTTTAAGCCCTCTGAACGCCTGTTGTGGTAAACTTTTGACCAAAAACTCTCAAATTAAATAAACTGCTTATTAAAAAAAAAATCCAAGATCAGAATGTAGTTCACAATTTAAGAACTGTTCAAAAAATACATTTGGTAATGTTTCCTTTACTGCAACAGAGACCAGGGACGCGCCTAACTGATCTAATGTACTTAAGAAGCAGGAAAGTTTCAGTTTCTATTACTAATGAATCCACAAGGACACAGAGAAAGGTTATTCATACAGGTGCATCCCCGGACCGTAAAAGCTTATCTGATTCACGTGGCGGGGGGGGGGCGGGGCGGTGTCTGTAAGACAAAGATTTAGTGTGTTGGCTCACTGCCCATCCAAGCCACAGCTGTCTGTGGGCGTGTGGATCTAGTACGTTCTCTTCGGCTTCCCTATTTTTTTCCGCAAGACAAATTCCAGAAAAGGTTGTATCAACGGAAACGACTTGTATTTTATTTTATTCTATTTAAATTTTTTGCAGAACGACCCGTTATTCTCTTGTGTGGGCAGCGAGCCTTGATGCAAGTCTCTGATAACTCGATGTTGTATAAATCACATTCAAAGAACAGCGTCATGCAGTCCAGCTGTGGAGTTTTAGGGAATTTCCTCGAACAGGGAGCAGAGCTACATAAAAACAAAAGCTACCAAGGACGCCATGAGACTCTCTTGAAAGTCCACAGCCGAAACGCAAAACAAGTTTAGCCCACTGATGCTGGTAACTGTTGTCCCAGCGCAGCTGTTACATAACATCCCAAACAATGGGAGCCCTTTATTGGTGGCCTGGTTTCCGTGACAGGTTTCATGCCAAAGTCCAGTGTTTGCGAAGGTGAAAGAAAGTGTTGATGCGACATCCGACTCAAATGGATGGTGACAGAAACACGGTTGTGTGGAAGCATTATTGTTACCGCAACACTGACGGTGGTGCCAAGTGTCATTCATTTGAAATAGGCTATAACATACACACAGGTGAATGAGAGAAAATCCGTACATTGACGCTGCTGCTTTAAACCGTGAGTGTTTTTCATGGAACTTAAGTTTCACTTTCACAATTAAAGCTCATCGTAAATGATTAACGAGTAATGAATGTCATTCAAGCCACTACATGTCCTAAAATTGGGTTTAATTAATAACCATGCTTAATTAACCAGAGGGCATAAAATTCGCATGCACAAGTATCCTTTCGGGTACGACGGAAATCTTGTTTTTAAACGATTATTTTAAACAAACGTCATACATTAAAAATCATAGTTTTACAATATTAAATAGGCCTCCTTACAAACTCATTCAGGTGAACGCGTAAATGTAGCACGGCATCATGGGTAATGTAGTCCTGTGCGCTGTGTTGCATTATCGTTCATAACGCAGATTTTCTAACGATAGAACGATAGAGCTAGTTTTACAACGCAAGGAAAGCTGGAGTTAGAGCAGTCTTCTCTAAGGTGTATAATATAAGAAACCTCTTAGTAATTAAAAGTAAATTAGCAGGTCTATTATACGTCAGTCATAAGTGCT
Source organism: Stomatorhinus walkeri (assembly GCA_026784285.1). Taxonomy (NCBI): domain Eukaryota; kingdom Metazoa; phylum Chordata; class Actinopteri; order Osteoglossiformes; family Mormyridae; genus Stomatorhinus; species Stomatorhinus walkeri. Next base: position 2,873,420 of record JAODUD010000046.1, on the reverse strand, counting down.
TAATTGAATGCGCTTATTTATCGCCTAGTTCATAGACTTTGTGTAGAATCCATATAGAATTTATCGATTACAATTTTTTGAAATCCAGTCTGGGATGGTGAGTTTGATTCCTCTTTGAGATTTTAATGTAAGAATTTGTTTGTTAACTTAAGATGTATGTTTCATCATAATTTGCCAACATGTTATATTGCCTGAGATGATGTATCGTACAGGATAATGCTGTATGTATGTGTAAAAATGAAATTCTCTGTATAACTAAATAGTATAAATGTATTATGAAATTTATGAACAGTACACTAACTTGATAAATTCTAAAATGGCTTATCAATTAAATATGATGGAGTTTACGACAATGAAAAGGCGTAAAACTATTTTCCTTATTTGAGTTCATTGATTTTTTTTCACACTTGCAAAATGTCAAAAATAGATTACATGTATTCTGAAATTTTATTTCACTACCAATTTTTCCACATTAATGCGAACGTTGTCTTCTCTTCTCGAGTCACCCACTCATTCCTACGAAGCCACGTGGAGAAGTAATTTGGGTTAAACATAAGAGCAGTTTTACCAACTGTCTTTCGCGTAATGAATATATTTAGCGTCATGGTGTAATGTGAAAAAAACAAAGTGGAATGTTTACCTGTAACTAATACATATTACTAATAATGTGATATATTATAAGCGGTTTCACCCCCAGCGTGATTACCCTCTTTCTTTGTGACCCCGGAGTTTTAATTACCACAGCTGTCCTTATACAAATCAATATTTTTTTAGCACTGCTTACGTATGTATAACCAATATTGGCTAGTTGTTAGATTACTTACAGTATTTCGCGATTGTATAATTCCATCTGTCATGTATGTTACAAATGGTTTGAATTTAATCAGAGCCTGCGGGGGCGCTTATGTCGATCTTAGCCCTGCTTGTAGGTACATTGGAAATAACGGGATAGAAACCGTAATATCTTTTTTTTTAATCAAACCTGGATCATGTCACTGCATTTACTGTAACAGTCTATGCTGGTTCATAATTGATCAGGCCACTGCTTTATGAATCATGAGCCTCACTCTACTAACCTTGGCATTTCTGAAATCATTTGACCACGTATATAATACTACAGTGTTAAATTCACATCTACAACATTGTCAGCAATTTATTGGTTACTTGCTTCATAGTGAGTAGTTACAGGAAGTAACTAAAATGTTACAATCTGCTGAAGTTTTTTTTTGTGTGTTATCCACAAATAAATCAAACATGAGGTGTAATGTCACTTATAATGTGCACATTCATCCCAGTAATACTCTCCAAAGAACTACTCTGTAATTGCTTTCTTGCAGCTGGTCGTGGCATCTAGATTATAATTTCTCAACAGTCTAAATCTAATCTCATTATTTAGCAGATTAGTCGGAACAAAGCCAGTCTGAGAACCATAACACAAGTCGTCTTATATGCTTTGTTTTATAAATTTCAGATTTTTCTGTAAACAACAAGGTCAGGCTGTTACTTTTTGGTATTTAGGGTTAGCATTTGCAATACATGCTGATCTTTCCTGATGATTAAACACGTAACACCAGTAAGTGATCAGTGAAGGTGTTGCATCAGTATGGTTCACAATCATATAATAAAATGTATATATGGAAAAAGAGAGAGAGGGGAGAGTTTTGGTTCTAGTCAGGTCATTTGTCAGGCCTGGTCTTTGGGGCAATACTTCATATTCAGCAGATATATTTTATATTATTCTACCTGTAACATATTACAAAAGACATTACTTTACTTTTTTCTTAGAGAACCTTTCTGTTCCTGAATGTGGCCAGAGGAAAATGTATAAATTGGCGTGTAGCGAAAATACCCTGGTCATCCCACAATTAATCAATGTAATCTCATGGGATGTTCCTGTTACTATTTTAAAATATTATTAATCATTGGAGTTATACCATGACAAACCTCTGCAACGACACACACACACATACACACACACCTACACACACACACACACACACACGATTATTAATCATTGGAGTTATACCATGACAAACCTCTGCAACGACTCACACACACACACACAATCAATGTAGAGTCACCATTTCACCTATTTTGTATCGTGGGAGGAAAATCCATATAAACATTTGATAAATTGGTAAAATCTAAAAATATCAATAACGAAAGGTATCAATACCCCTGGCCAACCCTGACCAATATAAGCAGCTGATCAATAGACTGATGGGTGAATGGATTATCAATGTAAAGGTCAGACTAACTCTTCTACATTTCTACAATCCAAACCCACTGACGAGTGCAAGTCCAAACAGAACAAAACCGCAAAGCGTAAACGAAGACATGACACAATTATGTATTTAAAAAACAAGTGACAAATTAAAAAACTTAAAAGCTGAGAATAAAAAATAATGTCTAAAAACATCCAGGGAACAAAAAAACAATTCCAAAAATAAAATGACATTAACAAGGACAGCAAACAAAATCTATTAAAGTAAACGATTTAACCGAAAATCAGGAGTGTTAGCTAAAATCACGGCATGTACGGGAACACGTTGTTGCATGTACACATTTACTCACCTTGAAATGTCTTAATGTTAAAGTATTGTGATTAAATGTCGCTGCTAAACATGAAACGCATCGTTTGAAATGTGCCTCATCTGTTTTGATTTGCATGCCTGCTACTTATTTAACACGCATCTGTACTTATTTAACACGCATCTGTACTCAGCAGTAATGGTCGCCCAGTCCACGAGGACAAAAGCACCGTGACAAATGGCTTGTTTGTTTGGAGGAGGTAGACCTTGTTACTGGGCTGTTCTGAGCGGAAAGAGCCCTTAAATATGGCACTTCCTCAGTTCTGTGGGAGGACAGCAGTACACCGATCTGATGAGGTTTCTCTTTGCAGACGACCATTGTTCCGTGATGATTCAGTCTGCATAGGGGTCCCCTTGCAGTACTGTACCCTGCTCTCAGATATGACTTAAAATGCCCTTTAAATTTTTTCATTTGACTCACCTGTAGGTTTTTCCGTGGGTGTGATTTCCACAAGCCAGGCTTATTCACTACATATTTCTGCCTCAATTCTTAGTAGTAGGGCACCGATACTGACGCTGATGCAACCAAAGCTGGAATGCCTGACGTTATCGTTTGTGTGATCTATGCGTGCAGTGCTTTGCTACCTCAGTTCTCTGGACCAGTACAGTCGGGTCACTGTTGGCAAAGGCTGCTTGGTTATATTCCTCCCTCCCACATTTTCTGTTGTGGAACATTATTGACTAAAGATGAAAGTAGGTTACAGAGCTCCACAGACACACAGTGGCCTATTCAGCAAGACGTCTTAGCTCTTTATGTGAGGAAATGTATCAAATTCTTCCTGTATAATAGCACGTTTTGTAAATATTAATGCACCATATTCTGTGGGTCATGCCATCCCATCCCTGTCTTGAGTTCTCAGGCTATAGCCCCAGTCTGGACTAAGTGGTTTAGTAGATGAATGACAAGGCTGGAGAAAAAAAGCTGGATTTCAGTCAAAGCAGACATTGCTAATTTCAACCCAGTTTGCCTGTCAGATCATGGCTGCTCTTTACTTCAGCTACGTCTGATTGGCTCCTCACAGCTGTGCTTGATTGCTTGATGCTTGACGCTTGTTTCTAGGTCTGACGGGGATGGCGACCGGAAGTCTTGCCCGGAGCAGATCTGAGGGATCTCTGATTGACGTCGAGGAGGGCAGGTCTCGGAGAAGGAGCGACGTCAGCACTGGTGATTATTCATTTGGCTCTTTCGATATATCCATTTATGTATTATTTAGCAGATGCTTTTGTCCAAAGGAACATACAAGTGAAGATCAGGTAGTGCATGGAGCAGCTGAGGTTCAGATTCTTGCAAAGGTGACACACTCTGCCCAACACTAACACAAGAGTCCCAACCAGAACAGTGACACAACTGCCCGTAAATAGAACTCCACTGGGATTTGATCCCAGGACCCCTCACACAAAACAAGAATTATACCAACAACATAGACCAACAAGCCCTATCACATCAGCCAGTCTTCCTCCATGGTGTAGAAGGCAGGGAATTCCCCAGACAGGATGCCAATCCATCACAGGGCACACCCACCCAATCAAACACGGCGGGTAACTTAGAGACGTCGATCCGCCAAACTACGTGTTTGTTAATTGAACAGAAACCCACGGAAACAAGGAGAGAATCTGCAAACTTCACATGGGTTAGGATCTGAAGCCAGACCTGTTTATTATATTTAGCGAGAAATCCCATTTGATCTATATGCAACTGATCATTTTTTTGATAGAAAAATATGTAGATTTAGCTAACCAAGTTAACTTACCAGCTTATATGTTGGGTGCCGTGCCCGTGTGTCTGTGGTCTTCAATTTAGATAAAATGTCCGCTAACTGTTCTTTCCATCTCTTTGATGATTAAAAATGATACTTCCTCTGCTCACCCACGCAACCACAGACACGTTGGCACTTTCCCTTTACAGAATGCAGAAATCTTACTGTTCCGAATGGGTCAGCAGAATGCGTTTTAATGGGACACTGATTTACACCTGTATCACCAACCTATGTAATTTACAGTCCAATTAATTTATTCAATAAAGCAATTAAGATCTGAGGTTTAGAAAAATCCAGGAGATCCTATGACCTGTTAGGGTCTCTTATGGAATATTTTATTGTAGAGCTTCCTGCATTTACTGCAATGTTGGGTAAAATATCCATTTTCGTTTCACAGGGATTTATAGTCTGACTCAGGTGGCAAATCAATCTGACTGGCCAACCCTACGCAATGATATCCGGCGGACAAGCTCCCAATCAACAAACCCATTCTGGAGGGAGGTGTCTTGTTTGAATCCATTTTTGAACGATATGAGGCATGCCGGTGTACAGGGAAGCAGTCAGCCAGTCATCTTGCCCACTGTGACAGAAGACTTCTTGGCTGCATGCCGTGATGATGGCGACATCTTTAGCACATCTTTGGATGACACCAATCTCGGCTTTCGTTGGGGTTCCATCTTGGGGATTGCGAAGGAATGCTCACCTGGGTTGTGGAGCAAGTCTTTTGACGAACCCGGTACCCTTCCGAGGAAGGGGTACCACCAAGAGAAGGCAACTCGGAATTGTTCCTATAGTCGGTTCCTTAATCCGGATTTTGAATGGTTGAAGAACAACATGGAAGCCTACAAAATGGCATGGCTGAGTCACAGACAGTTGACAAGGTCATGCTTGGATCTCGGCATGATGAGGCGAAGTCCTGGCTGGGCCCAGACTCAAGCTGCTGACGCTCAGATTATCTGCAGGTTCAGCCACGCAGGTGGATCCGTGTATCTGCCTGAATCTGACATCAGCGCCCACATCCCAGAAAGTCATGTCAGTCCTGGCGAGCTTCAGGAGATTGCTCTGAAAGCCATTTTTGATCCACCACCAGGACTTAACGGTGACCTCTCGACCACTGTAACTCCTCTCCTGGAGGTGAGCCTCAGTAACGTTGGTGCGAAGGGAGGCATTTCACTGGAGATGAAGGTAGCTGCTGAGGTCAAGTGTGACCCCATCAGTCAGGTCATGGCTGAGTTTGTGTGTTTGGTCAGCACCCGCAGAGAAGGTCCTTTTCAGAAGATAAGAAGCTTCTACTTGTACAGGAACACCTTACAGGTCAAGCTTATTGAATTGAAGCCGCAAATGTTTCTGATTGCAGCTATACAGGCTGCTGCGGTTCAGCCTCCAGCTACGTCTGTGTGGGACTTTATTGAGAAGACCCTCACTATTGGCATTTATGGACCCAAGCACATACACCCATCCTTCAAGATCGTCTGTGTGGTTTTCTGCCAGTGCCAGACTCCCCAGAAGCTTCCATTTTACAACATCAAGCAGAGCAATGAAGGCATGCCACCTCTAGTGTTACAGCTCTGGGGAAAGCACCAGTTCAACCCAAAGGGTCTAAAGGATCTGCTGATTGTACCAGCAGTCATGAACTCGAGGTTCGAGGTGGTATCAACAGAGAGGGTCAAGAGGGTGAACCAGACTAATTTGAGTTTGGGCCAAATGGTTCGCTTTCCGTTCTCAGTATCCAAGTCTGGCTCTGGGCAGATGGTGCCCTTCAAGGTGAGCATCTATGTGAAAGATCTGGCTGGCCTCCCATTGGCTGAATTCCATGTGACATCGCCAAAGGCTGCCCCCCAAAAGTTGGGGAAGCACCAGGAGAGCATAAAGCCTCCCATTGTCCGGGAGGTAGGCACGCCACAGCTCTGTGCATTCCGGAATGAGTCGGTGACGCCACCACACTTTGGTGTGGCCCTCAAGTCGGTCATCCGGCAGCCACCAGTGAAGTACCTGCTGGACTACTACAAGGGCGACACCATGGCTATCCTCTGTGGTGAGACTGTGAGATCGGTGGGCCAACTGAAGGTGAAGGAGTGGTACATAGGCCTCCTCCGTGGGCGAGTCGGCCTGGTACACTGCAAGAATGTCAAAGTCATCACCAGGGAACAAGTGATCGACTTCTCCGGGGCAGAGGTCACCACCCAAGTGCTCCTGGACAATGTGGCTGCACCCTTCCAGAAGCTGACTTACATGTACTCAGCTGTGCAGTCGCTGGTTATGGAGTGTGCGTCCAGCTGGAGGGCCTTAGGCATAGCCCTGGGATACTCAAACCGAACCCTGGAAGATATGGTCCAGGGCCGTGGGGCCAAATCTGAGATGGAAAGGATGACCTGTCTCCTGGAGAGGCTGAAGGAGGACTGCCACGAAGAGACGACTGGGAAGAAGTTTCTTCATGAACTGGCTGTTGTAAGGGCAGAACTGTTATCATGTTCAGATCCTGTTACGCGTACCAAGACGAACGACAAACAAAAGGGAACAGGAAGCAAACACACTCTGTGTGTATATCTGCAGGTCTGAAACACCTGTTTGCTTCCCCCAGGGCCTTCTGAAAGTAGGCTGCCATGGCGTGGTGTCCCGTCTCGCCCATAACACGGTGATATTGTCGACAGCGGTGCAGCTGGGAGGGCGGTGGAGGGAGCTCGCGGCACGCTTGGCCAGGCTGCCCGGCAGTCAGCTCTCTGTTTACGGGGTTCCCCACTGGAGCAAGAGAAGAGAAGGCGGCCATCAGGTGTGATTCCTCACGGCACGTTCGTGCACCTCAAGACAGCTGACGTGTCGAGCTTAAACAGAGAAGAGATAAGCTTGTACTATATAAAACCTGTCTACTTGTCTTTACTGGAGGGTACACAGTACAACAGGGTTGGACATAGGAAATGAAAATAGTGACACTACAGACTTATGCTACAGTGCTAACCCATACAATTTTAACACATTTTTCTTGACATGCCATATTTTCTTTCCTTTCACCTATGTTAAGTCTTAAAGACTAAATTTTGAGACATGGTATGGAGATTAGTGCCGCTCTTCTTTCAGAAGGACACTTCTTTCACACAGTGTACAGGGACTGAAAGCGGAGTGGTGGTAGATTTTTAATTACTTCCTGCTCTGCTTCAGCATGGGCTGAGGAGGCTGGGGACAGTAACAGATATAGCTTGTGTTGGCAATAAAGACGGGCCTTAAAGTGAGATGGCACTAGGCTGCTGTGCAAGCGGATCGCTGAGACTTTGCTGTGTCAGAGCACCGTGGCGATGAGTAACGGCCCCTCTGCCAGGCCGCCATAAAATTTGATTTTTCACTTGGTAGAAAAGACGCTGTGGGAGTTGAACAGTATCCACAATTTTAGTGTTAAAATCTAGCAGGCCGTACTAAAAATACAGTATGTAATTTAAGATACTCCAGAAGGTTCTAATTTGTCAGGAGCACATTTTAATCATATTTAATAGTCCAATTTTAGACATTTATTTTAAATTTTTATTTTTCATGCCCTTATCCAGGTACTTACCCCAGACAGCACAGAGCAGGAACATCCTGTACGCGGTGTCTTTTAATTAGTTTTGTTTTATTTGTAAAACTGGGATAAAATTGCTAACAATATAAAGACACAGACGAGTCTCAAAATAGATATGTGATACAGAGACTTTTTAATATATACATTTAAAATATGATTCAAAGTATCCACCGCAAATATTTGAGTAGCAAGTCTAGTACTTAAACGATTTCTTAGTGTAGTAATAGTAATAATAATAATAATAATAATCAATCCTTTATTTATCCCCGTGGAGAAATTCCTGCATGTAGATGTTTGTATTCAATTTATACGTACATTTCTCCCCACACCAGGCAGGCAGATATTTACAGAAGCTATGTGATACCTTTAATGGTGGGATATGCTCTAGGAATTGAACTCTTGACCCACTGGTTAAAAAGTCAAGGTTTTATCCACAATACCACCAAACATCCTGGATCCCGACCTCCTCCTACACATCGGTAGTTTCCCTCAGCAACACAGTGACTGCGCATTGCGTGTACTTTAGCTGCTGTTGAAAGCTATGGTGCCAAAACCAACAGCCTTGTGGACATTAAGGAACAACAGGAGAGGCCCCCACAGGAAGTGCCGCCCATTTTAATTTGCGGTGTGACCGGCTGCAAGAATCCTTAAGCGAAAGAGCACTAAGGAGCACATCAGCTCCTCTTGCTGATCCCAGGTCAGCACGTGGCAGAAAGGGACCTTTCAGCAAATCTCTCCCTTGCCCGCAGCTCCAGCAGCCCGAGGGATGGAAGCCAGTGTAATGCGAGCAGAATTTAAATGCGATGCTCCAATTGCATGGCAGTGGGTCGCAAGGCCTGGCTGTAAGGCTTTTGTCTGGCTGCATCAAGTAGTCGACATGTGCTTTTACAAAGTCCCACGTGTTCCCGCTGGTTTTTTTAAACTCTTCTCTTGTCGCGGTTCTGTTGGCTCATTTGTCTTTCGGCTGACGCCAGATCTACTCAGAAAGCTTTTGAAACCGAGCCGGCTCAGGCTGGGTGGTCAACAAATAGTGATATGAGCAATTGGGGTGATTTAGTTTCATTGAATCAAACAAAGGGTTTATTCAAACCTTCCGAAACTATATGGTAATTGCAGAGACACTCTATTATGGAGGAAGTATAGATGATGTCATTGACTGGGAGTAGTGGGAATCACTCTCAGCAGGTCCTTGATGTTCTTTTTTTGTCAACCTTCACGCTTCTGAGGTCGATGACACGTCAGCGGTTGGCCTCCTCCCACCTGCTTGTCTATGCTTCTCCTCTTCCTCGTAACCCAGGCGACGTGGAAGCTCGCCTACGACTTCTTGTACCCTTGGGGCCGGTGCCAAGGTGACCGCCAGAGGGAGAAGATCCAGGACCTGCAGCTGGCCCTGGACAGGATGAGGAGCCCCATCACACGCGAGTGGAGGGAGGTCACTGGCGCCCTCATCTGCATCAGCTGCGCAGACCTACTTCACGCCTCAGCCTTCTCCGAGACGTCCGTCCTGTAGAGCGAGCGCGGGCTCGGAGCTCCTCCCGGGGAGAACCATCGCGCGCCCTATGAGCCTTATCCGCTCCTTCCTGCTAAGCACCTTATCTTAATGACATTCTATGGAAGTAAATGCGTATTTTAAAAGAATAAAAATATTGCGTAGCGTAGCGCTGATTGCAGTGTAAGGACGTTCCGTCAGGATGACCCACCCCGTGAACTATCCCGACATATGCAAACACTGTGTTAGCCTGTATATACAGTTGTACACAGATGTCTAGTGATACTGATCATTAAAATTGAAAGAGACTCTAGCCCTTCCCTCTACTGTTTGTTGCTTTGGATGAAAGTGTTGCATAAATTTAAATAAATTGAAACTATAATTGGTAATGTAGTTGCTTGTACAATACATGTTACATAATAATATATATTGCAAATTCACACTCACAATGTTGTCAGTAGGCAAAATGAAAATCATGAATCTTCAAAAGCCCGATATTTCAGGATCATGAAAATCTGCTCTAACTACTTTACAAAATAAGCTGAAACGTACCACAAACAGAAACCTATCTCTACGCAGCCATATGTGTGATGTTTTAAATTGGCTTTTTGCATGAATTGTTGTCAGCAAGGAAAATATATCAGTGTCAACAAGATACAAACTAATATTCACAATTAATAATGGTGTTAGCTAGCTATTTAATAACGTTAAAATATTGAAATTAGTAATATAAAGTAACCCGACCACAAGACTATCATTAATAGAAATGTTAACTATCCATTATTCCATCCATCTTTTGTCCCCATGTGTCCTATTTTTTTTTTTTTGGGGGGGGGGTTAGAGCCTATCCCCTAGGCAGCTCTCACTGGAACGCGATGATATTCATGTTTCCTAAATGCAGCTCTCACTGGAACACGACGATATGCATGTTTCCCAAATGCAGCTCTCACTGGTATGTGACGATATGTATGTTTCCCAAATGCAGTTCTCACTGGAATGCGACGATATGCATGTTTCCCAAATGCAGCACTCACTGGAATACGACGACATGCATATTTCCCAAATGCAACTCTCACTGGAACGCGACGATATGCATGTTTCCCAAATGCAGCTCTTACTGGAATACGACGACATGCATATTTCCCAAATGCAGTTCTCACTGGGACGCGACGATATGCGTGTTTCCCAAATGCAGCTCTCACTGGAATGCGACGATATGCATGTTTCCCAAAGCATCATAATGTGTTTCTGCTCCCACAGACTATCATTATAAGTCATCAGAGGTTTTGCGATCCGCTGAGCCTAGAGAGTGAGTGACTGCTTAGAGGTCTCCAGATTTATACAAAAGCACTTCGTATGAAAAATTGTTTCTTCAGCACAAATAAAAGTCTTCCGGAGGGTTTGTGATATTTTCATTGGGTGTGTTGATAGCAAATTGTAGTGTTTTGGACTTCAGATATCCACTGTGCCTGAGGCTGTTATTCCAGGCCAAGACAGTAAGGGTTCCTATAGGAATAACAGCCTTGGGTTTCTGTACAAGTGGAATTAAAGAACATGGAAGTTCTTGTTGTTTAAATCTGACATTTCTGTGCCTTAAGCTGTTCTATAAATGCGGTACGCAGCTTTTCTGGAAAATATATCTGTGCAATTAAGAGGAAGACAACGCTACCAAAAAACTGAGCTAGTATTTAAAACTGCACCGTTCGGATTCGTCATCGTTGAATGCAGCTGACCGTGCGAATGCCCCCGCGGTGAATATGGTCGCATTGTCTGCGGTGCTAAGCCCACAGCAGAGAAGCGCTACCCAGGCACAGCCGTATATTCTCACTAATAGTTGTCAGAGTGATGAAAAGGAGAGCGGTGAGGTTTATCCCAGGTTTTTACATAGTGCCGAGGGTCACTGGGAAATTTATGCCAATGCTTGGCTGGCTGGCAAGAGGGAGGTCTCTCAGAAGATAGTGTAGCATTATTGTGTCATCATACCCCCACCCCAGCCGTAGGGGCTCCAGAGTGACTCTCCCAGTGGTCTTTGCCACAAGGCCTGAGCAAAGGCATTCTTCTGCCCTGACTCGTGAGTTACTGCGATGAAAACTGCGGTGCTCACATTCCGGAATGGCAAACGTTTTCAAAGGGGCATCAGCGAATTTGGAGAGATCACCTGAAATGCCTTGGTGACTCTCTCTTCATCACAAAAAGACTCGGAGGGGCCGGATTCTTGCGAAACTGTGAACATGGCGCTTTCTTGCCTGGCATTTATTAATTGTTAATGAGCCACTTGTTAGCTTGGCAGGGGAAGAGACTGACACAGCAGATGCTATTGAAGATACTTGATGATAAGGCAGCGCTGACCAGGAGGTTAATGACCGAATGAAGACAATTACCTGGGTGGTTGTATTAATTGCATTGGTGACTTTAACTCCACCTCAAAGATAAGCATGCGTGATTCAAGCAGAATCTCACAAAAACATACCAGGGCTGGACAAAATAATATGTATGCCGCATGACAATGAACAAGTACGAATGTAGCTACTAAGGTAATGTCATAATAGGGTGAATGCCAGTGAGCAGAATGTGTCATATATATATAAAAGAGTCTTACAGGCTTACACGCAAAAATATTCTGAGGGCAGAATGAACAATGATTGGTTCTGATGGTAACCAATCAGATTGTAGAGGAGGTAGGTCCAAGCAACTATAGAAGGTGGGACTAAGATATCTAATTAGTTGGTCCTCCTTCTGCCCTAAGAATATTTTTGTGTAAGTAAAAAGCCCATGGGCGTCTGACAAAATAATTGAATTGTCCAAGCAAGTAAGTGATTTTCAAAGAGGCCAAAGAGATGGCGCCCGGAACTGCAGGTCCATCGGTCACAAAATCTGCAGAATGATTGAGTGAGATATGGGGAAATCTCAAGAGTAACAGGCAAATGTGGAGAACCTTTGCTGGCACAGTGGTCGCAAGTCAGAGCTTTGCAGAAGGGACTGAGGGACACATAATGAGATAGTTACCGAACACCTCAAAAGTCACAGCCTCAGAGCTGAATCAGTACCTCTGTGACTCAGCGTCAACAAAACCTGCTCAACCTGAGCTTCACAATGCTGGGATTTATAGGAGGGCTGCCATTGGTGGATGTTGTCTTCAAGGCCAATCTAGGTGCATAACCTGGTGTTAAAACTGGATCGCTGAGCAATGGGAAAAACTTATTATGGTCCAGATGAGTCAACTTTCAGTGTGCATTCTGCCTACCGACGGGTTTATGTTTAGAAACACCCCACAGTGTCTGCTGGCAAGGGCGGCCATCTTGGAGGTGTCACTGGATCCAGTGGTCGTATATTAGGCTGGTGTGCTGGATCTGGTGCGGCCTATGGTACCAACAGCATTACCTCACGACGTTCCCACATGGCTCTGTCCCCACATATGCCACTAAACACATTAAAGAGTGGTTCCCTGAACATCATAATGGAGTCAGGTTCCCTATATAGTTTCCCCAGTCACCAGATCTATGGAATCTCTGAAATAGAGTATGAAGTTTTCCACATGCTTCATAACCAGAGGCTTTTTGCTGTTGATTGAGGGGTCTGATATCTCACAACATGCAGCACAGGACTGAAGTTGCTCGGAGATTAAATGGTCGCACTGCATATTTGGGCCTTGATTTCAATGACTCAGAAACTGTTTACATTTTTCATGTTACTCCTGAATATGATGCCATGAAAAGGAAGGCTGTTATTGATAGGCCTAAGAGGGAAACTCACTGACAGACGTCAACAGCCTAAGGGGTCGGGACGAAAGGTCACTCCGCACAAAGTGAGCGTCCGCAATTAAATCGCAAAGGCGGAGAGAATATTGGCGAGAGATCGATGGTCGCCGCTCGATACAGATGCCTGGAGTCTCCGAGGCACCAGCGGGGGAGATGGCGACATTAAACGGGGGGAGGGCAGCTGTTCTAAATTAGCGGCCACTGTTGCTAACAGGCCGTTGGGGTCTTGTGGATGACATGCCAATTATTTCCATAAGCAGAACCACAGTGAGGTATGGAGGCGAAGCGGGGCAGAGCGGTGACCTCACACGTGCCCCCCAGGCTGGCGTCTGGCTGCATAATGACTCAGAGCCCCCCTCCCCACCCCCCATCCTGGCTCCTGGACCTCACCCTGGGACCGGATGCTAACCCGGTCCCATTGTTTAATTATTCAGCAGCATTTTCTGTGTCCAGACCTCGCTGGAGCAATGCCGTGGAAACCGGGGCTGAGATAAGGCCTACCTGAGAGCCTCCATGATAAAGGCCTGCCTGACAGCCTGCATAATAAAGGCCTGCCTGACAGCCTCCATAATAAAGGCCTGCCTGACAGCCTCCAAAACAAAGGCCTGCCTGACAGCCTCCAAAACAAAGGCCTGCCTGACAGCCTCCATAACAAAGCCCTGCCTCTAAACAAGCTAAATGAACATGACTGATACAGCCTAATAGCAGGTCCGGGAAATGTGATGTAAGCGGAATGACAAATCCATGGTTAACCATTAATAGCGCTCTAAACCAGACTCATCCCCGTGTCCGGCAGTTTGGTAAAAGCAGCCCACTAATCATTATTGTTTTGCTCCCTGCTCTCCCGAGGTGAGAGCGCTCCCTGGACTGGAATGCAGTCTGTGGTGATAATTAGCACCCCGTTGTAGCTACTGGCCTGGTGAGCATGCTGGAACGACTGAGGGAAGGCGTGGGAGAAACAGACTAGCAGCATTGTGTCCTAGTAGGGAGACCAGCGCATGATCGCTGGCATGATCGCTGGCATGAGGACACCTGTGTGCAAACAGCAGGACTAAAGCTAATAACGGCATATAAAAAAAAATGGCAAATTCTCAGCTTTTGTAGTATGTGTGTGCGTGTTCCATGTTCTTTGCGTGACCGGGGGAGGGGAAGAGTAACGCTTGTTGTCGACACGGTGGCGGGTAGGAGGGATGGAAAAAGGAGGACATCCAACAGCAGTCCAGACAGAGGGCTGGAAAATCGGACTGTCCAGGTGAATTCCAGATGAATGGTCACTGTATGATATACATCTATCTTTTAGACAGGGAACATCAAAGTCGGCTTAGCACATGGTGGGCTTAGCCTGTAGCTTCTTTACCATGTAGTGGGCTTAGCATGTAGCAGGCTTGGCACATAATAGGTTTAGCATGTACAGGGCTTAGCACATATTGGTTTAAGCATGTAGCGGGCTTGGCACATAATAGGGTTAGCATGTAGCGGGCTTACCAGGTAACAGGTTTAGCAGGTAGTTGGCTTACCATGTAGAGGGTTTAACATGTAGCAGGTTTAGCATGTAATTGGCACAAAATTGGTTCGGCATGTAGCAAGTTTAGAACATAGTGTGTTTAGCATGTAGCAGGCTTAGCACATAATGGGATTAGCATGTAGCAGGCTTAGCACATAATGGGATTAGCATGTAGCAGGCTTAGCACATAATGGGATTAGCATGTAGCTGTCTTACCACATAGTGGGTTCGATATGTAGCGGGGTTTCTAGGGTAGTGATTCAGCAGGACTCTGAAGGGCTTAGAAAGATTATTAAGCGAGCTGCAGCCGTTGCTGTGAGAGCCATGTCACTCACGGGCTGATTTGTTGGTGAGCAGAAGCACCGACCGTACACAAGCCTTCCACCGTTAAGCTTCATTTGTCTGCCCCCATTGGCCTGAGTAGGTGGGGAGTTGACGGCCCCTTCACTGGTCCGAGGGTGGAGGTGCAATCTAGCGGTTCAGCGGCCGGTATCAGACTGACACTAATAAAGGCCCCATTCCTGCCC
>JAODUD010000046.1:2825845-2848349 GCA_026784285.1 Stomatorhinus walkeri | reverse complement strand
AAGCTCAGCCTAGCTGTACCTGGGCATTCACAGGAAGCTCAGCCTAGCTGTACCTGGGCATTCACAGGAAGCTCAGCACAGCTGTACCTGGGTATTCACAGGAAGCTCAGCACAGCTGTACCTGGGCATTCACAGGAAGCTCAGCCTAGCTGTACCTGGGCATTCACAGGAAGCTCAGCCTAGCTGTACCTGGGCATTCACAGGAAGCTCAGCGCAGCTGTACCTAGGCATTCACAGGAAGCTCAGCCCAGCTGCATTTATGCCTAGTTCATCCTTGATAGCATGTATGTTTGTAATGTGCAATTTGCCTCACCTGCATGTCACATTGGACAAAAGCATATACTAAATATGTAAATGTAAATATAATGATGGATGGATGGGGTTCCATATGAAAACCATCTGGGTTCCTGTTCAGATAAGATCAGAGACAAAGTTGCCTGAGGTAAGTTAAGATTAAATTCCCTCAGCAAGAAGACAGCACAGCGGTGTAGGGGTGTGTCATAAGGCTACCTGCTACGTTTGGGAGTTAAAAGGCAGGCCCAGCCTCACTGTGTGTCAGATTTCAATTTGCTTTTGTTGGGTTTGCTAGCAAGGGTTCCTAGTGCTCCACAGATCTTGGAGAGATCCTTCCAGGACCTCGCTGCGATGTATGTAGCACACAGCATAACCAAACTGCTTGGCAAAGGATGGAGGGAATCTCACCCCCCTCGCTCTGAGCGGCAATCTGACTTGCCTGGGATATTTATATGCAGAGTCCCTCCATCTTTCCCCTTTAAACTACATCCATATCCATGGTTTTTTTGAAGGATAAAAAAGGAATAAACACAAACAAATGCATATTTTGTTATTTAGAGCATCTGACAGCTGCTGGAATGTTAAGTCAGATCATCCGGCCTGAGGCGACTGCCATTACGCACCTTTGTTACCTAGATTATGCAAAGCCACTACAGGCCTATAATAGTACGGGAGGATATATCTGTTTCTTCCATGCCATGTTCTACCTCTCAGCGTACTTGTAGTCCTCGTCTGAATGTGTCTCCCTGTGTGGCACCACAGAGTCAGAGACCCAGCAGCCGGGAGCCACCCCTCCAGCCCCCCCCCCCCCAGCCCCGGAAGATGGATTACTTGAAGGATGAGTGCCTTCAAATATCAGTTAAGGTCACAACATCCTTTTTTATTGTTTTCCCAGCCAAAGGTAAACCTTCATTGTTAATATCTGCTACACCCTGTGAGGTACTGACCCCTGGGATTTTCCACTGCAGCCAAATTTGGAGATTCCGACTTTCACTTGTCATAGGAGACAGGCGATTGTGAGTCAGTTTCAGCCTGGGCTACATGGAACTGCGATCTAGAATGTGTGTTATTTGTCACCGGTGCGGGTTCACCACAAGGCGCTGGAGCCTATCTGAGAGTACAGGGCACAAAGGAGACAAGCAGCCCATCACAGCACCCTTCAGTTACAGGGCAAGCAGCCCATTACAGCACCCTTCAGTTACAGGGCAAGCAAACCATCACAGCACCCTTCAGTTACAGGGCAAGCAGACCATCACAGCACCCTTCAGTTACAGGGCAAGCAGCTCATCACAGCACCCTTCAGTTACAGGGCAAGCAGACAGACGATCGTGAGAAGCCGGATTTTCTGAGGTTGTCCTTCTAATCATATTATTTTAAAAGGGGATCTGAAGATCTTCCTAAGCAATTAAAACAATTAATTGATGCATACAGATTATTTTAAACACCGAATGCACAAAAACAAGACATATACAGAAGAAGCGTCCTAAACATCACACATTTTATCTGGCTGCCTATGCGGTATAGAGACGTAGAGGTCCAATACAACTATTGACACATATTCAATTCCCAAACATTTTCTGGAATAAATAAAGCATAAGTCTAGACCGATGTGGAGTCAGAGCCTTTAAGCTTGTAGAAGGGAGACATGGCGCCCTCACTCGAGCTTTCTGCACGACCGATATTTCAGCAATTCAGAGAGCATCTTTGCCGTCTGCATGTCACAAAGAGATCACCTTGAAATCATCTATGAGAAAACATTTGTGAGTTATTAAGAATTTATGGATGTGGCAGGGGTCCGGGGGGAGGGGGGCAGCGGGGCCTCCCGGACTGGAATGTACGTGGTTGAATGGCAGTGAAGCCCCCCTCCCCCAGAAATATTTGTGAAAGGAAAGAAGAAAATACAATGCGGCCGTCTAAACATATCTTTTGTAACTGTCTATATTATGTATCTGTTGCCCTTTGCTGTGAGCTTAATATACGTTAATACGGCTTGCTGCCTGTAATCAAAGAAACAAAACCGCGGACACACCGATGAAGCCACAGACCGGCGTGTATCCTGGTCTGCGGGGTAAACGTTTTCCCAAACCATGGAGGTAAATCCGCAGGGGCGCGTTTTACCACCATCCTGCATGCACCTTTGAGAAAAGATCCGGATCTCTCTTACGCCCTGCTCTGCAGGATGAGAGCAAATGCCCCTTTAGCTTCTCCGGTTACGTAACATTGAATGACATGGGTTATAAATAGCAAGCCTGATGCTATTTCAGACTAAGATCATCTCCGCGTCTGAAACAGTAAGAACAAATCAGCAGTTTTATTTTTAACCGCAATCGCCGCGCACAAAAGAATAGATTCAATGCAGCAACCGGGTTCAAACAGTTGATAAATACTCATGTCTAACAGACTGGACGTCTAAAATCTCAAAGGACCAATGCATAATCAATGACCCATTTATATTACCCCAGGGATTTGTGCTCGAACCCGAAAATAAGCTTTCAGAAACCTGAAATGTCGTTTCCGTGTGAAATTTGATTTCGCGCTACATCCATAACAAACTAATACGTTCCATCTGTTTTTATGGTATCTTTCATTAATGTACGCCTACTATGTAAATAAAATCTGTTAAACTTAATGCACAATGTACAAGGCTTGGCAATAAAATCTCATGTATATCGATGCACAGTGCAGAACGCATGACAATGTAATCTTAATGTATTTAATTTATTGAGTATTCGTTTTACACCGAGTACGTGGACTGTGTATTCTGCAGTACTTTGCTCAGGTACGTGCAATGCTGATAATTCCCTAACAGTCCTGCAAATGTTGCCTTAAAAATTAATTAACCTGGGTGTGACTTACGACCAAAGCTAGATGACAGCAAATCTTTCACAATTCGTTAATGTGAATCTTTCTTGGGATGCATCGCCTTTCAGAAACCATTGCTATATCTGGACAGTCCAAATTACCTACGGGAATCTACACACCTGCAGTTCTGCATTTGCTTACTCATACAAAATACAAAAGTCGTTTTTCATACACAGCAAGCAGGGTTGCGTCACGGTAAGTCGGCGTGTATGTCGTGGCGAGACATATTTGCAAATTTCAACATCCCTATGTGGAGAACTGCTGCTACAAAGCGTATTACAACAATTCAAGATTTAATTTATAGCAACGGCGCTGCTAACATCTCCAATGCATCTTTCATTATTCATATTTTGCGTACTCAGTTTATAAAGGTATATTTTTTGTTTGCAAGTAAAACTACAGAGGAGGAACAAAGCAAATAAATAATTCATCATTTATCTAGAGTTGCGGTATGTCCAGGGCCTCAGGCCAAATACAGTAGTACGTCTGTCAAGTTATTAAAGAGAGAGGTCAGGACTGTAAAATCGCTCGGCAACGTAAGCTGCATTCAATAATAAGAGCACTGTTTTGACTTACGTCATGGAAATGTGGGTTATTGTGTTTTACTGTAAAACAAATCCATAACAAATCATGCAGCTAAAAAATACCCCACAGCGCGAGGACGATCTACACCTGATCATTATGGTATTACGGGATAAAAAAAATATTTATTTAAACACTTTAGAAGATTACATCTAAAATTGCGCAACAAAAACTGCGAACGTTATCCGGGCATGCTTAAAGTCAAGCACTTTGCAATGTGAGCCTAACAACTGGTCTCTTGTGCCCTAATTACAAACAATAAGCCTAATAATAATTCCATTTAAGACATGGGCCCATGACTCCCTTGACCCCGGGGTTTGATGGCACCCGAGGGAGCGCTTTTAAATATTCATATTTTAAAAACCACAATAGTTTCGATTTAGATGACCGCATCATGAATCCTTAGTCATATCACCTTTATAATTTATTTTGACAAAAAAAAGTGACCAGGTCCTGTTATGGCTGACTTGTTTAACCTCCGCTGGCCATGAATACCTATAGAACGAGCGCATATTGAATTTTCATGGCTCTACCTTGTAAAGGTGTTCATAAAAACGATTAAAAATAAAACACCCGCGAGGCATTCAGACAGACACAATGTACCGAACTATATTAAAGAACAAACACTGTACTTTTTACATTTAGAAACTCCCAAGGCATAGCGTCGTGAAGACTCCACGACCTTCGGGAACGCGTCAGTGATCTTACACTTTTAGAGAAGAGATGGGTGTGAAAAAAGAAATAGCGAAGAACGTGATCCAACCAAATGTGCATAATTGAGAATAAAATGTAAAATATATATTTTGCTTCATTCGCAATGCCTTGGTACAATTGCAACCTATAGACGCCCAGTAGAACAGCACAGTCTTCTAACATCGTCGGACACCAATCAAACTTACTATAATTATATACTGATGAGAATTGTAATGGTTTTTGATTACATAAAACCGTTTGTCCCGGACAGGTATCGTGGAGGGATCGTAACAATTGCGCGCTCATAATGCGGCATCAGCTGTTGGATCACTGAAATCCTCCTGGTGTACGGAGCCCGCAGGTGAGTCACATGGGCACCAGACCACCCGCTTCACAAAGCAGAAAGTAAAGAGTGATGTGCTCCGTTTATCAGCGGCACTCCGCTTATGTGTCTGTCGGAGGATTGCGGGTCACAGGGAGCGGAGACTAAAGAGATTTTAAGCACTTCGGACAGCGCCACGTCGCCGCCAAACTGTCCACTGACAACTCCGGGCGAAATACAGTTCGCCACCAAGAGTTTCCTATAGAAACAGTTGGCTCTCCAAGTTCCATATAGCGATATTAGCACTGATTTATATAGGGATATACGGGACACGTTTCGGGATCGATGTGGCGAGAGCGCAGGGGCGGATACGTGCTGCTTTCCGATCGGTGAACCAGCCGATCCGCTCTCCCTCTCGCTCCACACCGAGGAAGGATGCCGGAGAGAGGATGTGTACCAGCCGGAAGATCATTTGGAGTCTGCTGGTGCTCTCCGTGGTGGAGATAGGGCTCGGCGTGGGCAGCATCGCGCTAGGCGCAGTGGGCATCAGCCGGGTGAAAGCGGAGCACAAGGCGCAGCAAGGAGACGCGTCCCCGGTGTGGAGCGGGGTGTGTGTACGTTACACATTCATCCTTTATCCAGCCTCTGGTTTTGCATCTGCATGTACTTATGCATGTTTATGACAGGCTCTACAATTTTGATCTATGGATCAAACTACGTTTGGTCTTTTTCGGGGCATATGCTCGTCATCAAAAGTTCAAGGGGTTCTGGGATTAGTTAGGAGAAACCAAGTTGGTGGATTAGAATATTTAATTGATAGTAATTTATCCAAAGTGATTGTTCTAATTTAAGATGCCAATGCCCAGTCCATAAGATGAATTTATGTATCCAATTCTCTCGTCAATGAATTTTAAGTCTAAATTAGTAAAATCAATAGAAGATAACAACGTAATGTTTGCTACATAACACCAAAATTGGTATAATTGGATATAATAATGCCCATTGAGTTACATTTGTTTTTAAAGGAAAAAAAACATTTCATGCATAGTACATCGATAGTTTCTTCTGGTATTCCGGTGCATTGTGGAGACGTACGTGTTCCTAGTAGCGCTTCTTTTTAGAACGTGAAGTTGAGGTTACATATTTTTCCGTACTTCGCCTGTTTTACAGACTCCACAGTTCCCTGACAAACGCTCAGATGTAGTGACCGTGCCAATGAGAAAGGTGTAGTGCCCAAATTTAGGTTAACAGATTCATGCCCCAAACCCGCCACAAAACAGCACCAACCTGTCAGACCGAGTGAAGAACCTGCATGGAGCAGTAAGATTCGAGATCAGAAGGGGCTGCGATCAACAAGCAGTACCTGTGGCTCAGTATTTTAACATATCCATTGTCTAACTGCTTATCCTATAGTCCGGTTCATAGGTGGGTGGGGCCTATTCTAGGCTCATAGGGCACGTGGCTGGGGCTCCAGTATTTTTGGGTCCAAATCTAAAACCTCAGACAGAACTATTTTTGTAAGCAAGGTGGATTAAATAAAGTCGATATTAAATAGGCCATCACACGTTGCCCCGGATACAAATGTGTTGTGCACCTTCCCAAAGACCGATTGCACTGGGGAAAAAAAAAAAAAACAAATTCTGGCCTCGTGACTCGTCTTCCTACTCCAGCACAAACGGCAGGAGCCGCTAAGGGCGCATTCCAATCCGCTCGTTATTTTCTACCAAAGTTAGCCCGAGATGCTCTTGGTGTCCTGACTAAAATTATTTTCTGTATTCCTTCTGTATTTATTTATTTATTCTTTTTTTTTTTTTAAGTTTCTCATCTGCGGACTCTGCGGGGTACATTGTGCCAAGAAAAGGACAGGACTCGTCGTAAGTACACCCGCTTCAGCAACGCCGTGAGGTGGCTTCTCAGGGTTTATGGGGACCGAATAGGTCACCCTCTGCACCAAAACTGCGCCAAACCTCACCAAGACACTCACGGTGCAGTTGCAACCACAATTAATTATTCTATTGATTATTACTTTTTTCCACTCAGCACCTACTCAAAAAATCCACATTAGCTGAAACTGAGGCGGTGATTTGCGAAATTCAAGTGTGGACAGTGTGTATTTTAACACTTAGGGTAAGAGGGGAGATTCAATTAACCAGCTAGAGGAGGGGAAGGAGGTAAATTCACTGGGGAGAGACTTAATGATAAATCGATACAGGACTGAAACCCATCCTGAGATAGCCTCAGCAAATAACCCTTCTCCTTTTCCAACCGCATCCCTCTCTTTCACTCATTCATCTCGCTCATTTTCCCTCTTAAGGTTTGCTTTACCCACAGGACATTTACTGACACAAAAATGTTCTGAGGGCAAAAACAAAAAATATTGCTTCAGAGAGGTGAAATAACGAATTAGACTCTAGTGGAGGCGGGAACAAGCAACAAATCAGATGTCTTGGTCCCACCTCCTCTAGTTTCAAGGACCTACCGCTTCTACAATCTGACTGGTTGTGTATTTTAACCAATCATTTTTCTTTCTGCCCTCAGAACATTTTTGTGTAAGTACAAGTCCTGCCAGCGTTTGCTTTTGCGTCCCAGATTTTCTCTTTGCTGAAACAGAGAGTGTCTTCTCTCTGCTGTCACTCCCAGTTACTGGGCAACTTTACTAGAGACTTTCCTTCTGTCGGCCACAAACCAATCACCCAGCTGTGGCCAAATTTCTCCCTTACATATATATTCAGCTGCTCAGTTTTTTCTGCTTTTAATATCCAATTTCCCAATAATATCACCAGAGCAGGCCAGATGAAATATTCCTGCCCTGTCCTAAACTGAAAAACAGCAAAATCATATTTATTTTCAGGTTTAATATTCAGCAAAAAGTGTTTTAGTGCACAATGAAGGGGCAGCATGATATTAGTGGTTAGCACCGTAGCCTTATGCCAGCCTCAGGGACCAGGGTTTGACTTGGCCCTGGTTCTACATGTATGGCATTTGCATGATCTCACTGGGTCGTCATGGGGTTTCTACTGGGTTTTCCAGTTTCCCACCACTGTCCCAAAACATACTAAAGTGAACTGGAGTTGCCTAATGCCCTGTAGGTGTGAATGTGCATGTTACCCCTGGCCATGGGTCGGCCACCCCGTCCTAGGTTGTTCCCTGCTTTGTTCCCGTAGCTTTTGGGATGGGGTCCACACCCCTGTGACTCTGCATAGGATAGCAGGTATAGATGGATGTATAGTATATAATGACATTTTAAATTGTGCTTTAAACTGAGCTCATTTGCAGCTGAATTTAATTTGAGAACTGATTCTTTGTTTTTGTCCTTGTTCCGGCTGACAGATGATATTATTTTCAGCCTGCTGCATCTGTGGTCTGATTGGGGGGATCCTGAATTTCCAGTTTGTGCGGGCGCTGGTGAAACGGCCAGACACGCTGCGGCCGCTGCACCTGGCCGCCCTGAGTCTGGCCTGCTTAGGGATCAGCACCTGCACCCTGTCCACATGGCTCACCTGCCGCCTGGCCAGCAGTGAGCAACAGCGGATGTTCCTGGAGCGCGAGCACTCGCTGCACCACTCCCACGAGATGACTGACAAGGTAGCCTCTCACCCGATTGGACAATATGCCAAGTAGGGTCTGCCCTTCATGCAATGCATGCTGACCAATCACATGTATTTAGAAAAAGCACTTCGAGGCAAACATGGAAGCCACGTTTTAGAAGTCCTGGATAGCTCTGAATCAACTTCCTGCATCTGTCACATCGTTTACTTCAGCAATGTTCAGTTCCACTTTGTCTTTTCCTTCTGATTTTTCACTTATGTTCAGCAAAGTTTGCTGTTTGTTGTTATATTTCACATATTGCTATTTGCTTCACTTGTACATAGTTTTGGGCTAAATAAAATATACACAATAAAATATACACAGTGCTCACCAAAAGTCTTGGGACACTTGCTGAATTCTGTAACAGTGTTGCAAATTTATTAGTTTTATAACAAAAGTCCATTGGCAAGCATTGTTTAACCTCCAGATATACCTGCAGATATACCCGCACAAATCGTCCGCACAGACATTTTCTAATTATCAAGTGTCATAATTTTTTGACTGACTTCTGTTTTTTGCTTTTTGATATTAATGGCAGTTGTAATCACTGGCTCCCAAAGGGATTCTAAACACACACGTTTAGCACTTTATGTTATTCCGAAGGTGATACTAATTAAAAAGCACCCAGTGAGTCTGTCTGCAAATAAACATTTTAACTCCGAATAGCTCTTAGAACTACAATTTGGGCTTCAATTTATTACTACTTGGATTGAATGTTTTACTTTAAACAACCGGTTGTTTCTAATGTGATACATTTTTGTAAAAAAATGAAAAAAGCAATGATTTTTGTTTTAAAACCAATAAACTCGCAACATTTTTACTGAATTGTGGAAGCATCATGAGACTTTCTAAGTGCACTGTATATCCGGAATCAATGATCTTTGCTCTCATTACTTACTTACCCACAAACTGTACCCCCCATCACAGGAGATACTGGACAACTCCAGCAATGGGATCCCTCAGATTTCTTACAACGGGAGGACGTCACCTCCGTGATCTGGGGATCCGTGAAGCGACCTCCTACTTTTGGCAAAGACAGAGAGAAATGACCCAAACACGTGGTCGCTGGGTCAAAGCAGGCAGGTGACAGACAGCTGCTTCGGAATGGGCAGGGCTCACCGGACGGACTGGAGGGATCTGACAGCCAGGAAGCCACCGAGTAGAAGCTAGACCAGGCTTCAGAATCCATCACGCTTTCTCTCAGACTCTGGCCGGAACACTATCGATCTCCCCGCGGTCTGGCTAAAAGGATGGGAAGTCCAGCCTCAAACGTTTATACTGCTAAGCACGAAACAAGCATGCGTCCACTTCAGTTCATAGCCGGTGGCTCCTGTTTTATTTTCCTTCAGTATCTCATTCTCTCGTTCTGAGATTCTTCTTCCTGAGATGGTGATTCTGATTTTGCCAACTTCATATCACGGCTGATTCCTGAATGCTTCAACTACTCTGCACAGTAATGTAATGCCTGAATTACTCATGCTTGTACATATGAGGTATATCGTTTATGAATTTACATTATTTTTGTATAAAGGCTTCTTACGGAAATAAAGGCCGAAAAGCCTTTAAGTCGAACCCTTTAAAAAAACTGACGTTAAATTGCATTTCTGGAAGAATCCCAGCAAAACCAGCAAAACCAGCAAAACTGACCACTGTGGCTACATCTAAAGGAAGTAGACAGTCTTCCACTCTCCCCCCAAGAATTTCCTGACGCACCGTCTCAGGGGGAAAAAACCCTGAAATGTCACATTGTGTTTTGTGGTAGAAAATTAAAAACTGATGGTCCAGTCAGAAGCCAAGACTCAACACACGGTTGAATGGGGTCATAAACACACACACACACACACATAGACACACACACACACACACATCACCCTGTCAGCTCCCTTTATCAGAGAATGTTTAAAACACAACAGGAACCGACAAGGCACAGGAAAAACTTGGTAACGCATTTTTAGCACTTTTTTTCTTAAGAAAGAGGCAGAAATGGTTGTTAAAAGTGAACCACCTGGTGGAGATACTTCACCCTGATGCTCACAAGCGCAGAGGAAACACTGCTTCAGGAAAGACAGGCACCTGCATGCGATGTGGACTGCGGCCTAGCATTCTCTCACACCCTTCCTTTCAGAGAAATCTGTACAGGACCACTGCTCTGGGTCTCTGTGTTGTGTCTAAGTCCAGAGAGCAGAGTCAGATAAGGTAGGTTAGATACCTCCTACAGGCAAATGAAGCATACATGATACCTCACTTCCACCCCACAAGGTATTTCAGCTCTGCAGCTTGAAAATGCAGTGGAATATCAGAGCCAGGGGCAAATTCAGGAATAGCGTTCTAGGGCCCAATCAGCACAAGGGGGCCCAACCGGCTATATATTTATATATAGCTCTGGGAAAAATTAAGAAATTACTCCATATTTTTTTTTATATTATTTTTTTTAATCTGTATTTTTTTAAAATCCTACTTTAATCCTGATTCTGCTGGCAGAAGGCTGTGCTAATCATCAGGCTGCTTCCAGGCTCAAAATGTCTAAGACAGCAGTACACAAGAATAAGGTGAAGCAGGAGACACTGGGAACGACCAGAAACCAGCCAGGTAGAGGGTAGAAGTGACTTTCTAATGCCGTAGGCCTCCGGATTACCTGTGTAAGTGAAATAATCACCTTTATTCTTGGTAGAGGAGTCTTTGAATTGAAGGGTGATCCTGCCCTGATCAGAGCTGCGCAGTCTTTATGGTCTCAAGGGATCTTAGAATCCTGACTGAACATGGTTTTCTTGTGAGTAAATTTAACACATGCGCACATTACACAGTAAATTCTGCTTGGACAGATAACCAGATATCAGAATGTGAGAATATGATTCTGAGTCACAAGCCGTAAGTATGAATCCTCAGGGATGAAGGGTGGCCCTTGTGCTCTGCTCTGCTGGTGTGCTGTGTGGGATGACAGTGGTACAAGGACACGCATATCTGGTTGAGCGAATCTGTATTATTAGCTCCAAAGTACACTCCGTACATTGATCAAGTACAACTGACTGCCTATTCATGCAATCATATCCACATAGAATATGAACCACGAACATACAGTGCTATACCAGCTGCGATGTCCCGGAAAGAGGCAAACGGCACAGCGGGTGCCAAACCTCACACACGCCGCTCAATATCGCATTCCTCCGTCTGCTTACATCAGGCGAAAAGGTGTTTGATTTGCCAGGACGGGGATTGTAAGGAAAGTGCTAAGCTCGATAGCCTCGCTAGCTGAGTCAGGCGGAATCAGGGGGGGGGGGGGGGCGTGACAACATGCATGCCTGCCCCCCTAAATATTAGGGGGTGTAACTTACAGTTTTCTACAGTTTGCGACGTGTCACTGCTCTTGGCCCCTGATGATGTTGCCGTGTATCTTTACATTTAAGCACGTCTGCGGGTCCTTGAGCAAGGCGCCTAACCCCCAGCTCCCTGGGCGCCGTTACGGGTGGCTGCCCTTCGCGGACAGCTTACTCTACAAAAAGCAAGCTGAGGGAGACAATTTCCCTAAGGGGATCAATAAAGTATCTCATTATTATTATTATTATTATTATTATTAAGGAGAAAATAAAAATGTATCACACTTTAATTCTACAATGAACTCTTTATATTCCCATGTAACAACCCCCCATTCAGAAAAATGGCAGCATGACTAACTAGGCCTAGTTGATGGCGCTCCTATATGAAATCAAGGAGGTAAAAACGTTTAAATTAAAAGTGCTTCTTAACATTGATTACCTGTGGTTTGTCTATACTATTTTAAACGACTTGTACAGGCAACAATAAATTTAAAAATACTAAAGTGTAACGTCAATTGAGCTACCTGTCTAAGCGTTTTGTGTTAGCAATCTGTCTAAGCTTTAGCAACAAGGAAGTGATTTGCCTTCTCTATTTTATATAAACAGGGTACATACTTGGATAGGTAACACTAAATATAAAAATAACGCAAAGTGCAAAATCAAGTTGGTACCCTAATGACATACCCATTTCTTTATGGTGAGGTTCTTCTGCAAAAAGATGTCCACACTCTCTGAAGCAAGGCGGCTGCTACCAAATCTTACCTTTATACAGAAAAATTGTTTTTTGACCGGAACATAGGCGAATTTAAACATATTGCTGTTGAAAATAACCACAGGCAATCGCCACAAAGTGCAGATAGATAATCAATATTACAAAGCCATAAAGCAAGAGAGCGCAGAATGTTTTTGATGCGGTAGACCCACATACACAGGGCAAAAAACGTATTGCGGCGAGTTATTTTACTAAAGAAGATGAAAATTCATTTGAAATGTAATGCTCTCTTTATTTATAGGCACTATCGGTTTAATACTAGCAGCGACATAGACAAGAAAATCAAGTTTACATGCGACTCACGGTCACATCTCAGTATTGCTGAAACAACGTCGATTACGTTTGAACTATGCGGTGACCTTGAGCCAGGATAATTTACGCCCTCTGCTGTTGTATAATGACATTTAAATTCTAGCCATCGAAAATGACTGCTCCAGTTTTTCAGGTATATTTTTGGGGAAAAAACACCGTACGTCTTATATTCGCGCCAGTGTGTATCCGAAAATGACATGCATATGTAATACCGCGGTTCACGGGTGCGTATCGTACCGAACGATTCCATGTAGGCCTATGCTATATTAAATGTGGGCTAAAATTTTGTGCACTGGGAACAGGCGAAACTAACGTAAATGAAATGGTCTAAAATATCCACTAGGAGGAATGTCACTAAATTATCACCAGAAACGCTACAAAATACACCGCACTGGTGCTGTCATGTTCTGCTAAAAATCTGACTAATAAAGAGTAATTTAGGTTCAACAATCTGGTTGTTAGTTTAATATTTTAATTCATACAACATCATATTAGCAATAATTTGACTAATATTATTTTCCAAAAGAATATTTCCTAGTGCAGAAAATGTAATGCAATTAAATGTGATTTTGAGCCACACACTCAAGGGTTTAACCTTATAAGCAGCTGTTGGTAGCGCATGCATGTTTCCTTGCACCTCTGAAAGTTCCCCAGTATTACACCTGTTTAGTGATTTGGCTTCAGTGGATTGGTTCAGGATACAGCCTTGTAGCAGGAAGACTGCTGGCTCAAATCCCAGGGGAGGGCTGTAATTGTATTCCTGTGGCCCTGATTCCATCAGAATTACAGCAAACCCCAGGCAGCAGAGATACACCATCGACAGGATGAGACAGGGGAATGCGTTGCAAGCCACACACCTTTGGACAAGATTCTTCATAATACGCCAACTCCATCCAAACAGATCGAGGGTTGAATTCAAAACTCGAGTCCCAGAGGTGTAAGAAAACACTGGTACCAACTGCGCCACTGTGCCATCGTTAATACGAATCCCTCTGTTAAAATACACACCTATGTATAAGGCTAAGTGACCAAGTAGCGACTAAATTGGTTGGGACGGTTTAAAACCTCCGTTCCGCACGGGGGCGCCACCGCCAAGTCGCTGATCTTCAGGCGTTGCATCCTTACTTCCTCTGTCGTAGTTTTCGAACTTCCGGGCAGCATGGCGAAGTTGCAGCAGGTGGGGACGGAGGTGAAGAGCGGCGGCCCGTCCGCAAAGGCCGAGGCTCCCGCATCTGGGACGGTCGAGGCGGCGGGGAGCGCGGGTGCGACGCCGTGTTTGCCGCCTAGCTTCGCGGACGCGTGCCGGTTCGTGAGCGCGCCGTACTCGTGCCTGGTGCTGGACACGAGTCGGCGGCACGTCGCGCTCTCGCCGATGTTCCTGCAGAAGAAGAGGACGGGCATCCAGGAGCAGCTGAGCTGCGAGCTGCTCAAGTACTCCGAGAGGCGCGTCTCATGTCCCAGGCTGTCCGTAAAACAGGCGGCGGAGCGCACCGGCGCTGCTCTGCAAAATGTTACTGTCGGTGCGGTGCATTTAAAGATTAAACGATCTGTCATGTGTTTTCAGCCACATGAGAAACATATCGAGTTCCCTCCAGTATTAAATACCTGGAGAGTCACGTTAGTTTAGTTACTGGTAGGTGATGGCAAGGTTGCGCCAGCGTGTCCACATAATATAGGTAGAAGGACATGGAAAGGCGCTATACTGGGGGAAGGACACGAGGTAGTGGACTCTGTCTAACAATGACTGGATTCTCCAAAACATTACAACGTTGCTTTTCAGTGAAACAGTTTTTAAAATGAGATCTTTTTGTTCCTTTCCCCAGTATGAACGGGGTTCCCCTAGCCTACGACAGCATTAAAGTCTTGGGACAACACGGGGATATATACGACGACCAAGGGTTCATCCACCTCAACATAGAGGCGACGTTTGTGATCTTTCGGCCCAGAAAAGGACAAAAGCTTTTGGTATGCCTCCTGTTTGTAAAAGAAATTGAACTGTTTTCGGTATCACTTTACTTGATGGGGCACAAATACAGAGTAAAAACTCGGTTACTACTGAAGTACAAATCATAAAAATAGTTGCTACTTGAGATAAAGGATGCATCATGACTCATTCATGATGAACAAACATGAG
The DNA here is from genome assembly GCA_026784285.1 of Stomatorhinus walkeri. Taxonomy (NCBI): domain Eukaryota; kingdom Metazoa; phylum Chordata; class Actinopteri; order Osteoglossiformes; family Mormyridae; genus Stomatorhinus; species Stomatorhinus walkeri. The sequence continues at coordinate 2,833,476 of JAODUD010000046.1, read as the reverse complement.
ATCAGTATTTCACTTGTGTTATTCATGATTTGTTACTTAAGAGGTTCCTTTAGCAGTTTACAAATGTTTACAAAATTAACGGATATAGCAACTACAGCAATAGTTACTGCTTGGGATAGAAGATGTGTATCGATTCATTAATGAGGAACGAACATGAGATCAGTATGTAACTAAGACTCAGTTTATGGTTAATTAATACATAGGTAGTAGCATAATATAATACAAGGGTATTCAGATCTTGGACTTACTGGTCTGAGCACTGCTGATTTTTCAGCCTTCCTTTGCCTGTGAGCCAGTTGTGAAGCCCCAAGCATATCAGGATCAGTAATTAAGTACATGGGAGAAGTGAAATCAAGGCCGACATTTGGAATCAAGGCCGACATTTTGAAGAACCCTGATGTATTGCTTGTGTCCCATCAGTTAAAGCATTGCTGTTTTTTTTTTTTTAAATCATTCTGAGATGTGTACCGCAGAGCAATAAATGGACCGATGTCTTAAATAGCTTAAATATGAGGCACCGTTGGGCAGTGTTTTTGCTGTTGATCGGGACTCTTCTCTTGATCTGAGGGTTTTAAAAGCAGTCATCCATTTTCCAGGGTGTCATAAACAAAGTGGGAGTGAGTCACGTGGGGTGTCTAGTGCACGGCTCCTTCAACGCCTCCATCCCCAAGCCGTACCAGGTCAGCGTGGAGGCTTGGAAGGAGGCTGGCTTCGCTGTGGGCGACACCTTGGAGTTTGAGGTCTTCCAGCTGGACGCGGATGCTGCCGGCGTCCTCCTCATCAGAGGAAGGCTGGAGAAAAAGAGGTCAGTACTGGCCTCTTCTCTACCTCTCCATTAAGCGTGTACCTACTGTAAGAGTATTTCCTTTAGTTCGGTTGTCATCCGCAGCTCCTGTATAGAGCTGTCACGATTGCATGATTAAACTCCATTACTAAAAAAGATTGAGTTTCCTTCACGATATCTTGTCAATATGGTGGAAGATGTCGCAAAAAGAGCGAAAGTATCAGTTCTGTGGAAGCACTTAACATTAAAAGTGAACGAAAATAGGTTACTATGTATGATTCCTGTATGTCAGAGTAATTCGGATTCAGAATACTTTATTGATCCCTGAGGAAGTTATGTGGATACAGTACAGTAAGAAAATAGTTAAATACCAAAAACAAATACAAATATTACAATACCAAAAATAAAAATGACTTCAGTACTAGGAACTCAATATACAAACAATATATTATATAAATGTTATATATAATATAACATTTAAATATAAATATGTATATATAATATATTTTATATTATTATTACAAATATTACAATACCAAATTACAAATGGCTCTGAAAGAACTCAATATACAATCGCTGCCAAAATGAAGGTTAGCCGTCGCTTAGCCGCATCATTTTACAGAATACGGTAGGCCTGTAATGTGATAGACCATATAATGTGTCTTTTTAAATGCTGTTATCGTTATTATTGTAGCATATTGCTTTAGGGTTGAACGAAATGGCGACATATCATTTAACGTTAAAATTTTATTTTATATTACATTGTGATATTTGCTATTTGTGGCAGTTGAACCATGTAGCTAAATGTGACTTATTTCCTAATAGCGTGTGTCAGAGATGTCAGAGTTAACAGACACACAGCAGTGCCGACAAATCTCACTTTTACTACAGTACACTTAGCCTAACAAACATCATAACCTAGCCTACCCTAAAAACATATTTAGAACACTTACATTAACCTATATTTGGGCCAAATCATGTTCAATATCACATGTAATTTATTGAACGATGTACTGAAACCAAAAGAAATGTACCCATTGGTTAGCCAAAGTATTGTAAATCGGACCGTCATAACCCAGGGAGCGTCTGTGTTTTGTTATGTATAAATGATTATTCGGCAAATTGTCAGATTAATCTGCAAATCATTTGATTAGAGCTGTCACTATGAATTATATGAGTACTTTTATGTTCACAGATTCTGTAAAATACGGCATGTTTGTCATTTACAAACAATTGTGTGTTAGGAGTGAACAGTGAAGATTTTGTAGAGCAGAGCCATGAATTGGGGCAGACAGGGACTGTGATTCGTTACTGGCTTTCTTAAGACCATCTCATTCCTTTCAGGGTTGAAGAGCTGGTGGCCCTCAGTGAACAAGGAGAAGATGTGGCTGCGGAGGATGGTGTCAGATCCGAGGAGGAGAGCATGGAACCCATGGCTGAGGACTCAACTGACAGCATGAAAACCAAGAAAAAGAAGAAGAAGAAGAAGAACGAGGAGGACAAATGCTGGGACATTGAGGCCCCAACAGATTCGCAGGTGACAGCGGAAAGCGCCGCGGACACCACCGAAATGGTGGAAGTCCAGGTGAACGGGGGGGTCGAAGGAAAAAGGAAGAAACACAAAAGGAGAAAATGCAGCGCGGAGGCCGAGGAGGTCCAAATTGAGGAGGTGCCTGCTATAGTCTCTGACGAAGTCCACAGCGACAAGAAACCCAAGAAGAGGAAGCGGGAAAAGGAAGATGGTGCCGATGTGGATTCTGAACCTCCCCGAACCAAGAAGAAAAAGAAGGTGTAGGATTTTTACCCAAAATGACTCAAAAACACAACAGAAGCTATGGCAGTGAGTTAATCTGAAGTATCTTCACAGGACTCATAATAACGCTGCTGTAGTGTTTGTGTAAATACTGCCCCTTGCCAGCAGAGGGGAGTATTACAGCGTCTTCTTGGTTTTTAGAGAAATGTTTCTTGTAAGACCCAGTAATGCCCTTCCGAAGTTAAACAATGCTGTATAATATGCATTTATACCAAGTGCTTTTGACCATGAAAGATGGGATGCATGGCTTTTGAATGTGAAAATATAAAGTAAAAATGTATTTTCTTTTAATTGCGCCTACATCCCATAATTCATCACTGTTTTTTTTTTTTTGTTCGTAGTTGGGGATGCGTCGTTTTGAGATTTTGTTCAATCTCCAGAAGATTTTTGTAATCGAGCACGCAGAACACATGCAATACAATGGCATCAGTCCATTTGGTTAATTGTACTGATTTTTAAAGCAAGTCGGGCCACCTTTGCGATGATAGAAATATTAAAGTTGGCCGCTTTGTTGCACCAGTTACGTTAAGTTACCGTATTGGCTTGGGGAAACTATGAAATGTGACACGATCTTAATGGCACCACCCCATGCTCTATTTGTATTGCTTTTATTCACCGCAGGCGTGCGCGCTAAACTGGTGGATCAGGGTTTTCCCCAGTTCGTCGTCGTCTCCCGACCTGCCTTCCACGTTTCTGCTTATTAAAGGTCACTGGTGTACCGTTACTATTTTTACACCGACAGGATGCGAATGCTTTAAATCCCCGAAGCGGTGTTTCTCCGAAGCAGGAGTAGAAATTCGTAAATGGGGAGGTTTTAAAAGAGATATTTTGGCAGGTAATAAAATGAGCTGTTTGCCGCTGCGGTTTGTTCTGAGTTCAGGCCTCAGTGTTATTTAAAAAAAGCGACGTTAACGATTTTGCTGTTACGCATAGTGTTTTGTTAAACTTGGAGAGCTTTTCATAATAGAGACATTTGATTTCAAAAGTTATCAATCATTGGCATTAAACTAGCATTGCTAATTGTTTTATGAAACGCATTGTGAAGATTTTTTCTACCAAACGTATTTGGAGATTGTAAAGGTTCCTCCCCCCCCAAAGACCGGCCCTGTCTGATTTGGCCGAGATGCTCTGTGTCGTAAATATGAGTTGACTGGGGGAGCGCTTTCTTCCCGCTGCCAGGGAGATTCCCGCCAGTGGCTGTCTTTCATTTGGCAAAGCTGACGGAGCTCGTCTCACTTAGTCTGGAACCTGCGGCTGAACCGGTTTCAGCTTCATTTTGAATCTCCTCACGGTGAAACACTGGGCTCTTATGCTGCGTCTTGGTAAGAGGCGGGGGCTTCTTCAGTCTGTCTGCCCCTTCCCCCCCCCACGCTCCATCCTCTTCCAGAAACCATCATATTTTGAATTGTTCTCACCTTGTTCTTTTGGGGAGTGGTGGAGGTCTGGCCAGCCTTCAGGTGTCGTCTTTTTGATGGGAGCTCGAGGCTTTCTCAGATGGGGGCTTGATTTCTTGTGTTGATTTTTGTTGTTACGAAGCTGTCAGACTCCCCCCTCCGACAAACAGATACATCGTAGTCGGGGAGGTGGCTGGACCTCTCCATGCACCCCCTGGTGCAGCCTTGTCCTTCCACAGGTGTTTTGATCTCTGTCACCCAGTCAGAATTTGGCGCCCTCTGCTCGCCAGGCCTCATGAAGCTGCCACCTTCAGGTTGGTCCCAGTAGTGGCCTGTGTGTGTCCACTAATGTGAACAGGTGCCATTTGCAAAGTTAGAAGTAGGATAAACCTTTAAAAATGTTATGGGGATGGAATACAGTTAGCATGCGTAACCTCTATCCCTACCCAGCAAACCCCAGGAAGCTAAAGCTAACCCTAACCCCAACCTTTCCTAGAAACCAGTTTGTAATGGTTGTTCTGTAGTGTTCGGATGTGTTTTTGCTCGTTTACAGGCCTGAACATGGTTACCTTTAAAGGTTGCATAGTTTCCTTGACATTTTCTTCTGACAAAAACTTCAGGAGGGAGAGTCGGGCAGCATGTGACTTCTTTGTGTCGCCTGATTTGGCTTGTTCCTGAATCTCTGAATTTCTTACTCATTCTGAGGTGGAGCATCTGGTAACCTGCGGCAGCTCATTGGTTTGTCTTTTCCTGAGTCGTCATGGCATATAAACAAGGGCAAATTCCCAGACCTCTTCCCTGGACCAGCGGCCCTCGGTTCGGACCTGATGACGGTCCGACATCCCAGATTCCCAGTTTGATGGAAAGAGTGAGTCAGCGCTCATTCATACCCTGGTGGGTGAGGGTCTGTGTTAGCGCATGTTTAACAGGCCGATTTCCACTCGAACATCCCTCCGGCCACCTTAGGTCACGCTTTCTGTGACTCTGGCAGCTTTCATCTTGTCGTCTGGCTGTATGGCTTGTGACTCATCCGCTGGTCACGCGGGAAGCTACCTTCGGGGCAGTGACCTGCTTCGGTCTCTGCTCCAGGTGCTGCTTCGTTGTGGGAACAGAGGCTGCTGCCGTTATTATTATTTTTTAATATTTTCTCAGAGATCCGGTTACGGAAAGTACCGTGCCCCGGGACCGTTGCTTCGTTTACGAGAGGGCAATCGTCACGCTCGACGTTTCGGTCAGCTGTGAGCGGTTGCTAGGCAACTGGAGAAACTGACACCATAACAGGCGTGATTCAGCAAGCACTCATGAAAACTGCACGGATTTGTAAATAATGTCAGTTACATATAAGCCAGACCGCAGGGAAATTACTCAACTGAACCCGCAGCCCACCTCATCCTGGTGGGATTTTTTGATGCCTTTAAATATTAATACCAACCTTCCAGGAGATTTTATTTAATACTAGTGATACTTAATTTGCTATTTGCTCAAGAAGCAGGTACACGGGAATTTCTGGGATTTTACACATCCCTTGTATGAGTCTCGCTTAGATAGCTGGATAAGAGCAGAGCTTGAGGTCATAGCATATAGTTGACATTCCCCCCCCCCCCGAAGCAGCTTATGAGGTTGAGTGCCTCATTCGAAGGTCCAAAAATGATCGGATTTGAACCAGCAGACTCCCAGGCATGGACGCAGACTCCTAACATGCAGAGTCCAGGCATGGAAGCTGCTGTGGACTAACCGGGCTGCGTGCATACCCTGAGTCAGAGTTTCCAGACCTGCGTGGCTTTGAACCACACGTACGTAAGAGGAGAGAGGGGCGGCGGGGCATTTTTGGGAGAGGGGCGTCGCCGTGACGTTGCCAGTCCTGCACTATATTTCCACGTGGGCCCCCCAGGCTAATTAGCAGCCTGCTAAGTACTTCAGCACACACACACGTGGATCCAAATGCTGGGGCCGGTCATTAAAGGAAAATGTCCTGGCTGTTTGACCCACGTATTCAGTCTTCAAAGACCACCTCCACCTTGGCTTCAGCAGGCAAATTGAATCATATCAAAGACCCTTCTTAAACAGAATGACAAATTACTTTTATAGTGTTTTCGCGGAGCCTTCTGTGAAACTTACTGCTTCTTTGGCACCTCTGGCATTAGTTATAGATTTGAGGGAGAAAAAAAAAATCTTTTCTCGTCCGTTTTTACTCGTACTCAGATTAGGAGTTCTGTGTTTATGTGGGACCTGCTCTCGCTGCTGACATTTGATCGTCTCGAGGAAAAGTCCGGGCATGAAATCGTAGTTTGCAGCATGGATACTAAGACACGTTTTTCAGTGGATCCACACCATCGCCTAAAGCTTGAGCGCCTTAGCCACAGACAAAGATCATGCAAAGTCTAAATGCATGCATGTGTACGTGCCCCGTGTTTTATGTAGCTTATATAGTGCAAATAGTGTTCCTGTCCAACGTTCATGGAATGTCGCATAGATTCAGATCTTCAAACAGTCACACGCAGAATATGCTAGAAGTTAGATTTGAAATGAGACGTGAAACACCTGAAATAAATTGCCCGGCCACTAGGAGGCCCCAGTGTGCTGCGTGCCACAAGGAGCAAGTCGATTAGCACAGACCAGCTCACCTCATACTGGGTTTATCCCTGTGGCTTAGAATGCCCAGAAAATGTTTACTGGATCTCAGAGCCAAAATGGTGCGTTCCCTGGAAGTGTTAAATATCATTCACAATACTCATATGAGTCATGTTCATTCCCAGAGCCAAAATGGTGCACGCCCTGTATGGCACCGCAGATTCAGAAGCAATGCACAAGAAAACCGCAGTTTTGGGTATCACTGGCAACCAGAGTAACGCAAGGGCACATGTGACCTTAAAGAGTTATTTAATGTTCAGATGTCCTGTTAACATCATGCGCAACTCATATTGACAGTCTGCTGCTACCGAATGCTTACTTTTTCACCTCGAGCTGGAAATTTGTTTTTGGCTACCTGTGCCTTTTTTTGATTCACCGTTCTCTGGAAGAATTTTCAAAACAAGCAGGCAGGAAAATCTACGTGTGAACACTGTCGGATTCACTGTCAGACTTCTTTGTTCTCCTCGTAAGCAGAAAGGGCTCTCCGTGCTTTTCTGTCCGTTTCTGTAACAATGTAGCCTTTTGAATCGTGTCTTCGGGGACTTTTAGCCTAGAGTTCCAGTCCACGCTTTGGTCACGGATCATTAGCCGCAGTTGGGTCACTGGCTGACCGCGGTCACACCCTGCTATCGCTTAGCTGCTCTGCACAAGGAGGCCAGGTCTAATACTTCGTCGGCCGTCAACGGTGACGTCGCATCCGAAGGAAGTGGTCTCACTGAGGGGGGGCACTCAAGGAGTGTCATGGAGAGAAGGGTTCTCCTGTTGCCTCGGCCAGCCCTGCATCAGAAAACAGCAATATTTTTCTTTTCTGCCTATGGATACCTGTAGCCAAAACACTCTATCAAATTCCCCCAAATCTGAAATCTTGAAAATGCCCACTTTACAAAGAGCCTTAAATTTACATCCATTAATTTCCCAGCAAGCGAGTTCTTTTGCATTTCAAACATCACATGTTTTTTCCCCTTTTGAAGATTCCCTGTATTTTTACTGGCCTCCCCGCCCCCCCGGG
>JAODUD010000046.1:2788804-2810962 GCA_026784285.1 Stomatorhinus walkeri | reverse complement strand
AGGGTGATGAATGGATGAATTAATCCAGGAAAGCAGTATGGAATAATCAAGAAAAGACAAGCAGGGCTTAAGGACTATAACGATGAAGATGTAGTCAGACCACAACATGGAGGAAGACGAAGGTCAATGTGGACCACAAAAGAGCAGCCCTGGAGAGAGAAATATCATCCATCCATCCATCCCTCTTCCAAGTGCTTATCCTGGTCAGGGTTGTGGGGAGAGGAATATCTTCCCAGATTTATTGTAGTTCAGGGGAACATTACAGGCCTTCTGGAGTAAATTCCACAGGAAATGTGGACCGAGAATATTAAGATAGCAGAGATCGAGAAGTTTCAGGTCCACCTCTGTCTTCAAGGCACATTTTGAAAAAAACATTAAAATCACTCATAGGGCTGTTAGATTCGCAAACGTTTCCAGGAGGAGGTGGACGTGATAAGGAGGAGGTGGACGCTTCCAGGAGGAGGTGGACGTGATAAGGAGGAGGTGGACGCTTCCAGGAGGAGGTGGACGTGATAAAGAGAGAGTCGGTTGGCTCTGGTCCCGCTGTCCTCTGCCTTATCTGCTCAGGTAGGTTTATCTCCAAGCAGCACCCCCCCGCAGAACATGGTGCCCTAGGCGACCGCCTATGTTGCCTACAGGATCGACCAGCCCTGCTTGGTTAGGCTCAGTGGGGAGCATGCGATTGGCAGGTCCATGGTTCCAGAAAACTGGGGGGTCAGGAGTGGTGAGCAGAACTTATCCAACAGATGGTGTCGTGTTTTCAGCCAATCAACCTGCTTATATACGTGATGCGTATGAATTTTGATTCAGCACAAGCTAATTAAATATGACTTGGTCCATACATTACAGAAGGTCATGACCCTCCTTTTGAGGTGAGCTTGAAGGCCTGCTGCCTTTGTGATACTCAGCACAGCCATTGCGGGGCCCTGGGGGTCACACTTCAGCATCAGTTATATTTAACTAGCCTCGCTTGCTGCCCCCCCCTACTCCCTCCATGCTGCTATTACACGCGTTTGCTCCACACTCTCACCGACTCGCATAATGCGTCTTTCTGAACGTTTATCCAGAGATCTCTCACAACAAAGTTGGAGGAAATTATCCCAGACTGGGGAGAAATAATTGAGGAAGTGGATGGCGGTATTACTGCTGAAAAGGCAGGCCTTATCTGTGGAGGCCTTTCAAATAGCCCCGGGGCAACAGGGGCAAAGATCTGGCAGGGCAGGAATGATGGAAATCTGCCCCCTGTAAGCGACTCACTCAGGTCCCGTGTAGCCCAGTGGCTTTTGGGACCAGGGTTGCCTTTGGGTCCCTGTGCGGGACCTACAGTCCCAGATGTGGATCTGCTCTGGTACGGACAGCCTTGCTGCAAAGAGGCGGGAAAATCTGGCCTCCAGGTGCCGCCGCCCGGATTTCAACACCATGGACACACGTGGAGGGCCGACCGCATGTCAGAAGGCAACCAATCAGAGGATCACAATTAATTTCTCTCCCGAATTAATATTAAGCGCATGAAGGAACAACAGGTGAGACAGCACTACTCATCTCACATAGTTCTCCACTAGAAAACATGTTGGCTGTCCACCCAAATGGGACAGATTCTGTGACAAACCAATCAGCATATACCTGACCCCCCCCAGGACTAAGTGCCTGGAGATGCACCCCACCCCCAAATCCGTCGCTATCCATCCCTTGCTGGATCCCTGCACTGAACACCTGTAAATATTTTCGCTAATAAAGCCCCATTTTGCTGCAGTGGAGAGTGCACTTTCCACTGGTATCGCACTCTTTGTACACTGGTGTCTCTTCCTTTGGTAAAATGGGGACTTTGGCAATACCTACCATATGCAACAGTGGGCCCAGTATGTAAAACGGCAATATAAACCGGTATGTTCAATAACATTACAGCAATCCCGTTCTCTGCAGAGTTAATAATAGTAATATTACTGCCATTGTGGTTTCTCTGGGTCCCCAGGGGAATTATGGGAAATTGGCACAACTTTGGTGCATTTGTTTGATCGGACTTCAGGGTGACCGATGCAAAGGTTCCTGGGTAATTTTGCAGGGAGATGTTAATCTGCGCTAAGTGTGTCATTAGCCTGGTGAAGGGCTCAGAGTCGCGGCAGGGCAACCCCGTAACATCGTCCTCATTAGCAGGTTACTAGCTGTAAATGCCTCATGTGTGAACCAGCTTGGTCTCCGCCTCCCCGCTCTTTATTTCCTGTTTGAAAACCAATATTTACCCAGCAGCCCCTGGGGCCCAGGATTACCTCATACCTATTCTCCGCCATCCAGCTGCGTTTTCTCACCGTTGCCGTGGCGACCGCAGGAACGCGCGTGCTTTGTTTATCCTGCGGCCAGGAAAACAGAGGAAAACTGGAGAAAAATCTGCTACGCGGGAGGAAAAAGAAGAGAAAGAATTCACCTTCAAACGGAGATCTCCCGCCGTGATGGCGGCACTGTTGGTCCACGGCGGACGGAGGAGGATTCTGCCCCTGTGGTTTTTATGACGGGCCTTGTAATGTCGATGCCTGACTCCCCGCTACACGTCAGACACACCAAAAAAAAAAACCCAACATTATGAAATTTGCCAAATACTGGTAATGATTTCACCATATGCCCTGGACGCCTAAGGGAATCTTCGACAGCATTGTGTTTTCCCCTGCACTGAGGAATTTCTCCCCCCCCACCCCACCACCCCACACCCCACCCCACCCCCCTTGCATGTCACAGAAAGTTACCTTGGGTATTTTATCCAAGGTGTCATGTTACCCATCCTCTGTGATTGCCGAATAAAAATACACGGACTCGGTGTTTATTCTGCCTAGGAAAAATATCGAGGGGTCTGACCATGAGGACTGTTTACCTTTCATAGGAATCAAAGCACAGCCACGATATCCTGTAATATGCAGCCTGCCACTCACACAATCTCACATTACAGGAAGCTATTTACTCGGCCAGCGAGGTGAACCTGGGGATTTCTGGCTGGGAGTCGTTCCTTTTCAGCTTCCTCTATTGCCCCGGCCTGCCTTGCCCCGGCCTGCCTTGCCCCGGCCTGCCTTGCCGCGGCGGTTAGCGCACTCGGCTCTCTGTTATCACAGACACCACGTATTTCACCCGATTTCCAACTGCCTGATTTGCGGCCGAGCTCGTCTCAGCCCCGCTACTCAGAGCTGGGCCCACGGAACAAAGGCCTAGACTGGAGCGCCTCAGAAGCCAAGCTCTTCGGATCCAGAACCGGTTGTTCAACCACTCGTCCTCGCTAACAGATAACAGATAACCCTCTGGCCCAAACCACTGCTACGCACTTGTAACGGGACCATTCCATCTATTCCGGAAACATAAACAATGTTAAACGGACATTTAAAAGTACATTAAGGATATTGTGTCAGTATGGAATGAGGGTCAGGGATGGAACATATCAGCCAATGAGGCCTGGATTATTGGCAAACTCTTCAGATGGGGGGGGGGGGGGGTGCAAACTGCGGTCCTCCAAAGGGTTTGGTTTTCCCACGGCTGGTAATAGCAGACTTCAATATCACAAGGATACAATGAAGGATTCATTCTCCACTGGCAGAGAGGTGACCCTCTCATTCCGCCTCGTCCGAATCCATCTGACCCTTTGGAACACACCCACGGCAGCCTTTCAATCCCCCCACCTTCCCCCCGGCCTATTGCCATGTGAACCACTGGCAGCTTCAATCGGCAGGATTCGCCTCGCACCGCCGGACCTCGTCACCTGCACGTGTTTCCACTGGCCTCAGAGAACCGGCCGGCATCGTCGCAGCTAATTGGCGTTTCACGGCGTCACGGAGGCGTCCCCTGATGCCTCCTCATTAGGTTCAGCTGGAGTTTCAAGGAAATGTGAGTCCAATGTCTTATTCACTCCATCTTAATGAAGGAATCAGAGAAAAAGTATCTGAAACGATCCCAGTTGAGGAGGTCACAAATCAACCTGTGAGTCAGGGCATCTCACAGCCGTCTGCGTGGACAGCTCCATAGTTACAGCCTATTTCTAAAAAATATGAATGACCAGAGCTCTGAGAAAATGTCTGTGATGATAACGACTGAGGTCAAGGTTAAGCTCTTATTTGAGCTGGTGTATATACCCCCTCCTGCTGGTGTATATACCCCCTCCTGCTGGTGTATATACCCCCTCCTGCTCCAGCATGTTCAGGAGGCTCAGACGGACCACTGCCAACTTCAGCTCAACAGCACAACCCACTGCCTTGCAGTGCTTGCAGTGCTTCTCATCTGGATGGTCACTGGATGCCGGACTGCCTTGCAGTGCTTGCAGTGCTTCTCATCTGGATGGTCACTGGATGCCGGACTGCCTTGCAGTGCTTCTCATCTGGATGGTCACTGGATGCCGGACTGCCTTGCAGTGCTTGCAGTGCTTCTCATCTGGATGGTCACTGGATGCCGGACTGCCTTGGATCTGTGTGCCTGGAACTTGTTGGATGTTTTCCTTCTATGTAACGTCCAGAGCCCCCATCCATTCATTCATGTCCACTGTAGTGGACATTTTATTTTTGTATCTATCCTTTCACTGATGTTAGGAAACGTATTTATTCCTGTTGTACACTAAAGAGGACATGCTGTGAATTTTTTCTTTTAATAAATTTGAAAAAAAATCTAAATTGCAAGATGTCTTATTTCCTCAAAAGACAAATAACTTAAATTGAAGGACAGTTTTTTCCTCGGGTCTCAGGAGGATAAATTATACATGTGTTCCCTGCGGTTTTACATGTTCTATCTGTGTTTCAACTGATTTGCTGCTGACATTCAAGTGTTTCGGCGGTGTCTCTAACTTGTTTATTGAGTAAATGTGCAGCCTGCAAGGTGTTCTGGACTGTGAGCTGTGCTTCCTGTGATTGGCGCCAAGTTTACTGTGACTGCGTATTTATAGATAGATAGATAGATAGATAGATAGATAGATAGATAATCAGGGTTAGCCGTTATGTCAAACGACAACTATTTCCGATGCCCTAAATCTAATCTAATTTCTTGTTTTTAGACATGGTTCTCTTTATTTAGCCGCTTCTGTGTTAATCATCTCTTCTAGTTTTATTTTAAATAAACAACAACACTGTTTGCGGTTTATAGGCAGGCTGTGCTCGAACTTGTCTGCGTGAACACAGACCGCTACTCGACAAGGCGCACCATGTAACTTACATTTCCGGAAGATTCTAGAATGTTATCATTGAGAAGCACTGAACTGAAACACTCGTGTCTTCATCTAGTCTTTAATTACATAAAGTGCAGAGTAAGTTTTAATTTGATTCGTAATATTTTCCAAAATACGTCCTCTTCCCTGGACCTTTCAACTAAGTGGAAAGATTTTTTTTTCTTATCCTGGAAGCTAAAAGATGTTTGTTCTAATTTGCAAAATAAAAGGGGGCGCAAATATCGTGACTGTTGGGGAATGTTACATTTGGTCTCTTACACTGGTTCGTTTAAGTGATAGAAGTCTCATTATTTAGTTTCCATTGCACCGGGATACCGAGTAAACAACTGTGGGTGACCCTCTGTCAAGCCGATCTCCCCTTCTGAAGACCATTAAACACACTCATACACTCGTGAGATCAAATGGCAGAACCAGCACAACGAAGCTCACCAGCCTTTTCCACGATTTCGGTCTCGGGGAATTGATTTTAACGATATTTAAAAGACATGAAAGCAGGTGCAATTGAAATCGAATTAAGAGATATTAAAACAGCAGGACATGGCCCATGGATCTGTGCCAAAGAGGAACTGAATTCATCGCTTTGACAGGATTTTGGAATTGAGGAGAAATGTCATTTGGCATGCACCTGAACCGCTGACCGTCATCTTTAATCGCCTTTAAAAGTCGTGGATGGTTATCCCCCTTTCAGTCATCCTAAAGTAACTTTTCACAAGTGCTTACAGTGGATGATCATTTCTGCATGCTCCTAAACTAAAGATTGCACAAGAATCACTCGTCCTCTAAAGGGACTCATTAAACTATCCTTTCCCCATGGCTTACTGAAGATATCCCATGATTTCAAAGCACAATGGAAATCCAAGGGCTTCTTTTGGACACGATGCTCACGGACTTCGCTGACGTTGACTTTCTGGAGATACCCCAGAAGCAGATCACGTCCGAGTCTGCGGAGAGCGTGGGCTGCCGGGGCCTGTATTACGGTATGTCCCCCGGGCGCGGAGACGTGATCCTCTCCTCGGAAAGGGCGTCTCTGCGAGTGGGAAAGGCGCCCGTGTGCGGCGCAGTGCCATCGGCGGGCAGGTCAAAGCGAAAGCGGGTGATCAGCACGGTGCAGCGGCGGGCGGCCAACATCAGAGAGCGCCGAAGAATGTTCAGCCTGAACGAAGCTTTTGACGAGCTGCGAAAGAAAGTCCCCACCTTCGCTTATGAGAAAAGATTATCGAGGATCGAAACTCTGCGACTTGCCATTGTATACATTTCATTCATGACAGATCTATTGAGCATGAAATAAATATCCGAGTATTAATTAGTGTATGGATGGATTAAAACAATATTAAATTACCTATTCTCTATATAGCCTTATAAATGTATTGTCATGTCTAATGTGTCACTTTTTTATAATTATCCACGTGACATTGAAATCCGAATCTCTGTAGAAGTGCCTATTTACTCGACTTAATCCATTTAGTTTAGCGGGTATGATACAAACTTGTTTAGCTGTAGCACAGAGTAGAATTAATACAATAAGCCTTTACATTGTAGATTATTATGTCTTGTGCTACGTTAAGGCCGATACTGTGTGAAAGGGTTTTTTATTATTAAAGAACAATTAAAACAAAAGTAAGAGGAAAGCGGAATTCACCTTGCATTTGTTGTCACTTGTCAGCAGACTTTGAAGGAACCAGAAGAGAAGAAAATAAAGGTTATTTAACAGGGGGTTTAAGATTATGTGATTCGGCTTCAAATGTATAACAGTATAACAGTTTATTTAGGAATTCCGTATGGAACTACATTTTTTTGAAGCAGTGCCAATTTAGAAATTAGAAAATTTATATTATTTTATGCAAATATTATATAAGGCAAAATCAGCACCACGGAGAGCACATGCGCAGTCGGATGCAGACACCTTGCTCCTCACGCACCTGCGCCGCAACGATCAAAAATCCGCGGCCGTCATTTTTTTCACTTAATTCTTTTTTGGATTCACATAATTCGCAAAGACATCGATATTAACCATTAATATAGTTACGCCTCTAAATTACTTCTGGAAAAAAGACGCGTTTTATCAGGACGTTGTAATGAAGTGACAGTGTAATAGATACGTCTTTACGAAGATAACTCGATAATATGCAGTATCGTTGCTCATGAAGCTGGCGTGTTGGATATAGGGGCAGTCGCAGAGGCATGGGTATCCCGGAAGATTTGTCAGGGGGGCCAGAATTCCTAGATATACCCCTGGTTTGATGACACGAACAGCTACTGATTTCTTTGGACCGTAAGTTGACCTGGTTCTCCATTCCCAGCATGCTCTGGGTTTCTGTGCACACACTTTTGTCCGCTTTAGCGCCGCACCGTTACTATAGTGAAGGGTAGACCCCCCCCCCCTCGCCCCCAGTCTAATTTCACTTCCATTGGCCCACTACGGCCAGTTTACCATTTAGAATTAACCCTGTCAAATATAGTCATGTCACTATTTTGTACTGTAGACGTACGGGAACAACCAAAGGCAAATTCCTCGGAAATGGCAGACGAAGAAAAACTGCCACGAGGCCTCGATGTCACAGAGCGAGGAAACCCAAGCGCGTATTGTTAGTATGTTAATGTGCATTATACAGACACGAGTTCCGCGTGCATGTTTGTGTTTTTACTGTCTGATTCATATCCCTCACATACAAACATCTGTAACAAAACACTGATGAAAGAGTACTTAATATCCTTTTTTTCTTGTTCCCACAGCCTCTTGAGATTGTAAAATAAAGCATATCAAATTTCAATAACAACAAGGTCGAAATAAAGCAGGTTTTATAACACGAACTGCTTTTTAACGAGGTTAATGACTTTTTTCAGTTTGACAATAATACTGAGCTGCCCTCTACGATTTTCCGTGGGGAAAACGTTTTGTAGATAGCCCTGGCCTTTCCTTTAAGTACTTCCTTTAAGTACAAGTAGGCCTGTAGATTACAGGCCTACTTGTTCCGTATGCATCATTCCTGTAAAGTAAATAAGATTGACTCTGACACCTGAATAAATGCATTTCAGTTCACAAATACTTTAGCGTAAATATTTAATTGACACATTGATTGATCGACTGACTGATTGACTGATTGATTATTACAAAAACACAGGGGAGCGTCGACATCCGCGCACCGCCTGGAATATTTGTGTTCTAGGTACGTTTTCCAAAAGCATAGCTGCTAAGTTAGCAATGTAGAGTGGGAAGCGCGTAACTGAATGAGTCCTACTATGTACTTTGCTAACGGGAACTTCTGGGAAAGTCCCCCCCCCCCCATGTCAGAGGTGGTGTTCTAAAACATCCAACTGATCAAGACATTCTTGACAGAATAACCACCTTTCAGTTTGACAAGTTTCAGTTGCGTAACCAACAGTGACAGTCACTCGTTTTCATTCACCAGGATGGCGGACGCCTGTGCATCCTGGCGAGGAACACCCATTTCAGCTAAGATTAATATGATTAATAATACTAAACAAAAATGTGCGTAATGTTTTAATGATATTTCTGATATATGACATAAAATTGGAGCACTGAGTTCATAGTTTAGCTATTAAACTTCAGCGTATACTGCCGAATATGCACTAATTCACACAAACCCCATATCGATTAGTTTAATAGGAAAGTTTGCCCTCTTGTGGTCAAAAAGTTGCGTGCTATTTAATCGGAATTAAAAGGTCAGGTGAAAAGCAAATAAAATAAAAATATTTAGACAAGGTAGGCCTACGTGAATTACTTTCATTTGACAGTATTATAATAGCCCAAATTCATATACAATTAAATTGTCTAATTAAAACGTTTAAAACGAGGTATTATGATAAAATTGTAAGAGGAACACATTTTCTCTTTTTATATATCTACACTTAGGTTACTTCATGAGTCAGAAGGAAATACGTGGACTGGTATTGGACAGGTAGCGTATTGGTCTGGGTCCAGGTCCTGCCCCACGAATACTGTAAAATGTTACTTAAATTAGATCAGTTTCAGCTTATTCGATTTTTAAGCTCCTCCGTGCCAGTCGACTTTTTGTTAGAAGGAATTGCATCATAAAGTCTATGCCCTGGTGAGTAATTTGTGGCACCCCCCCCCCCAAATTATCAGGGGCGGGGGTGGATGGTTTACCAACTAAGCGGCTTTTAACTACATCCGTTTACATTAAAGTGTTTTATATGTTTGCTTTGGGTGCTTTCTTTTTCCCCCGCCAGGTAATGTTTACGTTACGTTTTGGCCTCGCAGTTGGAGCGACCCGCTGCGAATGCCCATCAGCTTTAAACGCCTCGGCTCGAAATCCGAGTCGAGCCCTGCTTTTAAAAATGCGCCCGGCTCCCTCGGAAACCCACTGTCAGCCACACACTTCAGAGCTATTTAGTACCTGTGAAAATAAATTTAGAAGACTCACTCAGCACCCCTCTTCGTGACGTCTCACTCGCACTGCAACCCACTTAAATTATGTACACCTACCAAGCCCAGACCGATAAAATGTATTAAAAGCCTTGATTATTATTTAATGGCCTATAAATATGCCCGTGATTTCAGATGCTCTGCATTCGGAATTCTGCTCAAAGGTTTTATAGGTAACGTCTTAAGACTGTCGTCTCCCCCTAAGGACTTCAATTAGGATTTCCTTAACGCTTATGCGAGTCCGTGGGCGCGCTGTGGGTGTTCCCTAATATGATCGTACAGAGGAAGGCGTAGGGAGTCTGACTCAAACGGGAGTTTACCGTGTTTCAGTGGTCTGTATTTTTCTTAAACAGCAGACCATGGTCTTCTGAAAGTCACTAAGCTCTCCTATTTTCAGGACCGGCACTAAAACGTCTGGGATTTAAGAAACACAATCGGCCACAGTCATTCAAAAAAGCACACAGACGTAAATATGCATTACTTTTTGCAGTGATACGATAGCGCTACATTTGTTTAACAATACCTATATTGTGGAGACTATTTGTCGCTGCTAGCGATACAAGAGTAAACTAAACTTTCAGCTAGGCCTATATGTATTTTTACAAATTATCTTATTTGTAGCTCGCAATGTATAGGAACCCGCGTGATCCAGCATTGAGTTGTACAGAATTTATACTGCATATTATATAAAGTACAACAGATCTCCGCATCTGTTTACAAATTACACACTTGCATACTAATTCTAACTGACATTAATTACTTCGGGCCTAAAGTAGATGGAGACTTTATTACGCCGATATTCCTTTATGTGCAAGACAGCAGCGAAAGAATTGATTCTTGTATAACGGAAACTTTTCTGATAGTTCCTTGGCCGCACCCACCCCTCTTTCACGTAGCACGCTTCCTTGACCAATCACCTCTCCAAACACTGAGATCCATCCAGGCTATAAGAGCCTCAGTTTCCAGAAAGCTGGAAACACCTCCTTCAGTCAGTGATCATCGAGTGAGTGTTTTAACCGAAATCAACTAATCCGAGGTCTCGGGTTTCTTGCATCTGAAAAAGTAGCATAAAACAAAGAAGCGGAATATTGCTTGTACTCTATAAATTAACGTAATGTTCGAAGAGGCGATGCAGGAAGAGTCGCGCTCCCCACTGTCTCCAGTGGACAGTCTCAGCAACAGTGAAGAGGAACTCGACAGGCAGCAGAAGAGATGTGGGAGGAAAAGGAGAACTAGCAGGAAAAATGGGGAGGATTCAGATAGCCCTACCCCTGGGAAAAGGGGGAAAAAGTCCAGCAGTAGCAGTCCGCAGTCTTTCGAAGAACTTCAGACGCAAAGAGTCATGGCGAACGTGCGCGAGCGGCAGAGGACGCAGTCTCTCAACGAAGCCTTTGCATCTTTGCGGAAAATTATTCCCACTTTGCCTTCAGATAAACTCAGCAAAATCCAGACACTAAAACTCGCGGCTAGATACATTGATTTTCTCTACCAAGTGCTACAGAGCGACGAGCTGGACTCGAAAATGGCAAGTTGTAGTTATGTGGCACACGAGAGACTAAGCTATGCTTTTTCCGTATGGAGGATGGAGGGCGCGTGGTCCATGTCAACATCTCACTAGTGTCCGTGGAGCTTACCGCAGCACGGTAAGTTATGTTTTCACATATTTTTAATAAGTATCAGTATTTTGCAGAATCAGTTTTTTTCCACCGTAAAAATCCTGTAATATAAACATTGATACTAAAACGCAGCCACTTATTTTAATATTTTATTTTACTGTCACAAGGATTCTCCTCCCGGTCCGTTTCATCCATGTAAAGAAAACAGATCTTCGTCTGTGTGAAGTTCATTTTAATAAATGTATGTAATTAACCATTACGTGTGTTTTTATATAAACTGACCCTTGTTATCATTCATAGGTGACCAACAATTTCGCGTACCTCTCCATGGAGGCGATCCCGGACGATGAAGCTGGACATGTACAAAGCAATGATCTTTAGGGGAGAAAAAAACAAGACTATTTAAAGGAAAGAGGACGGACGCGGGGAGCACTTACGAGGGAAAGGCAGAGGACGGTGATCAGTAGAGAGCCGCAGCGCTACCGTGCCGCCTACATTCTGACCTGTCTGCGCTTTCTGAAATATGACGATGAATGTTGGAAACATGTATATTTTTATGCATGCCTTTTTGATCACCGTGCCTGTTTTGTAAGGAGACTGAAAATGCATCCAAGTTGCCGTTTCATTTCCAAATCGTTGATGAGGACCCCGAAATTGCTTTTTTTTTAAATTTCGGCTCGTTCATGTGCAAATTTGTTTTAAATTTTTTCCCTTTTTTATGAAATACAGTTTATTTATTTATTAATGACTCGTGTTGTGATGCAGGATAGATCAGGTGTCTATATGCATTCCTATTTTTATTATTGTTTTGTAAATAATTGTATATTTTTCTGCAATAAAATCAATATGAATTTAAAACAAAATAAGTTTGGGTAACTAATTTGCAATCAAGCTAGACCTATTAATAAAAACATAATCTTTGCAAAATACAAATTTTGCAACTGAAATGTAATTACCATACAAATACAAATTACGAGCTCGAGGTCGATGGATGAACTGTTATTTTATAAGTGCGCGCGCGTTTCAGAGTGTTTTCCATTGGCCATGCAAGCTTAGTTTGTGTACAACATATCGCGCGCGACTTTCTTATTTTTAGATAGTTACTTTAATTTTTTTTAAAGGACAATGCTAAACATCTTTTAAAATACCACTGATACATAACTACATAATTTATACTATGAAATGTAGTATGTGTTTTTGCGAGTACCTTAAATTTGTTATAATAAATCGCGTTAAAATATCACAGAATTACTCGAATATAGGAATATGTCTATACTCCGTTGGGAAATATGGGGTTTCCTTAGTTCTTTGGAGATGGTGACCAGCGACATTAAAATACATTTCGGCCGTGACGTTGTGTATAGTTTAAAAATGACTGATTTTAGTACACATTTTATTTAGGCCTACGTTTATCGATAACACCCGAGCACTTAATATAACATAAGACTCATGGTGATTGTTTTGTCGCTACTATTGCTGTCTTTGGAAGTATTAGTACTACTAGTAAAAATAGTACTTCTTGTGTAAGGTTGATGCGAATTTCAAAGCTGTCGCGAGAGCTAGCGTCCACTTTTGGGGTCAGTGTTTGTTTTTACACTGACATTTGGATTTCACTGATAACTTACCCGCTGAATATTCTACACACCTCTTAAATATAAATGTGTGTTTGTTGTTGAAGATTGTTCCAGGCTGCTCGTAAAATTTCAGACAAAAATTTTATACTCGCCAACTAAAGCGGTTTTGTAAGCTTGACCGGCCGGCGTCCGATTGAAGTTGTGCGGAAACAGTGAAATACGCTGTCAGTGGACGTTACTTGGCTTATTTTGTGCAGACCGGGTCTGGAAAAGTATTTTAGAAAGCGCTGCTTTGGATTCAAATCACGTGTCCGTTTGAAGAAGGTGTGTAATTGGGTTCTAAGGCATGCATGGAATTCCCAGATGTCTATAAAATGTAGGGCTCGTTTGGCAGGTCACTGGAAGGTGGAGAAGGTTAAAACCTTTAGCACAAACTTTATTTTTACGGCCTCAACAGTAAGCAATTTTGATATTTTTTCATTTGGTAAAAAGAATAAATTGGTAAGTAGGGAAACGGAAGCAATACAAGCAAATAAACCGTAGTAGTATCAATGAAAGTACTTTAACATATTAAACTGTGATGAAAATTACGTTATATATAGTAAAGATCTATGCTATATAATGTGTAACCTTTTTAAAATACAGCTAAACAAGAACGAAGACATATGGTGAATTCCGGAAAGTTGTTCAATGAACGCTATTAAAAAAATGGGCCTATTCTGAAAACAAAGTCTAATGCATATTAATAAGATGTGCATATGCACGCACGTGCTGTAAACAGTGCTAAATCGAGCTGTTTGTCTCCAAATATAATAAGTGATATGGTAGCATTTTAATTAAAGACAATCTACAAGACCAATATGAAAAAGGCTAAATTAAAAGACCGGTAAAATCCGTTTGATAGGTAGCCACAGACTGTGGCTTTACTAATGCTAAATTGCTATATGATCAAGTACGAGTTTCCTATGTGCTGAACGATTTTGGCAAGAAAAAAAGTTACAGAGGCACCTGAATGAAACTTATTTTTACCAGATGTTCCTATTTTTCTTAAAAGTCACGTGAAACGAACAGATGTTTGGTCGCCGCATGGACACGCCTTCACATACACTAACCGGAGAATGCTCGAAATGCGTTTTCTACATGAATTATTGTCTTTCTTAATCAATCTTAAGGCGAATAGTCACGATTTACACTCGTTACATTTTCATAAATACGGATTTCTTTGAAGCAATTGCGGAAAACGTCGGATTTCAAACGAAAAAAGGTTGGCATTAGTCGAAGTTTTCCGCCGTAAGAGGTAAGAGCAATGAAAAATATTATGTGACCAGAAATATTTTCCACTCATAAGTTAAACAGGAAAACGAGTATCGTGTAATATATTAGCGGCAAAGATATCACCGAGTTTACTTTTTATCAAGCTTGCAACCACCTTTAAGAAAAAAAAAACGATAATGTTTTATGAATGACTCCTGATTAAGAGGAAGCATCCGATTCAGACAGGAACACTAAGCGGGAGTTCTAGGTATCTGTGGCATTGGGAACGTTAATTCACTGTGACTTATGAGCTTGAAGATTTCTTTTTGCATTTTGCAGTGTTACCTGCTCGTAAGCGGTTGTTACTCAGCCTGAAGTAGCTCTGACTTTGCTGATGCAATCCAGTGTGCTTTTCCAGATGTGAGGCTGTAGGCCTGCCTTGTAGCAATACTAAATACTAAAGAAAACATAAGACTAGGCATATAAGCGCAAAAATACAGATTTTTATTCTTCCAACAACAAGCTTTCATGTTTTAAGTGATTTGGTTTTAGTATATCATATAGTAATGTCTGTTCAGATATATGTGTCATTTTCATGTCTGGATAAGTTTATTTTCTTCCAAAATGACCTCAGTTTTTTCAGCAAAAAAATCCCAGTTTATCGTTTTCATTTTTTTTTTTGAAATACCGTTTAAGTAGAAATGGAAAATCATTATATAAATCCGAATAGTTTCTCTTCATGCTTCATTTTAGTTTGCCAAGAAAAAAATATATGCAATATGATCAACCGAAAATTTCGCGGCGTAGAATAAACGTAATAAAATACCTTTTAACGAGCCCTGGGGATTCTCGCACAGGCTAAAGCATTTGTGCGTTACACAGTACGAGGCTTAGCAGGAAGCGAACCCTTGGCTTTGACCAAGGAAGAATATAATTCACCAGAGGGAATCGATTCCTCATCTTCAAATTACTATGTCCGTGTTATCTTAAACTTGACGCCGTCATTTTGAGAAGAGGAATATCATATTTGCCAGACTTTGGGGTTAGATCTCTCAAGAAAAAATCCTTAGCGATGCGAACATCACAACTGCTTTCATCGTTGTGCTTCCAATTTTAAAATGATCGAACTGAGTATAAATTATGACAACAGCAAAAAAAAAAAAAAAAAAGGACTGTCATCTTGCAAATTTTCTGAGGTGCTTGTCGTCATTCCACTGTATGGGCTTATTTTACTGTTATGTCTTACTATTAAATGTAGTTTGAAACACAAACATTTATGGCAAAACTAGAAGTTGCACAGCATGCATTTCGAGACTTTAAAAGCCGAAATGGTGTCTATTTATTAGGCTGAAGCGCGAGGCGGACAGTTTCCCTGACAACGCCGGCAGGCGAAAGCAGTTGCCGTTTGCTCTATACTTGCTTCACCTGCGCGTAATATTTCAGTCTGTCATTAAATCATATGCTATCATATATAGTTCATAATTACATTAGCTAAGTTATTTAGCCGAACTCAACACTCAAACTACTCAAGCCTTTGCCTTTTTAAAAAATAGTTCGCAAAGTTAGTGAACAACTATATAGCCATGGGATAAACAGCCGAATTGCCTGTCTAATCATTTAATAAATCTTTATATAATTATCGAATTAATATACAATCGAAATTATGATCTCAAAGAAAAATATCTGCGTGTGGTCACTATCTACATAAACAAGGCATTGACTCGTCCATAGCGGATTCCCTATGAATGTTGTATAAATTGTACATCTGCATTTAAGTCTTGCAAAAATGTGCGCCCACGTGCTTCTTATAATAACATCATACCAGGAATAACAGAAATATAACATAACTGTACAAAATTTATAGTAACATTACTAACATTACTAACGTTAATAGTAACAGGCCAAGAGTGGAAATATTTCCAAACCGCCTAATGTTACAGTACAAGAAATGAAAAACACCTGCTTCTCTCAGCCAGCCGACGGCGCGAGACTCGTTCTACGTAACAGTGACGTCAACATGTAGTCCTTATTAAAGTTTCTAATGCTTTTATTTAAAAACAAGAATTTAATCAAAATTTCCTTCCATAAACAATCTTTTGGGTTTTAAAATAAACCCAAACAAAAACAAGTAAACATTTTGCACACGAAGAACATCCACAAAAAATGAAAGATTTTACTGCACTTGTGAGTTTCTATATGACAATAGATATGTTCCGTGTTGAATAAATAGGCTAATTTACATCTTTGACAAAAACACAACTCCGAATCATAACATTCCTGGACAGAGTGTTAAACACAAGTCATAACGCATCACTTTCAGAACAAGAAACTAAAAAAAATGTTCGCAATCTACAGCGTTTAGGACGCTTGTTTCACCAGTTTTACTTACTGACATTATTACTGTTCATATTTGCAGGTCACGTCACTCAACGAACCCTGGAGCCATGTAATTTATGTAAGTAATTTTATCATCTTCAAATTCCTCAAATTTTTTTGCACAATGTGTGGTCACAAATGGCCTGCATCTCCTGTGAATAATTTCACCGAAACTGGTTTTGCAAACACATAAACAAGGTCCATATAATTAGTGCCATCGCACTGTACTAAACGACAAGATTTAAAAATAATTAAATTAAATCAAATTTAATTAAGAATGCCCCCTTTCCCGTGGAACGTAACGGAAATGAATTCTTACTTAAACAGCTTCTAAACAGCTTTTAACATTTTCTAGTAGAGTCGCGGTTTTAATGGTATTACTAACATGTCACTTCTGACAGCTGCCAAGGAAAAAGAGCTTACATTGTGGATTTTGCCAAGTGTAAGAAAATGACAAACATTACTAATTGGCTGAAACGAGTGACCCAGTATAATTGTTCCCTTTGAGTATGTGTACGAGTGAGTGGATGATTGGGTATCATTGGAAGCAGGTGCCAAAGCATTTAAATCAATTAATCATTTAAAGCAATTAATCGATTGTGTTGTTCCAGCGCGAAACCTTAAACAAAACCACCAAATAAATGTAACGCTTTTTTTATATGGTTGAAGTGACTACAATTGCTCAGGATTATGTAAAAACGTGTCGAGAAAAAAAAACAGTTTTTCATCAACCAACAGGAACATAGATTGAAATATGAGGTAGGTGAATCTCACGTATTGCGTTTTTGGCAACATTGCAGTATGCCTATATTTGTAATCTTGTTTAAAAATTTTGTGACGACCTCATTTACGGCATTCGGGGCTTTTAACATTTCGCCATATAGAGAGAAAAAAGATTCAGAATATAAATGTGTGCTTCCCATATGTTATTGATTTGCCTGTTTAATTTTCATTTTAATCGTAAGGACCGATGTCTCGCAGCGTTGCACCTTAGGCTATCTGATGTGTCTTAAAATGAATCTCAATGTAAAGTCGAGAAGCATGTTGTCTTATCCACTACAGGTGCCGGTAATGTGCGGTAGTCACAAATCCAACGTCTTTCGTTGGTCTGCAACGATTGTAATCGAAATTGAACAATTTTCGTGTTAGAGGTCTTATTTTCATGGTTTTCCATTTTTTCTGTAAACGTTCATTAAACACTCACAGTATACTTACTAAACAAACATCGCACCATGCAGTTTATTTAATAATTCCATAATTCCATTACTCGTACAGTATAAAACCTAGGCACCAAACGCAATATTAATCTTCATAGAAAGGCTGAACAGTACGAGCCTGAATCCACTGGAATCCAAAGACATTCCTTTGGGATCTTTTTTCTGTACTTGTTGCCGGTATATTTACGCATCCTAGATTTGCATTGTTTCATTGTTGTTCCTGTGTTCGTACCCCCTGCGTCGGATCAAATTTTTTTCTTAATATGCAGCAGTAAGCGTAGTAAAACTGGGTGTATGTTAAGGAGTCAGGCTTGTAAAGCAAGTCTGATCCTTTTGCCACGTGAGAAGTACGTCACTGTCCAAGATTTGTGAAGGATGAGTGCAAATTACACAGCTCTTACTTTAATATGATGTTCTTCACAATAGGGATCCACGAACCCACTGTCACTTAAACTCATCGCGAACATAAACCCATTTCGGAAGATCACGTATTTCATCATTCGACTTTATACCTATGGAAACTATAATGGAATTAACTATAATTACATTTAAAAAATCTGTATCTTCTAAAATATGCAGCAAAATTGAATTTTAGTAGTAAACAATGTTCTTTTTAAGTATTCATAAAAGCAACTGCACAATTTTTACATCGAATTGGAGAAATGTTAACTTATTTTAATTGTCACCTGTTGGCAGATTTTTAAAAAAATGCACTCACAAAATCCCAGTCTCTTAAAACACATGCTGTTCTACATAATACGGTTATTTGAGCTACGGCTGATCCTAGTCATACAAATGTATCAGTTTAATTATCGCACCTTCTTAAGAACTCTGTGATATGGCATTTAACACTTTTGAGATAATTGATATCTGCGGGACAAAGCACTGAATAAAGTGGTACGTCTGTTACAGATGAAAAAAAAAATCAGTAAATTAACCCCTCAGGCCATATGCGGAGAGAAACAATTAAATGTATAACCGCAGAGGAAAAGAAGATATTGTAGACCGTCGTTGTAAAGAGCGCCATGCACGGAAGCCTATGTCGTACCACGCCACAGTAAATCTACCTATACAGACATACCGATTTCGTAAACTATCATACATAGAGGTCCGTCGACGGTGCCGCAATCTCGTTGCTAACTCAGTGTAGTCTAACACTTCCTAAGTACTTATACTGCATTTTGGCAAATGCTTGCTTCATCTAGGGGAGAAATCTACTGGCCGCTCCTAACTGCTTGGAAGAGAAGGTGTGGCGTCTTAAATATCAATGGAGCTGGGAGAATTCCTACCGTAAGTGAAAAAATATTGTTACAGGCCGATGGGTATGACTACAGTTCCCTCGAAATTTTCAAACGTATAAATCTAAAACCTTAGCTGAACTCTGCACTGCTTTCTGCACAAGGGCCCTAAACCACCATAAAAAAGCCTTGTGACGTCATCAGAAAGCGCTTTTATTTCAATCAATGTTACAGATCCACAGAGAGTAGATTTTATGTGGACAAAAATGGTGATTTTCTGAAGAATCACAATTCGGTGTATTTTTTTTTCCCCACACAAATGTTAGTAATACTTATTATTTACCTACATCATTATAATAAGCTCCCTACCGTATCCTGATTAACCCTGTGCATGGGGTACGGAGTATTGTATGGAAGGATATTTGCTGGAAATTGTGGGGGGAAATACAGCTGCAATCATTTTGCTTACAAAAAGAAAATTGGTGCCATTAGGTGTCGTTTCATTCTACAATAACAGCATATGAAATTATATGATTTACATGAACATAATTTGTGTGTGTACTTAGTGGAGTAGCCTACATGTGATGTAGTGGTACATTAGATGTTTTGGAATAATCAATTCTACATGTATATTAGAAGGATCATTGTTCATTTTTTAAGTGGTGTATTATTTAGAGTTACAGTGGTTGTAGGCCTTCCCGTTTATCCTGAC
Organism: Stomatorhinus walkeri; assembly: GCA_026784285.1. Lineage (NCBI taxonomy): Eukaryota > Metazoa > Chordata > Actinopteri > Osteoglossiformes > Mormyridae > Stomatorhinus > Stomatorhinus walkeri. The sequence continues at coordinate 2,791,382 of JAODUD010000046.1, read as the reverse complement.
TGATACTTTACCACAAAAGTACAGGTCTGCTTGAAGTTGAGGACCACCCTCAACGGACATGAGCAGAGCACCTGCCTGGACCCCAATCAGTACCTTATGGTTGCAGATCCATAGTCACCTGGTCCACCTCATTATGTGCAGACTGTCCAACAGCTCACAAATGCACAAAAATTGACTAAATCCTTGTTGTATCAAGTTTTGTAATGCAGCCATATAATTCAAAGGCCCTTTCTGTAAGAAGCTATATAGGTCGACTAAAACTGGAATTGGATGGTTGTAGTCTGTTTTGTTTTATTCATACCGCACTGTAATCTCTAAGCTGTTCAAACTGAGGTTTGAAGCACAATTCACACTTGTTTTGAGAGTGGATAAAAGGATGTTTTCTTGAATATGTAAGAGGCAGGTTTTTTCTTTGCTTTTTATGGATATAAAAGACACTTTGTTACTTTCTTGGATGCATATTAGTGTCCATTGGCTCATAAATTCTACATTGCGGGAATCTATAGATTAAAGGCGTCCTTAAACTTGCAATCCGGGCTCTTGGGCTTTATTCAGTTCCCAAGAATAAAATAAAGACCAATGGCAGTCAAGTTCAAATGTTAAAAGCGGGTATTTTATTGTTTTGTATTTGTCACCAGCTGTCACCTTCAGCTACCACGTTTTCTACTGTGAACAGACTGAAGCCGCGCCTTCTGCCGCCAGACGCGGCGCTCTTTTCCGTCACGCGCCCTTCGCTTCGCCGGGGCGGGCGATCCTGGGCCGGCGCCGTCAGATCGTCTCTGATTTACAGGTCTCGGCTGTACTGTAAATGGAACCACATTGTGCCGTGTTTCATATCGCCGTAACCCCCGAGGAAAGGCTTGTTCCGATTACGGATCCCTTCAGATGTGTGAACTGAGAGTTTTTGTCTGGCACTGGGAAAGGAGACTAAAGGCATAGGAATGCGGCGGAGGCGCACATTTCAGGATCCCTGAATGCTTGTTTTAAAACTCCGCAAGTTATCAAAGGGCTCCACCAAAGTGTCTCTTTCTCCTATGGTAACTGTAGCTTAGATTTTTAATACCGTGCGTATTCCCGTTAAGCATGTTAGGAGATTTAAGTATACACTTGCCATATTGCTGATTTCTAATACAGAAAACTATTATTATCCAATTCGTTTATTTAAACAACATTTATAAATATAGGAACTAGCGGGCTTGCTGATATAAATACTTGGAAAATCTATATCTTATGTCTTCAGAATATGAAAATATTAAACTTTCTGTTTATGTTAAGGGAAATGGATCTATTAATACCAGACAGTACGTTGTTTTATACAAGTATGAATCATAGTGCATGAAGAATGAATGCAAGGTGTGTAATAAGGTAATTCTGTAAAAATGGTGGGATTGCTGCGGAATTTTCAAAGTAATTATGAATCCATAGGAAAGCAGGGTGTGACAGTTGGTTAGAGGCTGCGGTCTGGCTGTTGGACTTCAAATATAATTACTTGGGTAACTGTGTGTATTTCCTCACGGCTGCAGACATGCCAGAGGCATTGTAGTTCATAAATTGAGAAATAATGCTGTAATGCCATTGATGTTTCTATCACATTAAATAAACTATTGCATTTTAATTAAGTTGTGCATATGGGGGGGGCAGTTAGCACTGTCACCTGGGATGTAGGTTCAAGTCTCTGCCATGGTTCTATGCGTGTAGAGTTTCTGTGTTCTTCCTGTCTCCCCCCCCCCCACACCCAATCCAAAAATGCTGAAGCTAATCAGAGTTACCGAATTGCCTGTAGGGGTGTGTGAGAAGGGTGTGTGAGCGTGTCCTGCCATGGGTTGGTGCCCCATCCTAGGTTGTGTTCCCTGCCCTGTGCCCATAGACTCTGGAGTCCCTGTCACCCTGAACAGGACAAGCAGTTAAAGGAAATGGATGGATGGATCTACACTGAACTTTCCCAAGCTTGCAGAATGTTTGGGAATTTGGATAGGATAGGAAACGGTTTGGGTGTTATTCCAACAATTCCCTGGAGACCAAAGGAAAGAGAGTTCATGCAGAATATGGAAGTCATTGTCTGATATGGAAGTTGTTTTGAGGAGTAGAATGTTCTGAGATGGGCACGCTCCCCCGTCCAGTTGGCCAGGATTTGAGTGGAGTAGCGCGTGTCCCTCTCTCATGCGTGACCCTCACGCCGCGGGATGCCACCCAGGCAGCCGGCACAGCGGGGTCACACCGCCTTGTGGGGGGGGTTACACGATGATGTCATGGGCAGGAAGCCGCCGGCGAGCGGGCCCGGCGTTCTGCGAGGTCCAACGGGGGCCCTGTGAAAATAAACAGGCAATCATGGGGCGGCGCAGGCGTCCGCGGCGGCATGGGGGGGGGGGGTGCGTGGCTGAAGGACGCCAATCGCTCGCTCCGGGCTGGAGTTTATTTGTGCTGCCTCGCCATCCGTAAACAGCGGGTCCCTCTTCGCTGGGAAGGGTAAACGGAACGTCGGATGGATAAACATCACAGGGTCCTCGCATGTGCCTTTTAACGGTCGGGCTTTTCAAATGTCTGTATATTTCACTTAGTTATGAGGGGGGGGGGGGGG
>JAODUD010000046.1:2699300-2709664 GCA_026784285.1 Stomatorhinus walkeri | reverse complement strand
ATGGGAACACCATTCACCATGAATTAGGGGTGTTTTTGACTGCTAGTCAAATTCCAGCCCTATTATACAAACAAAAGGAAGAGGGAGCTGAATCTGAACACGTCACACGGGAATGTGTAGCTCACACTGACAAAAAGGCCACGTCCATTAATGTGCCACACAGCGGCGGCTGCTCTCAGGTAACCCTGACCTTTCACATCCCAGCAAGCTTCTCAGGTTCGTATAAGACAAAAAGGCCACGTACCCTTAAATAAACTAATAAAGAAAGAGAACTCACTGTCATTTGTGCTCTATTTATTAATCTTGGAGGCCCTGAGTATTTAAAAGTCAATGGTATGAAAAAAATATTTCGGGACGAAAAATAAATCATGGCAATGGGCTGCGAGACCTTGTACGTTTATAAGCTATATAAACTTAAGATATTAATAGGATATGAATGTAGATCATAGCCATCTACCTTCTGCAGAAGTTTACATTTATCACCATGTCGGTTAAGAGGCATTAGAAAATTCAAAGCGAAAGATGCCCGTTTTCAAGATGAAAAGTCCTAGAACGACACGTACCTGAATATTCAGGAGAGTTCATATCAGCAGAGGCAGAAGATCTCCTGCAGGGATACAGCCACCTGTTAGTTGTGAAGCACCGGCAGCTCAAACCGCCGAGCAGCAGGCAGGTGGAGTCACACCCACGTGGATATTACACCTGAAATGATGCACCTGCGACCCGAAGCGTCCGCCACCAAAAGGGGTGGGGTGACACGCACTTGCGTACTGTGACCAGCAGAGGGCGGAACACACGCAGACACCTGATCTGGCGCTCAGGGCTGAATACGCAGACCCTATCAGATCACTCTGCTGCAAGCTCCGGGGACACACCACACCACTCAAGAGCAACAGATACAGCTTATATTATTTCCTAAAGCACTAAGTGACGATATGTGTACAAACATTGGCAGAGAGTACACCACCAGGTGTCCGTTTCTGGTCTGCGTCTGATGCATAAAGATTCCACAGCCGTACGTGCAAAAACACACACAAAACTAATTTACTTTTAAGTTATTTTGTGAGCATGCGATATTCTAGAGAAACAGAAACATCAGCGCGTGAATGTTATCCACACTTTGGTGTGATTTTCAATCGTTGCCCCTTAACTATTTACAGGAGAAGCACCCACAAAGGCAAAGTTAAGATTACATTTCAACACTGTCGAACCAAAGCCTCGCGGGACGTTTTATTGCAAATCCCACTGTTGACAAGCTATAACTTCATCCGTACAAACTAACCATTAAGGAAAACCTATCTACTCATCTGTCATTAATTTATCCCGTATGTGACCCTCGCTGTGGTCCTCGTGAAAATAACGTAAGAACACATGCCTGCGTCCATCTACCCTACGTTGCCTGTGAGCCACATCACGACGGAACCCCAAGGGTTTAATCCGGAATCTCCAGGATCAAATTGGAAAATCCTTTGGATCACAAATAATCCAGCTCTGCTAGACGGCCCATATCTGGTAACACACATTCGACCCGACTTCTATCAGAAACAGCTGGTAAATTATACAGCTGTAAATTACCGCTAGAGCATCACCCTGCTATAAGGCAACCATCATTAACTCCTCCAGATGGCTTGTGATTCTACTGCCCCCATTTGACGAACAACCTTTCCTGCAATAATAATAATAATGATAATAATAATAATGCAGACAGAAGTACAGAAGACATATACTAAGCGCGGGCCCATGATTTTCATCTTCTCTCTAAACTAATTTCTTTCTTTCAAAACAAACATAACTCCAAAATGAGTTAACTCACTTTTATAAAGGAGTTAACTGAAACAGTTGTTATGCGCGATTAAACAAACAGCTGTTCCTCCGTATACTGCATTTTACCCCAATTCAATTGATAAAACGCGCACGTCTATACCGAGGTCCCATTTGCTGGATGCTAATCGAGTCTATTTTTAGTCCAGACGTTGCATCGTTCTGGCGGCGCAGTGTGCCCAGAATATTTCAAAACATATAATTATACAACGTTTATTTAGATGAAATAGTGATCTCCCGTACAATAATGCTTAGTGTTTGGATTGACCATTATTAGTGTTTTTTTCCGTTGGAGAGCAGCAACAACGATATCTAACCGCCAAAGTGTTTTACATAGTATTTGTAAAGGCTAAAATGTACTGGTGGATTGAATAAATATTCATTATATGCGGTTAAAAATAAAAAGTTTTTTGCTTCACGTATCAGATTTGTCACGGAAACCGTACACGTTTAACGATTACTGTCTACTCTTGTACATAAATATGTGTGTCGATATTTATTTAATTAATTGTAATTACATGCATGTTTTAAGTCATATTTACCTCTACAGTAACCATCGGCACATTTTTTCACGATGACTGTAAATTACTAAGGGTATTTTTTTTAAAACTATTAAAATATTTGCATTATCACTACTGTTCTCTCATTTAATTCAAAGTTGAATAATTTCACCAGTCCGCATAAATCCGCAGAGAGAGAAACGCGCATCACTGTCTTACCTTTAGCTCTGCTGCAGTTTGAGTTCACAGGGAGGATATACGGATGTCCAAAAGACGACCAAGACGGCTATTCCCGTTGTGTGACAATGTGCATCTCTACGCCGCAATCACAACGCAGCGCACGAAGAAAAGCGACTGGGGAAGGTGGTTTTCAAACCGCAGCGCCTGCTATAGATGCGATCGCTGCCTGTGGCGGCATGAGTACAGCGGGCTAAAAATAGCATCAAAGTAGACAGCAGGGCCAGTAATATCGTTTACACAATGGAGGGAAGCGAAGTTGCCTGCCTCTTCACGTAAACGCGCATGTACTCCTAAATAAAACCTGTAACGCTGCTCACAGCTGGAAATATAGCCGAATATACACGTCACGAGTGATTCCACCTATTCTTTGTAATAGCTTACCTTTTAAAAAAATGTTAATCCTATGATGGACATAGGCTTTGATTTACAGAATTCAACAAATGGTTCCTGTAGTATAAGTTTGTGATTTACAGAATGATCTATTGTGCTCAGAAAGAAGGAAATGCCAATCGTGTAATCATAAATCCCAAATGGACGAGCCTATTACTTCATGTTTATCCTTTTGGCTTAAGGGAACGGTTGTCTTCATATTCTACAGAAAAAAAATACATTTCATACTATTCAAATGACGTGTTCTTATGTTAGATATAGCCATTTAAAAAATACTTAAAACGCTGACACAGCTGCTCTTTAATGACTGCAAAGCATATTATTTCTATCAGAGTAACGTACAGAGTGTCTTCATCCGAGTTATCTATGTGAACGATCATGTGGCTACTCGTTCACAGGCAGTACCTTGTGCGCTATCAACGACATCTAAACATAGATCGTATCTAGTCATCTCAAAACTTCATCTTTTCTCTGGTTTAGGATGGTTTGGCTGGTGCGAAATAAAATATCTCCTCGGGTATCGAGGCATTCGATGCGCCTACTACTGGTTAAAGATAAATACTACTAGTAATGTAGGATAATCCGATTATTTATGTGGCACATTTCAATTCGGTAACTGATTAATATCGTTTAATTGCGATCCTTCGATTGAACATGATACAGCATAACATACAACGTAAACAAACTGAACATTTTAAGTGTGAGTGTTTTATAAATTTAATGGCATAAAATACTATATTTCGGAAGCAAATAGCAGTAAACATATAGCTGTTTGGCTGTTTTAAATACCGTGCTCCCATTCGCGTATGCATCTTATTACTGACAATCGTTTAGACAAGTTGAAGAAACGTCAAATGCTGCTGAAGGTAAGTAAGAATTTTAAAAGATCCAGAAAAAGTTCATTTCTGAAGTGAATTAATTATCTGTGACGTTTCAATAAACAAATATGCAAACAGCCAGCAAATGAGCAATTAGCCCTCCTTGCAATAGATACTTGCAAGGAAGTGCAACCTGGAACCTTGGTATCTATTACGGAGTGTAGGCTGTTAGCCTGTTAGCCATTAAAGAAACATGCCAAAGCCTTCCACTGCTTCCAGTACACTTATCAGATCGACTTCTTGAAATGAAACATGTAGGAGAAGTGGGTTAAGTGTCTTTTAAAAGAAGAAGCAGTGTTTTAAGGCGATGGGGAGCCTCGTGACGGTAAACCACAAAGAAGCGAACAGAGCTCTGGACTATATGTACCTGCAAAATTCTTTGCTTTGGGATACTAGTGGAGCGCTTTATTGCTGGAAGCACGTAGAAGTTCTGCTAACATTTAAAGTAACAGCAACGTTGCGACAACAACCTCATCTAGCATATATAATAATAACTTGTGCTACTTTTAATCACTGCATGAATCATTTACAAAGAAGTCTGAATTAAGGGCTTTATTGTGAAATATACGGTTTTTTTAGAAAAGGAAATGCAACGACCAGCACAATGTGGTCAAATGACTGATCACATGTTACGCGATAGGGTTTGTCAAGCATCTTAATGTTTCACTAGTGGGAAGGCCTGTTAAGGACACAGAGGCAAGAGTGTATTAAGAATTATTAAGATTATTAAACTGCCAAATTTTACCCGCCGAGTTTAAAACAAAATCATACTGTACTAGAGCATTTTACGCTACTGTAATGGATATTAACGGTTTGAATCAGGGGTAACTCATTTGTTGTAAATGCCATCCAGAATTGCGAATTCTTAAGGATAAAGTCTTTTAGAATCTGAAACATTTCTGCTGAAAGACGGAAGCGACAATGAACGATTTTTATACTAAGTAGAAAGGCCTGGTGCACGTTTTTCAGGAAAAGGAACAGATTCTGGTGTAATTAAATAAAAATGTAACATTTACAGTCTCGATGAAACACTCAGAAAGGATTGGGAATACATTAGAAATGAAAGCACTAAAAGTATTTGGTACATATTATGAGCAAAGAGGCCGTCAGCGTGGCTTTGACAACTCGCCTCCCAAAATAATCCACTGCTTTAGGATGTAAAACGCTCTTGCTTTAAGACGCCTGCTGGTCTGTATCGACTGGCAGGGGGGCGTCGATGTTTTTAATCAGCAGAGTACGGACGCATTTAACTCTGATTGGTGTATATCAGTCACATGGACCTCTTGGGCCAGTAGGAATCGCCTGCGCTGGCGTGTCGTTGGTTTTCTTTTTTAAACGTCGTCATTACCGGTGAGATGACGCCAGACGGTCGCTTCGACCAGTGAGAGACGAGCGCTGGCGCGTGAAGCTCTCAACATGGCGACTTTCCGGACACAATACGGGGACTGGAGATACGCCAGTGTTTAGGCGACAAAATAGCATCTCCCCGCGCCGTACAATGTCTCGGGGCTAGCGGACGTAGCCTCTGCCTCTACGTTTTTAATAATGCTCGCAGAGGTAAGGCTGTTGCGGGGGCGCTGCTTTGGGGACGCGTCAGTTTGTTTTCCTTCCGCGCTCTCCTGTCAGTGTCAAGGCACTGGGTTAGCTGGTTAGCCGGCTAGCTGCTATCTAGCCCGGGTAAATGTAGGGCAGCGGCACGCTTCGAGCCGGGATTACGGCGCTTAATGCTATAAATCTGTTTGGCTAGTATGCTGGGATTTAGCTCTCACCGCTGTGGTGGCTATGGACCGGCAGAAAAGCCCGAGATATCCACGCACTGAGGTGAGGCGCCCTAGGGGCGACATCCCAGTCCGGGTGCTGCTCTGCACAAGGAGCTAGGAGTGCGAGCCAGCTGCTCGTTTTATTATATATATTTTTGTCTTTCTAACACTCACGTCTCTGTCCTAAGTACCGGGGTAAAAACCTCTGCATTTCACTGCAATGCAAAGTAACCGGTTAATTAGCGTCGTTTGCTATTTAAACACTTTGTTGTCCTTGTTTGGTTTTGGGGTGGGCAACAAAGTTGCCTAACAAGTAGCTGTCTGGCTTTAAGATGTAAAATGACCTTATAGTTATTATAAGTGAATGAATTTAGGGCAGGTTTTCAGACAGGGTGTGAAACCCAAGCGAGAAAGCCGGCTGTTGCGTGCAGTTAACAGGAGCACTGGGCGATGCTGTGTCTGTTCATCTTTAAGGACAATTTAGGCAACGTTAATGCTTTTTTCGTCTTTACATTTTAATGGCTCGGTTGCGGTTTCGGTGTATAGGTGTTGTTCGGTTGCTACATGCACTAGTCCCATACACAGCCCCTGAATTCATATCGATGCAGAAGGATAAAGGTGAAGGAACGCCACGCCGCCCCCCGGTCGCACACATAATAAAAATGAGAATTAAAAAGAGCCCAATCAGACCTCACAAGACCGCCCCTCTTACAGACACACAACAACCTGCTCACAGCGCTTCCAGACCGGATTCATTTTTAAACACCTGTACCTTCTCGGGTTATGCCTTCAGAGAAAACCGTGTATAGCCGCCATGCCCTTTAAAACATCGGAAACGTCTTGGTTACAGTTACAGTTCAGCTATCTTGCGTCACCTTGCCGGCTGTGTGAAGTCTGCATCTCCTACTTGATCTCTCGGCCTGCGATCTCGTCTATGCCTAGCAGATCGATATTTGTGACCAGGGGCTGCTTTCTATCGGCTTGTGTAATGACTGTGACCAGGATTTGTGTAAATCGCTCAGTCTTTTTTGCTGCATGGTGACGGCTTTAATGATCTAAATTTGGAGAATTATGATTGTTTTCTGGTATCGAAAATATTCTGGGGAGTGTAGTTGCCTGACAATATATTTGCAAAATTTGTGTTTTCCTGCATTTGTAGTAATACTTTTTGACCTATTCTAGCTGGAAGTTAAACGTAATATTAAAATTAATATCAAACACTTTTTAAAACAAAAAATCGCATACCACAGGTGTGTTTGATTTTTGCAGCTGTATTTATGTCTGTATATATTTGTTACCTAGTTGCGTTAGACCCCACATAACATTTTGTTTTTTAATTTTGAAACTTGAAATGGTGTGAACGTGTGAGTAAATAACCTACAGTAAATCCCTTCCCACTCCAAGGGAGGTTAAGATACAGAATTTTTGGAAATATTCCAAGTTGCAAACATTTCATGGGAATTAACAGGAATATATGGGAATTAACTGTAAAATTCCCAGAATTTTACAGCCCTAAACCTGATGCAGTTATCTAGGAAAACAGCCCCGTGATTCAGTATGTTAGTGACTTGTGATAATTTGCTTCATTTAAGCATTTCTCCTGTGCAACCTTGAGGAGACAACAGATGAATTTTTCACCCCAAAGACACCTTCCACATTTCTGACCTTCCACATCCCAGTGTCTTGCTGAACAGGCTTGGGGGATGTCAGTGGCAGATAGGTTTTGTAATGGAACTAGTGAGCACTGTAATTGTTGTAATGCTATATATATTACCTAGTGTATCTGCCAGTTTCCATTATTGTTTAACTCTGACATATTGAGTTGGGGTTTTAAAACCATGGAATTCTAGGGACTTGGGCCTACACTGAAAAATATTTTTGCATACATTTTCTCAGGTTTTTCAGCTTTGATTTTGTTAGTGTGTTTTTGGTAAATCTGCTATTGGAAATTCAGATCTGTTGAAATGGGCAGCTTGTTTTATTTTGCCACTCAAAATCGCTTATTTTTCGGTAAACAGTATGCATCCCATAATGCAAGGAGTTCTGCAGTCATGCAGTATGAATGGCCCAAGTCCTAATATCTTTCTTGTACTATGAAGTCCTGATTAGCACCATATAAAATTAACCTAGTGCTCTGAAAAGCGCTATTTCTTTATTTCCAATTGCTTATCTTAATTTGTAAAATAATCATTAGTGTAATATTTTAATTAACATGCAGTACTATTATGGAACAAAGTGTTATCCTCCAATCCTCCGGTCATACTTTTAGTCTCAAAGAAAAGTTAGGGTTCGAGGCTGTCGTGCAGCTGCAGAGCTTTACAGAGAGTCCGACGTGCTGCATTGTAGGAAGTTCTGGTATAATTTAAATGCTGGAGATCGACCTTTGCATAGTGATAAATTCGGCCCTGCAGTGCAGATAAGAACCTGAAGAATGTGATGAATGTGAGAGAACCGTGGCAGTCTATCACCGAATCTTGTGTGTGCTCCTGTGATCCTAGAAATTAGAATATCTCACGAAATCTGAGTAACTGAGTATGTTGGCCCGCGTGTGTCCGTTACCGTCATGTGGGTTTCCAGTGCCTGAAGCCTGAACCATTAAGTGCAGCATGGCGGCATTTGAAGCTACCATTGTGGCGCTGCCTTTGTTTGATAACCTAGCTGCGCTATAAATAATGAATAAGATAAATAAATAAAATCCAACTTTCTGTTTCCAGGGCTATTATTGCAAATGTTATAATTTGTTTGAGTGATGCAGTGAACAGGAAAGAAAGCTTCAGCTCCCTTCTTTCCATGTGGACACAAATTGTTTTGGACTTGTAAACAAGTGAAGCATTAGGGGATGAAAATGTTTGCAGTCTTAAGGACGTAAATACCCTGAATTAACAGATTATAAGGAAATACAAGTTGTTCACCTAAGTTATTTGTGAAGACTTAAACTGGTTTCCTAAGTCTAACCGATGTAGCAAGAAGTATTGTAAGGTAACATAACAGTGAAATACCTTTGAGTCACTGACTGAAGCTCCTGTACTTGTTCCTTGATTTTTGATTTATAACTTTACTGTTATTTATAGTTCCAATAGCCAGACTTGTAGCTGAACTGGCTTCACTGTTGTAAATAATTTGGACGGCGTAGGATGCTGTAGAATTGGGCAGCCTTGCAGTTCTGTGCACATACCCATTCGTAATTCTGCAGTGGAACCTGAGCCAACATTGGCATAAGATCAAGAAGGGCAAAGGTCAGCCGCGGGTTTTCTCTATGTCCGTGGGCGGCCTGGTGTCTCGGCAGGTAGCACTGAGGCCTCGCACCACCAGTGTTGGGGATTTGATTCCCATCCGAGCTCTCTGAGCTCTGTCATGTGGGGTTAGTGCATTTTTCCCTATTGTGAGGGCTTCCTTCATGTACTCTGCTCCCCCCTGCGGTGATGATAATTGGGATGTCCCGTGTCATGTGCTCTGTGCTTCCTGGGATTGGCTGACTGTGAGTCTGTACTGGGTAAGTGCTTCTGGGAGATGGATTGATTGATTTCTCAGCATGGTGAGTTTTACACCAGTGGGATAATCGTTTGGGTGAATATTCACATAGTGTGAGGTGTCAGGTTTGACCTAAAAAATAACCTATAAAAGCCTTGAAGTGCAGGATGGTGAAAAGTTTTGATTTCTAGGCACGAGCTATTTAATCGCGTTGCCTTCACGGTAGGATTTGGCGGTATGTGGGAGGGGAAAAGGCGGAGCTTATCATACGGCGCTAAATTAAGAATGAGTTACTTTGATTCATAAAGTAGGAGTTTCCTTCTGTTGTCAAACAGGTTGGTGCGTACAGGTGTAGTAGCGGGAAGGTCATGAACAAACAGGATCAGGCAGCAGATGTGACCCAGTGCTGATTTGTATCGTCGTATCAGATACATTAAATAGTGCGTATGCTTGCGTGCACGTGTGCTGACATCAGCGTCTGCAGAACTCGGTCCTTGTTTATGCGTGTCTGTGCCTCAGCACAGATATTGCATGATATCTAATGTTCAAATGAGAGACATGTAGTGTAACATCAGCACCATGTGACTTCTGTTATTTTGGTGCAGAAGGGTTTAAATGCGGGTGCAGTGTTTTCAGGAGCACGTCCAGGGTCGTTTCCTGATGGGACAATAACAGGATAACAGGAAGCCTGTGAATGTGAGCGCCTACGCCCCTACGCACAGCCCAGACGCTGCTCTCAGTCCTTCAGGGCGGCTCGAGAACACGCCTCGTCACGGCTGCGCTCATCATACACGCGGCGTAAACCCTTATTTGGGCTGTTTGTCACGTGGTCATGCCACCTCTGTACACGCTTGGATTTTACATTTATTTTGTCGGAATCTTTGTAGCGCAAAAGCTTTTTAAACATGTGAATCTTGACTGCTCTGCTATAAATGATCAAATTGGGTAAATTACTGTTAATATATGTGTGATTTTGTGCTTCTTTAGAGGGCTATAACATGAAGGTGTAGATGCTGCGTTCTGCTCGTGCAGCAGACCGGCTGCTGTGTGGAAAATGTAAATGCTAAGTGTGTGCTTTGTGTGGTAGGGCAGCTCCTCCTGTTGATCGTCCAGAGTTGAACTGGTAGAGGTGGGGCACCCAACGTAACGCGGGTTACAGTGCGGCGTAAGACACCCAACGTAACGCGGGTAACAGTGCGGCGTAAGACACCCAACGTAACGCGGGTCACAGTGCGGCGTAAGACACCCAACGTAACGCGGGTCACAGTGCGGCGTAAGACACCCAACGTAACGCGGGTCACAGT
>JAODUD010000046.1:2675750-2692221 GCA_026784285.1 Stomatorhinus walkeri | reverse complement strand
AGTGACAGGGCGATTAGATCCATGCCCTTTAGATCCTTGGTCTGTTAGTGACAGGGCGATTAGATCCATGCCCTTTAGATCCTTGGTCTGTTAGTGACAGGGCGATTAGATCCATGCCCTTTACTGGACAGATGCTGAATAGTCACTAAAGCAGATTTTGCACATGTTACAGCAGCGTTCCAGCTTGTTTGGCTGCTGGCTGGATGCATTAACCCAGCTGGATGCTTTTACTGGGGCATTACTGGTTAAGCACCTCGCTCCACCCGTAACTGGAACCGGTAACATTTGGGCCTCAAACTCCGCGTCCCCGTCCTCGCTCTACCGAGTCTCATGCTTGTTCTGATTTTAACTTTCCCATGTGTGTGGTTACATGTCCGTTGCGTGCAGGATCCGCTTCCCAAAAATGCAGAGAAATTAGCGGTGCGCGTAACCCGCTGTCGCGACACGTCTGCGTCCCTGTCGGGTGGGGGTGGGGGTGTTGCCGGCAGCCCCCGCAGCAGCCTGTGGCTCAGCGTCGAGCCGGTGACAGTCAGGATGATTGTAACAGAGGCAGAAATATTATATCAGCAGCCCGCTGCATGTTTTCTTGCTCTTGGGAAATGGGAATTTAACCCGTAACTTATACGAGACACTTGTGTCTATATTTATTTAACCTATACCTGGGCCCCAAGGCAGGAATAGCACGGGTATCAAAGCGTTACCTTAATGATAAACACATTAGGGTTCGAGGCCTGAAGTGAACAGCCTGGCAGAGGGTATTTCAGCTTCAGGAGGTGGGATTACACCGTGCCGGTCTCACTCGCATGCCGTCCGTCCAGCTGTTTGCCTTTTGCATTCCTGCGGTGACGCGCCGCTGTGAAATGTCACCTCTGCCTCAGCCACTGCACCCTCGCCCCCTCTTCTGTCCCCCATCCGGTGACAGTAGGGCCCTTATTCAGGACCACAGGCTGTAGGTTACAGGCGGACAGTCCACTAGAGCTGTTTTTAGCTACAGGTGCTGCCCGTGTCTGATAGATCGCATTTGGCGTCTGCCTTTCCTGTGTTCCACTTCTGTATTCCCCTCCACCTCCTCCCAGTTGTATCCTTTTCTGAAATATCTATTTTATTCTTGGCCTTCCTCTTGATTTTTGATTTTTTTTTTTTTTAATATTTCTTTCGTCTCTATTCTTCCCACAGAATCGTTCAACGGCTCTCCGACAGGGAGCATAAACTTGGTAGGTGTCCCGTCATCCGAAATGAAAAGTAGGATAACAGCAAATGCTCAAATACGACAAGTACGACCTCTGACAGAGTTCAGGGGTAGATGGGGGGGGGGGGGGGGCTGTGTGTTAGCCCACCGGTTATGATGTTGACTGTTTACCTGGGTGGGGAGGACGTGGGGTAAAATTTGAATGGATGGGGGTCCACATGTGGGAAGCGATGAAATCAGCCGTCTCACTCCGAGCCCCCCCCCCGGTCTCCGTCGCTTTCAGTCTCTGGATGACCTCTCGTCCGCAAGCTCCGAGGAGATCTTCCAGTTGCACGCGTTCATCTCCGACACTGGTGCGTACGCCGCCCTCCTGCCGCACTGCTGGAGTTCCCACATGTAATGATATAACCAGGTGGCCATCAAAATAAATTAGAAAGTTGATAATTGCACTTTTGCTGGTAAATATTCCGGGGGAGGTTTGGTGGAGGTGCGTTTCTGGGGTGTGTCTTTACCCTGGGATTTGTATTATTCCCATCGCTCTACTCCCATCTCCTGCCCCCCCTCCTGAATGCACCCTGCCCCCTCCTTCACCAGGGGCCTCTTGTCGTCGGAGATCCTATCATTTCATCACTTTACTTTTTATTCTGTTTTTCCTTCTCTCATGGTCCCATCCCTCCTTTCCTGCCTGCCATCTCCCGCTACTATATGCTTGGCTGCCTCTTTCGTTCCTTCTTTCCCCCCTTTTTTCCCCCTCTCTCTCTCTTCTCCTTCTGCCAGCTTTAGTACCTGATACTTTTTTAAACCAACTTCCCGTGGCAGGCGTGTGTAATGACCACGGGAAGACCTACGCTCTGTACGCCATCACTGTGTTCCGGAAGAATCTGGACGGAAGCGAGGACTGCTGGAAGACCTACCGTCGCTATAGCGACTTCCACGACTTCCACATGCGCATCACCGAGCAGGTGGGTGATCCTGGAGAGAGCAGCTTGGTCAGATGACAGATCCTCACTGAAGGGTTTTACAACGTTGTGTCTGTCTGTGTGTCTCTGTCTCTGTGTGTGTCTCTGTGTGTGTCTCTGTCTCTGTGTGTGTCGTATCCCCCATAGTTCACGAATCTCTCAGCCATCCTGAAACTTCCAGGAAAGAAGACCTTCAACAACATGGACAGGGACTTCCTGGAGAAGAGGAAGAAAGACCTCAATGCCTACCTCCAGGTGGGGGGGTGCTTTTTGCTTACATGTTAACGGTAATAAGGAGTAAGGGGGGGTGTGAGGCTCCGCAGATTAGGACATTGTGCCTGCGCTCAGAAGGTCGCTGGTTCAAATCCCAGGGTTGCCAGAGTGATTTCACCGTTCAGCCCTTGAGCAAGGCCCTTGTCCCTCAGTTGCTCCAAAGACTGTCTGACAAAAACTGTTTTTTTCAGTTGTACGTTGCTTACTGCGAATGCAGAGTCAGCATTCAGTCACGGTGACTTCGTTGTCTGTGATAGTGTGTCACCCTTGTCGAAGTGCGATTCCGCACGTTCCCGGGACGACACCTTGTGTCCTTACCAGCGTGCCATACAGCTTATGAAGCCAGTTTATCGGCACTCGTATCGCCGGGGGTGTCAGCCAGAGCAGAGCTGGTCAAACTTGACATGCTTGTCTCAGACATGTTTAAGGTCGACGCTTCTGCCTGCCTGCCTGTCTGGAGCCCATCTACCCTGCATCCTGCATCCTGCAAGACACTTTTTCTGTGTTTCCTTCCAGCTTCGTTTAGACGCTGCAAATGGTCCCTCGGGAAACACTAACGAGTCTCGCAGCTATTGTCACTGAAGTGTCAGCCAGAAGGATCCCCTAATTACTTGCCGGCTCGTAAAAGCGTAGATTAGCAGGACGTGGCGCGGGCCAGGTGCCTTCAGGTTTCCTGTGCTCCAGTGTCACCCTTGGCTTTTCACACTGCGCTGTCAAGCCTGTCTGATTATTTACTGCAGCCTCTAAATAAGACCCTGTCCGTGGCTTCCGGCACTTTCCGTGTGATGGCATCAGCGACAGTCTGCTCAGTAAAATACTTCCCATTTTAATCTCCCTTCTCATGCCGTGCTAAATCTGTCAAAACATTCCGCTCCAGTATTTGTGGAGCTTTTTAAAATTCTGCTTTTTGCATATGTTCAATACATTAATACGGATGTTCTTTGTTAATTTTATTTTTTTTTAAGTTCTGGAAATTCTACTCCATAACGGAGGTTTTCTGCCCTGGTTTTCCGGCAGTGATCTCTCCTCGTACGAAAGGTGCCCTCGACAGAGTAAAGACGCTTTTCTCCTGAAGTCGGGTCTCACACCATTCATGTGACTGGGGTGTAGCAAATGCATGCCAGGTGAAAGGTCACTGAGGCGATGTACTATTGGTGCTTGTAGCTGTTGCTGAACCCAGAGATGGTGAAGGCTTGCCCAACCCTCACGCCGCACGTGAACGACTTCCTGGAAAACAAGGCCTATAGCAAGGGCAAGGGGGAGTTTGCGCGAAAGGTAGGAGCGCCACCTACTGTTCACATTTAAAATGAGGATTTTTCTCATTTGCTATTTCTCTGAATGTCATGAAAGTCCCCAAAATGCATTGGATGTTATAGGTTTTCCCTGAATAGTCTAAGCTTTGCCATTTATCACTTGCTTGTATTCTGGGAATTTATGAGTTAGACTTCTGTGACGTGGATCACATGATAATCTCAAGTTAGGGATTTATTTAAATATAAAACGAGGCCCTTTTTAAATGGAAATGACAACCTTAAAAAAAAAATGTGCAAACAAAGAGAAGGCTCAAGAGAAGTTAGTGGTAACTAACTAACTAACTACTACCTGTTGCTTTGCTCACCTGAAGCTCCCATCTCCTTCTGCATCTACATAGCTGGCCCATCTTATTCCTAACAGGGTAATCAATCAATAAGAGCCAGCTGGGCGTCATTATTGCATCTCTGTTGGCATGGGGGCCTGCTGATTGGCTGACAGTATGTAGCTCTCCAAGCCAGTATCTTGTGTTCATCATTTGCGTGGCTGTACGTGTGCGGGTATCTGGAAAGTATGCATGTGTGACGGGGTGAATGACCGCGTTCTCCTCCCCCAGATGGACGTCTTTGTGAACCCGCTGCGTAGCTCCATGCGAAACGTGTCCAACGCTGTGAAGTCTCTGCCCGACAGCCTGGCGGAGGGCATGACCAAAGTGTCCGACAACATGGGCCGCATGTCCGAGAGGCTCGGCCAGGACATCAAGCAGTCCATATTCAAGGTGAGGCATTTAAAAGCCGATTCATACTTCACTTTTATATGTGCGCTTTCGATTGCGGACGAGGGGGCGTGATGTTGACTTCGGCCACAGACGACTGCGGTTAGGACGTGTAAAGCCCAGATTTTTATGCCAAGTGGAAACTGCGCGCGTTGATCGCACATGTGCATAGTTAGGTATTTCCAGTTGATGGCAGTATGCATTTTCACAGATAAGCGGTGAACGACAAGAGGGTAGAGAAAGAATAGCTGTTATTGTTGCCGCTGTTGTGAGCAGATGTATGAGGAAGGTTGGAGGATACCTGCAGATCTGATTTTTCATACTGTCCAGACATTATACCAAGGCGCAAGATATTTTAAAAAGCAACACTATTCCCGGCTAATCACAAGGATTTCAGAATATGTGGTATGCCTTATTACTGTGATACCACATAAGCCTTGACTGTAACTTTTAACTTTTATGTACATTTTTAAAAATGACCCATTTCACTACACTGCTTTGAATTTGTTTGTACATCTGCCCTCTGCTGGTCTGGTGGAGTATCACCGCTGTATACACACGCTGACCGTGACCATCTGCATCCACAGCCAAATGTAGCATTAACACAAGCTGCCCTGTGCACAACCATCTGCAGCCTGAAAGTATGACACGGGCATAATCCTCCCTTCTTGGACATCTGGCCATTAACCCTAACTCCCTCCACACGGTCTTCTGTTGAGGGCATTGGCACACTGCGTAATTGAGGTGCAGTGTAACATTTCAGTGAGGTGATATACATACATTAAGATGTGCGTATGAGTGTGTAATAGATGCACACCGCTGTGGGAGTCTCTGCAGACTGCAGCCCAGCGAAGGCGGTTTGTCAAGCGGCGACTTTCTTGCTGAATGTGTGAAATGGTGCGTGACGCTGGCTGCCAACGCTCAGCTTAAACTGTGAGCACTGTGGCTTTATGCTGTTTACTGAGAACTGAACGAGGGCTGCACGTCACGTCTTGTTTGATGCGCTCAGATTTGTTCGCGCAAAAGTCAAAATGTGTCACATTCAGCTAGATGATCCGTGTGTCACACACCGAGATGGACTTATGATTTCTTTGGTCATAGTGCAAGAAACGGTGATTGTTTTTAAAAGCATACTGAAACATAGACATGGATAAAAATGCAGTCAAAACTACATGGGTAATGAAAATGAAGGGAGAGAATGTGCAACAATAGATTTTGGTTACAGTGTTATAATTCCAGTGTAGACAGGGACACTGTACCCAAAATCTGGTGTGGGAAAGGGGCTTGAAGTTCTCACACATTATTTTGTGTGATGTTGGAGAATGTCACTTTTCTGTGTCTGTTTCTCTGAATATAACACTTCCTCAAGGAGATTTTCAGAAAGGAAAGTGTGATTCTCCCCCCGCCCCCTTCCCAGTTTCACTTTCAAAGTCCACCAGTAAAAAAAAATCGCATTCTTTACTGGCCTGAAAAGTTCTGAGTTTCGAATAAATTAAAAACAGAATCGACACGCGGATTTTAAAATAGTCTGTTCATAAGCTTGTCTTTGTTTAAGCTGTATAGTGGAAGACTCTATTTAATGTTGAAGTGAGGGCGAGTTGGCCCGCTTGTGTGGGCCTTGGTTTTCTGCGTGTGACGCCGCAGTCTCTCGCTGTCCGCAGGTGCCGCCTTTGATGGCAAAGTCAGACATCGACCCCGAACACTTCCGCATCTCAGCCCAACTGGACGACAATGTGAGTTAGCCACCCCCAGTTCCCTTCTGCTGTGGGTCAGTCTGCTTCATCATGGGGAAAGGTCATATGTGTAACAGGACTGTTCCATAATCAGAAAGGGGGGGGTTGGGGTAATTGGTCCAGCATTGGATCAGGATTGTGTTTCAGTTCCCTGAAAGTTCAGAGCCTTTGTAGTCACCCCCATTACGTTTCCTTTCAAATAGTCACTTAATTTTTAAATTATTATTACTGATAATGTTTTTTTTAATATATATTTTGTCTAGATAATGTAATCCTCCATCCCTTTGGTAATTGCCCCGTTTCTCTTGTCCAGAATGTTCCACAAAACAATTTAAATTTTGGAACTAGTTTCTGGGGAACTCGATTCCCCACAGACGCATCGTTCGGAATTGTTCTCCATGTGCACCGTAAAGGGAGTGACCGGCGGTGACCTTTGACCCCCCCCATAGGTGGACGACAATATTCCACTGCGTGTCATGCTGCTGCTGATGGACGAGGTTTTCGACCTGAAGGAGAGGAACCAGTGGCTGAGGCGGAACATCAAGAACCTGCTGCAGCAGCTCATCCGCGCCACCTACGGGGACACCATCAATAGGTAAGGGGACGCGGTGGGCTCTCGCGCGGGGACACCGCCAACGGGAGCAGCCGGCGCACTCACAGCTCCGCGGAGCTGCTTGCACACATATGCAGGGACGTCCTGATTGGTGTCACACCCCGTCGGCACGCTTGTCACTTGAGTTTAAGGTCAGTGAGTATTTGTATTTAACTTATTAAACCTCTCCCCCTTTTGTCCTCCAGGAAAATCGTGGATCACGTAGATTTCATGACATCCCCAGAGCAGGTGGCCGACTACGTGAAGCGATTCAGGCAAGTCGTAACCCCCCCCACTCACGTTCCGGAGCCGGGCCGCCGGTCGGTGGTACTTATGTACGTTTCTGGGCTCTCGCAGGGACTCGTACTGGCCGAACGGGATCCTGGCGGAGACTCCGCCCCGGAGGGACAAGAGCATTCGCATGAGGACGCGAGTGGCTGCCAAAACCAGCCTGCTGGGGATTATGCCAGGTGGGGGCGCTGTGGAGACGTGAGTCAGCAGGGAGGGGGAGACTGGTGGGCTGTTCCTGGTTACGGGAGGCGCATCTGTAATCGGTTCCAGAACTCGTGACCTTTGGTTGGAGAAGGTAGATTGCTTTTTGTTTGTGTCACAATGTGAGATCTAATTGCATCTAATTACAGACAAAAAAATACCCCAGAGGAATAAAGTGCTCAATTGAAGGCAACACATTTTACTCAGTTTGGAGTTTAACACTAATAATGTGAGAAATGATGCTTGAAACCAAAACTTGGTGGGATTGTCCTGTATCGGCTAGTTTGACCTGTGACCAGCGTGATGGAATTGTTCTCCGTGTGCACCGTAAAGGGAGTAACCGGCGGTGACCTTTGACCCCCATAGGTGGACGACAAGCATCAGCGTGATGCATTCTCAGTTCCTGTTGAATTTAAACCACCCAGTAATCCCACATGCATTTGGGTTCGGAGTGTTTTTAATATTTTTTTGCGATCATACCCATAATCCCTCACTGCCGTGCTTCTCGTTTCTCGTGTGGGCACAGACGAGCTGAAGCACATCATCGGGGCTGACACCACGCGCAAAGGCATCCTGCGGGTCTTCGAGATGTTCCAGCACCAGCAGCTGAACCGCCGCCTGGTATACGTATCCTTGGAGGGCTTTCTGGAGACCATGTTCCCACAGTGCAAGTTCCCCGAGCTCTTCGTCAAGCTGTATTCACGCTCCGAGCGTACGCTCAAATACTCCAAGAGACTCAAGACTGCACAGAAGAGGTGACACCCCCCCACACCCACTACTACTATCCCCTGCAGCATGGGGCGTGCCGCCCTCCTGGTCATCGACGGGTCAAAGCTTTGGCGACATGGGAGATGGGGGGGGGGGAGTGGTTGGGCATTTGAAAATCAGCTTTGCAGACCGTGTGTGGACCGCCCAGCCCCCCCCCCTCCCCTCCCACTTGTCCCATCAGTTAGTTGAGGGCACTATACCAGTGTGGTTGTAGCATAGAAATAGTTTTATCCCTATGAAGAAGTATTGAACACTAAACATGCATACCACTGAGACATGGTGGTGCTTAACACATCAACGGCATCCAGTACTTATTTCAGTTTTATTATCATTTTAATGATTGTGAGAATGAGGGATTCCTCCCATGTGGAATTCGTGTTAAGATGCCCGAACGTTTTTCATCATCAGCGTGTACCATACACAGATTCTGTGTACTTTTAAGGCGCTCGATGAATAAAGCGGTAGCAGAGGTGTTCGCATCCTGCTGGCTTTGAGGCGGGGGTACAAGCTCTAAAGGCTAGAGGTCTTCAGTCTTACAAGCAACTTAGATTGTGCTTCGCCAACTTGTAGTACATGAAGAGTTTGCGACGGCAAAAAATACGGATGGAGATCTTCTTTCAGCGCGACGTTCTTTAGTACTTTGTAGGTATTTTTTTTTTCCTCGGGGGAGAGCCGACAGGAGAAGTCGCCGTCTTCAGAGTTTTGCACCCCCATCTGTGAAGCTACCCCCACCCACCCCCCCAGAGCTGCCATGGACCCAGCGATGGCCAGGGCTCCTCCTCCTCTGTGCATCGCACTTTGGGCAAAATGCACACAGCTGCTCATCTAGGGCCTTTCTGGGGGGCTGTGTGTGGAGGGGGGGCGTGGATCTAAGAGAAAGGTGACTGTGAAACCATTTTGATTGTCTGTCCAGGCTGGTGGCCCATGTTTCCATTCGAATGGAGCCCACAAAGGCGTACGATCAAGAAAAAAAACCGTCTCCATGGACCGTCTGGTCTTAACCCACACAAGTGTGCTCCTTTGAAGACCTGGATATGTTGTGTTTTTTTTTTGTTTTAAACTTATTTTTTCTTAATTTTAGAAATGTGTAGCACTAAAATGCAACCCTCTCAAGTCAGAAAACTGTGCCACTGTATGATAGAGAATCAGCCTTAATATTTAACAAAAGACCAATGGGGGGGGGGGGGGTAGCAGTGGACTAACTGCATTTATAGGATTATAATTGATTTCTGAAAAATATCGAAACTTAATCATTGAGTCATAGAATATGTAATTTTGTGCAATATTTTTCTTTAATGCATGTGTATTTGAGAAATTGTATATTGAAAGCCGTTATTGTACTGAAATGTTGAAAGAACCTGAAAAGATGGGTCTTCTGCACACAACCTGTATTCTGTTATTTTAGCGTTTTATTTAAGGACTTGTTTTATAAGTCTTTTTTTTTTTCCACTCCTCCGTAGTCTAACGTTCGTTGACGATGGGCACTGTTCAGCTGAGCATGGCTTTCAGTCAGCAAGCAGGACTGCAAGAACACATGGCCAAGACCATGACAGAACACAGAGCCGTTGGCCTGCACACCAAGGTTTATTATGAAACCTAGGTGACTGTGGGCCCTTGGCGTCCTGCGGTGGAAAGCGTCTTTAAACACCGTGTAATTTTGCGTAACGAAAAGCGCTTCGTTAGTGACGTGGAGCAACAGCATTTTGGGTGTCCGGTTAGACACAGCCGACATGAGAGGCAGATGTTACTGAGAGGGCCGACCTCCAGAGGGCGCTGCCGCACCATCGTCCCCAGGTTTCGTGAAGCTTAGTTGCATCATCTGGCTTGGCTTGGCCCACCTGTAATGGTCTCAGTTACGCGGCATCTGTAGCTAATGACTTTAGCAGGACTGCACTCGTCTTTCCAGACCTCGTACTTTCACTCTGGGAGAGTGAGAAAAGGTGCCCCCCCCCGCAGAATATACACACCTGCATTTTTTATTCTTTATTTTCTGTCCCCCTCCCTCCTCACCATGATACAGAGCTTTTTAAGTCGCCCTGTATATATGAATCTATGGTCATGAGTTATGCATATCAGCTTACAATGTGTCAACAGTGTGCCTAAATGTACTGTCAGTTCTATTTTCTTATTTTTCTTTAACGGATAAAGTCAGAATGTCATGATCATTTTTAATAGACTGAAAAAAGAACTCTAAATGCCATTTAGAGTGTGTTTGCATTATGCTAATAAATTGTTCATTTGAGCAGCTGAAGTCAACATAACACTAATAAAATGTTAACTCTATTTAAATGGCCGTGTCTTTTAATTATTATTTTAGGTCATTTCCCCCCTTTTTTTGTAGTGATTGCATACTTTGAAATATCAGGTGTCCTGGGATATTGGTGAAATGTATGTCGTGCCCTGGACATCTGTCCCCCTGCCTTGACTCTCAAGAATTTATCCTGAACTGATTTGTTTGCAGAGGGAGCATCAGGAATAGCCCATGCCAGTATGGCCATTCTGGGACTTCTCCAGTATAAATACTAGTTTAGTTTTGTATGTCTGACTGATCTGCATTTTTTTTTTTTTTTTTTGAAGCCCACGGTCAGAGCTCTCTGGTGACCCTCGTCATTCTTGATCTGCACCATTCATCACCCCGACTCCCTTTCGTGTCGTTTTCGCTTTGTTTCTTGTCACATGCTTTGAGTGCTTCATGCTGGTCCGCAATGTCCTTTACAGCTGCCACTGTCCTGCAGTTGTCACGCCTTGTACACGACCTAGCCGGTGTCCCTGAAGGTGTATCTGCAGCTCGATTAAATTAAAAGGTCACTTAGCTTGATCACTATTTAGTATTCTGTTTCCTTTCAAGAAATCCATGTCCTTAATCTCTGGTCGTCGTAGACTCCTTAAAGATGTTAACGAAGAAGCTACACTGGTAAATCGACTTGATACTAGAGAATTGTGAGAATTTGAGAACTTTTTTTCTATCTCTGTTTTAATTACCAAATCAAAATATTGCGTATTTGATCTTTCCAGTATAACTGAATTTAATTTGAAGCTGATATTATACAATTTTAGTGAAAGTACCACCACTCCAAAGTGACAGTTGCCTGCTGGTTTGCAATGCATGGGATCTGTGGAATCTTGGAGCTCCGTCGCGGGTGTGACTCACACCACTGCGTTTTCCAGCAGAGCTCAGTCCTCTGTCCTTCCGGAGCTCAGACTTCCCGGCAGGCGGGCAGGCAGAACAGGCATTATGTTATGCATGCCCCCCCACCCTACTCAGCTGCTATGTGTGACAATTAACATCCACGAAGCAGTGACACCCCCCCCCCATGGCGAGGAGGGGAGATGTCCACCAGCGCACTATGCTGGGCAGTTTTCACGTTGATATAGGCCTGCATCACTGAGCATTGGTCATGCCTTTGTGGACCGCATCTCACCTGCCAACAACATGTGTGGCTTTGCTGAACAAACCTCACTAAATTCTGATCTAACGCATCATCACGGCAACCAGTTCATCATGGCAGGCTGCCAAGCAAGGCGTCAACCAGTAGGCTAATAATATCTATTCACAACCTGTTAGATAACCTGTTTCCTACTCATATACACTGGAGTCTTTGTAGACAAAAATATCTTGTGGTATGACATGAAATGCATTTCAGACACTTAAGGATAACAATGACCTGGGAAGACAGGTAAAACAAAGACCTGCAGGATACACTGGTACTCAAGAAGAAAATTCACACGTGTGGACAAAACACAATACTGCCACCCTGTGGTTACAATAGTAATTTGTGCTTATGCTTGTCCGTTTTTCCATGGCGGTTTGACGACAACCCTGAGAACTTGCCCATGAGCAGCGGTTGGAGGATGGGTGAAAAGATGGAGTTTAATAAATCGGCACGTTCATATTTGTTGTAATGTCAAACTTAATTAAACACGCAAGTTAATTGTGCAAAGAGAGAGGTATACGTGACGCTAGAGGCAAACGAGTAAGTAAGCAGTCCATGTGAACACATCTGAGCACGAGTCAATGTTTTGCATTGACGACCTTCCAGCTGACAATATGTACGCGTATAAATTCACGTCGGTTTTTTTAAACTCACGTCCCACTTGTTATTCTGATATCGGTATAATTTATTTACCTCATGTTGTAATTCTGTGCAATATGAAATTTGACTAAACTTATCTGAGAATTTAAGTGTACATGATCTGTGTGAAGAAGAAGCAATACTAAATAATTCCACTAGGTGGCAGTTTACAGCATGTAAACTCTATACGGAATTGAATTGTAGAGGGCAGGGCACATCCGTTCTTTTAAAGCTGACATGCTAAACGCACCAAACCCCCTGGTATGTCACATTTCATGCCAGCAGCTGAAAAACGTTGCTAAATGCTGATTGGCAAGCACCCACGAACCTATATTGATTTTTCATTACCAGTTAATGTAGTTACTATGTTCCTTTTGCATAATTTTGCGATGCGTGGAGTTTTATGAACACTAAGTGCACACACATCGTGTTTATTTATTTAATAATTAATGTTTAAATGTAAGCTTTAAACAGCTACACAATATAACCCTACATATTACAATTCTCTACTGTAGCGTTTTTAGATAAACTTTTAAAGTAATTGCTTCGTTATTATTTTGTTTTAACTTACGTAAAGTTTTAATGTTACATTTGTATTCAATTCATAGGAAGATTATTCACTTGAGTGCTATCTTATAGAAATTCGCTAGATGGCACTCGAGCTCTAAACTTTCGAACTGTATAGACGTACCTTGCAGTGTCATGTTATGTGAAGCGGTTTGTTTCTGCATGTCTGCCCGTTGGTATTTATATGTCAGTTCGTGTCTGCGCATGAACTGTCATCAGCCATTGGGCTAACTTGTTGCACTAAAGGTCAGTGTTATTCAGTGACAGTCAGAAGCTATTTTCTACTCCATCTGGAACCTGCCAGGTGCCACATCAATCATACACACTGGGTTCAAAGTCACATGCGTCCTTTTTTAAGTAAGGAGGTATAGAACTAACCTTCGTCTCTTTATTAAGCGAAATGTCAGTAGGCAATGCGAAGTCAGCGATCCAATTGTGGGGAAAAGTAATTTGGTGATGGAAATCAATATGATGGTAATAGGAATTAATGTGGCGGTAGAAGAAACCGATTTAACGTATGCTACATTTATACGGTGGTATGATAAAGCAGTGTAGCGGTATGTGAAAGTCACCACTTCCGAGTTTAGTTCAGCATGGTACTTTCCCCTGTGGTCTGTGGTATTAACCTAACCTGCTGTATGTTTTTCATTCAAATCACTCCGTAAATAAAAACTGACATGATGTTAACAAAAGACTTTTTTGATCACACCTAAACCGTGTATGTCACAACTGTAGCCCCACAATACCTCCAGATTAAAGCGTCGGGAACCTTAAGTTCCTATATTGTGATTAACGTAAATGTTAATGTAAATGTCTTGGCTGCCATTTTCCCATTAATGTGTTTCGCTATTGAATATATCGAATATTAAAAAATATTGAATATCAGATTAAAAAAAAAAACTAAAAGGATTTAAAAATATATTATGCTCTCTATATATTTTTCACAGAAGGTATTTTTAAATTTCTTATATAACCAAAATTAAACTAGGTGTTAGACTTTGACGTTTCTGCTTCTCGAATATGAAGTTATCCGTGCGTGGCACATTAAGTATGGAAGCTTGCTGGACGAGTAGCAGCAATATATCTAAGATGGGAATAACCCTTCAGTGGAAGCAGCGGTAACTAAACCCAGTTGTTATCCCTATCACTATCAGTCCCGACACTGTCTCCCCTTTATTCTCCGAATCTGGCGTCCGTCAGCAGAGACCTACCAACCATCGGAAGTCTTACTGCCAGTGTAATCCGCCCTTCAGCCAATCAATGGCCTTGTAACTCCGGCGTGACCGTGGCGGTAATGTTGTGGAGTTTGTGCCTCCTGTGTTTGTCTATTTCAGGAAGGAAAGAGGAAGCCCGGGCCGAGCGTAAACTGAAATAAAGCTGGAGATATTAACCCGCGGAGGTCCGGGGGGGTTCCCCGAATCATACTGATAAATCCAGGAGCGCACCGATATCCGCATGAAACATGGTGGTTCTCAAAATCCGAGAGCAGGTAGGTGGCTCGCTAACGGCTACCTCGCGCGCTAGCTGGCTAGGTGGCTAACTTGGCAGGCTAGCCGCTCGTTATTTATACTCTAGGACCTAAGCGGGTTTTGGCTTTAAAATACCTCAGGGCCAGTTCGCGGAGGTACGTCTAACTAGGGAGTGGTAAGGTCCGACGCGGCGTATCACTCGCCGGCGGCGATGGAGGCTCCGGGGACGAGCCTCTCGGTTAGCTGGCCGGCTAGCTGTGCCGCGCCGTCAGCGGTCCGGTGGAAGGGGGTGTGCGCGCCGAGCCCGGCGGCTGGCCCTGGTGTGCCGACAAATGACGGGCTACGGGGACAGCAGGGGAGCGGAAGGGGCTGCGAGCACGGCCGGCGACAAACGCCCGGCACCGGCTGTGTGCCGCTGCACCGCGGCTGTCTGACTGTCCGGTTAAACTCGGCGACTTGATTTGACAGGAGCCGCCGTTATAACGTGCACATGACAGGCCGTCGTGTAATGCATGCGTACAATCAATTTGCGTGCTATAATACAAATTATTTTTAAACGTGCAAGCAAAGTGAGAGATCAAGCTTGATTGATGCCTTCCGCTGCCGTTGCCATGACAAGATAATTCAGCATCCCTAAATATTGAAGGCTCCCCCACTGTTTGCATTGCTCATGTATACACGACGCATTTGGTTGCATGTCTTATATACATTGTTAGTTAAATTGTTCGCGTTATTCAGCATAAATATTCTGAACCTACATTTGAATATGATGTCTGCTTATTTGCTTTCGTTAAGTATTTGCTTAATATAGTCACCATGGTTGTGGACGGTTCACTGTACCAGCACCCGGGTTGCCTAAAACTGGAGTTATTTAATTTGACAGCAGGTTGCAATGGGATGTATTGCTGTCCTCAGCAGTAGGTGTGTAACCAGTGGAAGTGCCTCCTAAGCAGTTTAAACACTTAAGTATGACCCTCCCCCCACACTTGGTGTGGCATTTGACTTTATTATTAACTTATAGGAAAAATTACCTTTTACAAGTTAATCTGTGACTTAATAACTTAGAGCTGGCAGAATGCAGCAGAGAATCGGGTCTCCTGTATTTTCTAATATGTTATTGTTTGCAGTACACTGAAGAGGTTTTCCAGGTCATTTATCCAGTCAGGGATAAATGCATGATAGGTGGACACGCCCCCTACTGACAGTTAAGCCTCATTATTTGCATCCTTGTGGGGTAGTGAGGAACCTCGAGGAGGTGCAGTGTACCACATGGGATCCATCTTGATTCCATGTGGTCAAATCTGAAGTCTGATGGTCCTTCCTGCTTTCCGTGATGGATTAGAATGATCATGTATTGAGGGTATTGATATTCTTGATGAGGAATGAATGAATCCATGTGTTCTGTAGTGCATGGGAGTATATTACATTATAAACACATCAATGTATATATGTTTATATGTGTATGTGTATTATTATTGAGTGTGTGTGTATATGTATGTGTGTATATGTACGTATGTATGTATGTATAGAGAGTGAAGGAAACCCCTCAGCCTACATGGGGCTTCTCTCAGGACAGCTGGAATTGCATCCCAGGAGGCTGCCTCATGAAAATGCCTTAAGGAGAATGTGCGGTCAGCCAGTCCCTGGTGCAGTTGAGGTTAAGGGACTTGCTAAAGGGCGCAAGGGGTGGGATCACTCTGCCAACCCAGGGATTTGAGTCCCCATGCACAGAATTACCCCACCTTTCAAATAGTTTTGTTTAATACTCTATTGGTCAGTGCTTAATCCATACATGTTATTATGTAATACTGATGTCTTTAGAATTCTATAATGTAGAGAATAAACCTTTTTATGGGTTGGTATGTCCAGATTTTTCACTGCTATTGTGATATATAAAATATCAGTTGAAGTATTGATATTAAAATTAATGTGAAGGTTCACAAATTGTTGGGAGATTAATGTATTGGAGCTTGAGAAGCATAAAAGTATAATAAACAACTATTCAAACAGGTTCCAGTTAAGTTACTTTAACGGCTGTGAGGAGACAGTATGGATATTCTTATTGGCTGGTTTAAGATTCTTACCATTCTGAAAAGAGGCCATCATCTCTTATGAGTTATTGTTTTAAATTGTCCTTGTGTGTCACTGTGTTAAGAGGCTTCTGTCATGGGGTTGTAACTCACTGCCGCTCCAGGAAAGCCTCTTATGATTACACCATCTCACCTATTGTTTAACTAATCGCAAAAAATGTGACCAAAATATCTGGCCTTGTCTCTGAAAGAGCTGTGAAAGCAAACATAGGCTCATCCCATAAACAGTAGAGAGGGTGG
>JAODUD010000046.1:2631669-2652493 GCA_026784285.1 Stomatorhinus walkeri | reverse complement strand
GTGCCTGCGCAGTTCTTGTCCTGCTGGTTAGGGGGCAGCACTATTTAGCATTCATATGGATTCTTAGATGTTTCTTTGCTTGTGTTCCTTTGTTGCCCTTAGGTTACACCCCTGCCCTGGCGTGTGCCCCAAACAAAGATGTGGCCGACTGCCTCGCCCTCATCCTAGCCACCATGATGCCCGTGTCTCCCAGCAGCGCCAGCATCCCCAGCCTGGGCATCAACGCCATTAACCACTACTCCAGCCCGTCCAAGACGGTGACCTTCGACACTCTGCCCACACTGAGGACCGAGCACAGCTCCTACTGCAATTTCAACAACGTGGCCCGTGAGGACGGCTTCTATGCCCCGGACGACGAGCTCAACGACTCGGACTCGGAGACCTACTGAGGACCCCATGTGTACCCGCTCCCCCCAACCCGACCCCATCCCCGTCTTAATCACTAGGGCCCGCCTGGTGGAGACCTACCCCCCCAGCCAGGTGTCCCGAAGACTCAGGAGCCTTAAATTGTTGGAGAAGGCGGGAGAGTACCGCACGCTGGCCCACACTGTTTCTCACCTACCTGTGCTTCTTTCCTTATCCTCGTTGGCGGTGCCAGAGACCTTTCTAGCTTTTCTCGTAACTGTTCTTTTGTTTTCCGAATGAAAGGAAAGTTTTAAACATGAATTAAAAAGAAAAAAAAAAATACCGACTCCTTTGAGCCAAGCTGTGGGCGAGACTCGGGCGACAAGCCAGCGTGCGTGACGCGAGCACCCGAAGGGGACGAGGGCAAAGGGACCAAGTGGAGAGCGGGCGTTGGCGAGCCCTCGTTAGCATGAATACAACGTAAGAAGAAGAGAAAAAGAGGGAGCGAGGGATCGTGTCGGCCGTGGTTAATTTATTGTGTCCAGTGACAGAGTTCTGATTTCTGTGATGTCTCAGGACTCGCAGATTTCAAGATGCGCCTCCTCGCCTCAATAATCAAATACTGGGGGAGAAAAAAATAAATTATTTTTTGGGACGAAATTTTAATACGATGGCCTTTTCTCACGCATTTCTTACGTATGATTTTTTTCCGAGACCAGCGGTGTGTGGTGCAGACAGGGTTTTTACACTAAAGCTGCAGTCTCCGTGCGCTTGCACCCACATCTGACCGCTTCCCATCGCTCCCACCCACCCCCCACCTCCATGGTGCAGACCGCCAGGACGGTTTCACTCGTGGGCCAGCGGGGAGTGTAGTGGGAGAGGTAGATCAAACCGTGAGAATAAGCTGTCCCTTCCAGTACTTTTGTTACTTTAGAAATAAAATCATTGTTTTTCTTTTTTCCATGGCGATATCAGTCCTTTTCGCCTCTCTCCACGTGCCTTCTGGGGCTGGACGAGGGCTTCCACCCTCTGCCTCCGCTGCGGAGTACAATTTCAGCCTGCAGAATTGTTATACAACAATAATTTAAACAAAGTAAAGCACCTATATTTTCTGTCCCGGCGTGCGTGGGGCATCCGTTACTGTGTAGGAGCGCACCGTCCGGTTAATAAGAGGCTCGATTAGGTCCAATTTGGCCATAGCTTAATGAGAGGGGACCTCAACAGTAAAACAGTTCTGAAGGATGGCATCAAACAATGGGCCAGTAGCACAAAGCAGACTGAGACTTTAGCCCATGGAGAAGTCAGTGGCAGGTTAGCCTAACTGCTCTTATAATCCCGTTTTGTTTTTATTTTTTGGTTTTTTTTTTTCCCCTCCGCCTGTGAAGCCATTTTGTTTGTGTGTGTTAATTAAAATCTTATTTCAAAAATCTATTTTAAACTGGATTTGTGTACAATGCTGATTTTATGCCGTTGGAATGGGATAGTGTCTCTTTCCAGAAGGACGGAGCTGGCTTGTACATAGTAACAGCGACTGCCTGGACACTTATACCTGCGTTCTTTCAGTACGTCTGGGATTCCTGTATATTTTATGGATAATAAAATCCAGAAGTGGGTTATGTAATTTAATATCTGCTTTGTTGTTTTGTGCTTATTTTTCCTCAAGGAATGATTTGTTCGGGGGGGGGGGACATTGTTGAAAAGGTAATTGGACTTTGCTAATTTCAGACTGTTACATAGTGAATGTGTGTTTAATTTTGTTGTTAATTTTAATGTGCATTACAGGGTGTGCACCTTGAATCTGTTTCACCGGCAGCAGTCACAGGGACAAGTATCGTGGCAGGCAGAGCCCAAACGGATCATATGCCCACCCAGCAGAGCCCCGCCAAATTTAACAGTTATTAGTGATTTAATAATTGCTAACCCCCCCCCCACCGGCAACGGGTTTTCCCGTATTCAAACCCGGTTGCCCACCCAGCATACCCAAATGTCCACCAGGCTGTCGTCCTGGTAACGCCACTGAGTAGTCGTGTGCACGTTAGGCCTCCCTATCCTTGTGGTAGACTCTGCCATACAGGCAGGCCGTCACCAGGCCGCTGGCCATCCCAGCCTTGCTCATGAAGAACCCAGCTCCCTCCGGGCCGTGCCGGTCTGGTCTCTCCAGCAGCATGCCACTGCCCAGCACGCTGGGGAACACATATTTGGTGGTGAAGTTGCCCCAGAGACGGAAGTCCATACGTGTACTGGAGTGGTCGATCTCGCCCCCACAGCTGGTGAAAGTGGGGCCCGGACACCTAACCAGCGCGCACACCTCCAGGGCGTAGGTGCCATGGATGACATGCAAGCCTCTGAATGCGCCTAGGGCGTAGAGCTCTCCGGGTGCAGCTGACCTCCCGAACAGTAGGTGGCAGCAGAGCAGCCCGTCACACACAGTCAGGTTACCCTCTGATCCTTCTAATGGTACCAGAGTGAAGTTGTCATACATCATAACTGAGTGGAAAGTGCGGCTGCTGTTGGCAGAGGTAGGCGTAATGAGGAAGGGGTCCCGCTCACACACCTGGGTTCCCTCGCAGAACTGGGGCTCTAAATGCGAGTTTCCGGAGAAGGGCTCCGTTGGCCATCTGGGGCTGGTTCTGCTGGTCTTGGTGTCCAGTATGGGAATGGTGGCCAGCAGCAGTTGACCCTCTTCGTTCTGGGTGTTGTGCTGGTATACCGTGTGCCAGGGGGTGAAAATACCGCTCCCCGTCATGCCCAGACCCCCTGCTCGCACGTTGGCCGCCAGCAAGGTCACTCCAGCGCCAAAGGAGAAGGCATGTTGGAACTGCACGGCAGCCAGCAGGGGGAGCTGGTTCATCCAGGCGGTGGGGTACACTAGCTGCCGCACCCCCCACTTCTCAATGAGGGACACGGCAGGTTCGTGGAATAAGATGTCAAAGCAGGTGAAGACGCCAAATTTGCCGGCAAAGGGCGTGTCGAACGTGACGTGCTCGCAGTGGGGTGGGACATCGAACGCGGCCTCGAAATACAGGTTCTGTTTGTGGTACCTGGCCACGACGGTGCCGTTGTCGCTGAAAACGACGTCGGTGTTGAACTGGTACCGGCC
Source organism: Stomatorhinus walkeri (assembly GCA_026784285.1). Classification (NCBI taxonomy): domain Eukaryota; kingdom Metazoa; phylum Chordata; class Actinopteri; order Osteoglossiformes; family Mormyridae; genus Stomatorhinus; species Stomatorhinus walkeri. The sequence goes on along the minus strand of JAODUD010000046.1, from coordinate 2,649,048 downwards.
ATCGGGGGGGCAGCGGGGATCGAGCCGGGAGTCGCAGTCCTGCCGGTCCGGCATGTTGGCCACAAGGTAGAGTACGTTCTTTTGCGCCATGCAGCTGAGGCGATGCAAAACCTGCGATGGTGCATTGCAAGGGTGATGATGGGAAGCTTGCTGAACGTGTACATGACAGTTTAGTGTGGCGAGTAAATTTAAAAAATTCTAATGGTTTTTTTCTGTCATGTTTCCTTACACTGATTTCAACTGTAAAAACAGCCACTACATTCACTACATTGTTCATTGTTCCAGTATATTTACTCTCATCTTTGGGGGTGTTTTTTTGGGAAGTCACTAGTCCTCATTTAGCCAGCTTTAAGCTTCGTTATGAGGGCTCTGAAATGGCTGCTTCATCGGATGAATATCGGGCAGGATCAGGATAGTCAGTCTGTTTATGTGCTTCTCAGGCTCTTTCAAAGCCACGTTCCTGCTTGCTGAGCACTTTCTGCTTCTCTTGACATAACAGTCCTACAGCTACTTCTCTCAGTTAATTACTAGGGGTAAAAGCACCGGTAGTACTTAGTGGTTATTTGACATGGAGATGAATGTGGGGGGTGGGGGGCTTTTTAATTAAGGAGAAGGAAGCGGAGCTCAGCTACCTCGGTGTCGGGGAAGCGGTCTGGCTCAGAACATGGGCTCCAGCTGACTGCAGTGGGATCTGGCACCGTCTCCAGGTACCCGGAGATGGACTCTCTGGTGTAGTTGAAGCCATGGATGGCGTCCTCTGGAAAGACAACGATCTGAGCTCCCTAGAAGGAGAAAAGTGAGGTCACCACATCCTTCAAGCCGCTACAGCAACATTTCTCTGTGCCCTGGGGCTGGTCTTGATTTCGGCTTCTGCAGCTTGGAACAACCTGATACCATGTCTGGTTATAGGTTCAAATCCTACTGCCAGCAGAGTAATCATCTTGCTGTTGCATCCTTGAGCAGGGCCATTAACCCACAACTGCTCCAGGGCCACCGACCCCCCTGGTTGACCACAAACTTTTCCTCTAATGTATAACAATTTGGACAAAAGCGTCTAAATATGTAAATGTAAATATTAACCTTGGAAATAACACAAGCGCACTTAAAATGCACAATGCAAAGTACTTAATTCATAGCCTCACGCTATACAAAGGACAACACAAAAAAAGGAATAAAACATTACTACAAATCTCAGAAATATTTTTATCTTGGGAGTATACTGTCAATAAATAGTTCTGTCTATAGTCAGCACACCAGGCAGGACCCAAACCATAGGATTTTTTTTCTTCTTCTTTCGTAAGACGCCCCTCCGGATGTAAACGAGGTGACGAACCTGTCGGGCGGCTGCGGCGGCCTGCTTCTCCAGCATGTCCAGGTTCTGTCGCATGTGCTCCAGGGCCGCGCGGCGTCCTAGGGGCTCCCGGGGACGGGGGTTCAGCACCACGCTGTGCTCGTACACCGCCGCGACATAGGTGCGCTCTGCCGCCTGCGCCAACGCCGCTTGGCAGAGCCACAGCACGGCGCAGCATTTGCCCAGGAGGCGGCGCGGCATCAGGCGCACAACAGCCAGGGGCAACTTCTTAGTGAAACGTAATCAGTTCGCCTAGCAAATGCAGCGAAATCAAACAATCGCCGAGTCAGGTGATCATCGCGGTTTGTTTACCTGTATTACTGGATTACAAAGGTCAGCCGTTTCGCTTCTCTCATTGGGTAAACATCGAGCGTGTCCGGACTATCCCCACCACTGATTGGTTAGATCTTTTTGGGCGTGTCGCCGGGTGGACTGTGAACCTTCTTTTTCCAACCTTATTATAGATGTAAAACCAATGATGAACTGGGATAAAGATTAATATATGAAAGTATTTTAGCGCAATAGTCATTTATTCGTTTGTGACCGCGTGCAGGCTACGTTTATTTAATGTATATGCGTCAGATGTCAATGCTTTTTCTTTAAATTTATGACGTTTTTTTAGTAGGGATTTCACCAGGCCTTATAATAATAATTCAAGAAAAATGTCACCCAGCGATTATCCTATTCTGCGGACCCATCTTAAACACACTTATGTTTATGCATAAATGTATCGGAGCAATGAAAGGAATTGAACAAAGAGTACACCATGTTCTCAGAAACATGAAATGCGCAAATAAACCAGTAGTTCCTGTCGATTATTAAACTGTTTTCAAATATAAGTGTTACACTGTAATTGCTAATCAAGTTTGCGACATTTTGGCGCTGCCTCCAGAACGCAAGTTCCGTCGCGTTATTGCTGTACTTCTGACATAATCAAACGAACTCAGAGCACACGTGAAGAACCATCAAAATGCTCCACTCACATTTTACTGCAGAGGGCAGTATTTCATTATATATTATATATGTCATTGTACGTTGTAGTGCTTCCGTTCCCCCTATTTCAAATATAGTAATTAAATGGAAATGAGTACAGATGGCATGGCGGCCCGTTGATTAGCGGCATTGCGTCACACTTTCAGAGCTGGAGATCTGAATCCCATAGTGGTTGCATGTTCTCCCTGTGTTGTGTGGGTTCCCTCCCACAGTATAAAGCAGTGTTTCCCAGTTCGTTCCTCTGAGTCCTGCAGTCGGTCAATTTTTTTGCTCCCCCCGAGGTCCCTCCCAGACTGTCCACATTGTGGCTCCTTCATTGCCCATATTGTATGATGGTGTGAGTGTGTCCTGCAGCGGACTGATGTCCTGGGATACCCCAGCTGGAAATGATCACTTAGGAGCAACTGCAATGAGAGCATGAGTCACCCAGGTTTCACCAGCGTTCTGAGCTACAGTCCGTGAGGCTGACTTGAGCCTTTGATGCTGGAAGCGATGTGGGAAGACCTGCTGAATGCTATAGCCCCTAAGTGAATGATGACCCCGTCAGTGCCCAGCTCGCGCCCTGCAGGAAGGATCGCTCTGCCATGCCTCGTACCACCTGACAAGGCCTCATTTGGCAAAGCATGAGCTGGGGGGGGGCTGCTTTAAAGGCATCGGTGCTGACCAGAACCACTGCAGGCAGCCAGTGTCTGTGTCTTTTCTGGAAAGCCTGTCACAGTCTTTGCTGAAGCTGGATGGAGGTGATCAGTTATTTCATGCAGTATTCCTCCTATAAAACGGGCATCACTTTTTTGATTACACCAGCACATCATCATATCTATCTATCTATCTATCTATCTATCTATCTATCTATCTATCTATCTATCTATTTAAATTCAGCAGTGAATATAGTGGGTTATAGTGGGAATTATTCATTGTATTTGTTAGGTAAATGAATGGGAGCAAACGAGTGACCTCACAGAAACGGCACCAAAAACAGCCACCACGCACATGGGGAGAAGGACACGGTGCGACGGGAAGAGGAGAGAGAGCAGCTGAGAGCTGGGCTGCTGTAATCACAGAGCTGTCTGGGTCGGGGGGGGGGAGGATCCCCAGCCTGGGGGCGGCATTCCTCTTTCCTAAAGGCACAGGGACCCTGAAAGGGAGGGAGAGAGTGAGAGAGGAGAGTGAGCGAGGCGGGGGTGGGGGGGGGGAAGCAGGCGATCCGTGAAGGAGAAGCAGAAGCTCACACTGTGAGTGCGGAGAAAGACCCAGAGCAGCATGGTGCCCGTCACACTCCGCCTGCACCTGCAGATCCTCTTCTGCCAGGTCCTTCTGCAGTTCTCCGTCACAGAGAACATCCTTCACCTTCCAGCAGGTAGGTGGGACCCCGCCACTGCCTCGCAGCCCACCATTGCCCCGCGGGGGACTTGCCGCACACGCGTGTTCCAGGACACGCTCTCATGACGACAGGCCTGCATGTGCATCTGCATGCCTCTGTGTGCGTGACCACGTCGTAGAGAAGCGTGACTTCATGCATCTCCGACTGGGGGGGTCCCAATGACCGGTGTCCAGAATGGGGGGGGGGGGGGCCCAGCAGTCCCGTTTGGCAGCTGAAGGTCCTCATAGCTCCTGTCTGTCTTTACTGGCAGATTTCACACTCCGTATGTAATTCTGTTACTATGAATAGCAGCTCCCACTCTGTGACACATGCGACACAGAAACACACACACCTTGCTGTTGGACACTCGCATGTTGCTTGAGTAAACATCCATTGAGCGTTGCGCATTGCCCCCCTCCCCACCTGGCCACGTTCCTTGGGACCCCTGTCTCTCACTGGGGGTATCCCTCTGAGGCCAGATCCGATGCGCCGACTTCCGGCACAGGTGGGAAACCGGCTGGTCATACGGCAAAGGCGCGCCGCCGATTTCACTTCGCTCCCTCGTCCATCCGCCTTCTGGGCCCTTGACTGAGGAACTGCGTCCTCCTGCGTTGCTAAGTGTCCGGTCGTGTTCCCTGACTAGCTTGTATTTATTACGAAGGCTTTCCAACAGCCTCACAAAGCTTTTGAAAAAACAGCTGACTGTCTCCCTTTGAACAACAAAGACTTCATAGAAGGACTTCAATCCCCACCTTTAGTCTTTAAAGTAATTTGTTTTGTGCTGTTTCTGATTAATGGCCTCTGTGCTTCTGATGGGTAACTGGGAGTGTGAGCAGTAAATTAAAAAGAAAAGAATGATGGAGGTTTTTAGCTTAAAGCTTCTTATGTATGGTAATGATTTCTACCTGAATTCTTTTTAGCCTAACCCTTCAGGCACTGTATTTACTTATTCATATTGATATTCTTACCACGGAAAGGTACTAAATGGGCCTGAAATATACGTATATATTATGTGGAAATATATTTCTTGCATTTAAGAAACATAACATATTTCCCTGCTATAAAGCTGCCCTTTGCATTAAATTTGACTCCCTTTCATCTTTTTTGATGTGAGTAGTTATGCTGAGTGTATCTAAGATTTATGTGTAAAAACCGTCTAGTGGCACCACTGGCCTTCCTCTCACTGTCTGATCCTGTTCGTACTCGCCCAGTCAACAAGGTGGAAGGTCATTCCTCCCTGCTTATCAGTTTGTGTTTTGTGTCTGATATTTACCAAGCTTTCACACCCTTGGATCAAAAAAAGAAATTTGAGCCCTGCTGTCTCCTGGTCCCGCCACCACCTCCGCTGTTCCCGCCCCCTCCCACGTTATGGCATAAACACAATCACGTGAGTGACGTTCTCCATCGAATTATCAGCCGCCGCCGTGGTGTAAGGACACCCCTAGTTTCTCTTGAATTCTGCTACAGTGCTGTACAGTGCAGTACAGTGCAGTAGAGTGCAGTACAGTGCAGTAGAGTGCAGTACAGTGCAGTAGAGTGCAGTACAGTGCAGATTCCGTGACTGCATGATTTCCTGAATTCAGGCCGGCTGCATTGACAGGAGAGAAAAACAAGACTTCAAAAATCACAGCAGCCTAGAATTTTTTTATACTCTGTCCCTTACTGTCCGGTTCAGTCCCACAGGAACCAGTAACAATTGATTTGTAGGATTGATAGGTACTCAATACTGCCCATTGAATTTTCAAACCTCCTCTTCCTTCGCTGAGAAAATTATTAAAATAAAGAAATAATTAGCTTAATGAAGTCTCCTTTCAAGCAGATTTTGCATTCCCTCGATCAAGTTTGTCTATGTTTAGTCCTTTCTATGACAGGATAATTTCATTTGATTATTTGCATGGTGAGCCCAGAGCATTGTGGGAAATTTCCCCTACCTTGCATATGGAAGTTAGGGAATATTAAGCAAAGGTGTGTAACCTGTGAATTGCCAGATCCCCCTTTAATCAGCTCTAATGCCAGGTACAGAATGGGAAACCTATCACACCTGGAGAAATTAAGGAGCCTTTGACCCCCACCTGTGGCCCAGGTCCACCCGGACCCCCCGGCCCCCCCGGCCCTCAGGTATGCCGCTAGCCTTAACTGTGTCATCACAACTGTGTATTATCAGTTATCGCGTCAGCATCACAGCATTAGCATGCTAGGTCAGGGTGTGCGGAGGACTGGCCTGTAACACCAAGGGGGTGAGGGAGAGGTTGGGGAGAGCAGGGTGTGCGAGGGGGGGGGGGTCTGAGTGAGCGATGACTGCATGGGAGGGGGTCATATGGGCCCTGCTGCCACAGACCCACCCCCTCGACAGCCCGCTATGATACAAGACAGAAATAGCATATTTCCACTGGGCGCTGAGCCGCCCACTCCATTCTTAGAAACATCCTTGAGCTGTTTTCGGCTCGGCCTCCGAGTCCGATAAAACTACACTGAGCCCTTGGGGGCCTCTGTGTGTGTGTGTGGGTGTATGTGCGTGTGTATATGTTTGTGTGTGTCTGTGTGTGTGTGTGTGGGTGTATGTGCGTGTGTATATGTTTGTGTGTGTCTGTGTGTGTGTGTGGATTATGTTTATATTTCGAGCCCAAATGTCCCCCAAATTGTAAAATAAAAACCTGTTGTTTTGACGTTGTGGGGACCATTTTTCAGGTCCGCACAAAGCTTTGTGACTGCAATCAAAAAACTAAAAATGCCAAAAGCCTCGTATTTTGTTTGGTTACTTATGATTAGGGTTAGGGCTGGGAGGGGGATTTCAAACTTATGATTATGGTTATGAATGAGAGTCCCACAATTTAACTGTGTCACTGCAACAGGACACATGACGAAGGGGAGAAAATGGTTTCCAGAATGAGGCTTTTAAGTTGAAAATGACAAGAATTCAATATATAGTAAATGTGGCACAGAAAATGAGTTTGCTCGTTCGATCTTTTGAAAATGAAATGTATCTGACCTGATATTTTGCTTCTTAAGAAAGTTATACAAAAAACCGAACTGAAACTGAACAGGGAAAATGTACTTTGGTTTATTTCTAGGGTCCCAGAGGACTTCCAGGAGACATGGGGACGACAGGGGAGAAGGTGAGACCTCGGGCCCCGCAGTTAACGTTTGTGTGACTTTCATTCGGATTTCATGTAATAAAACCAGAGCGCAGACATGGAGACTGAAGTCACGGCCTCTGCAGACTCACCTCACATCTTCTCTCTCTCTCCTCCTTTGCCAGGGAGACTTTGGCCAGCCGGGATCAAAGGTGAGCACCTCCTTCACGTATCTGATTATCCATTTAAGTGTGTAATGGCGGCTTGGCGTCCGACGGCTCGCTGGCACTGAGCGCTGCCCGGCCCCCATAGTCTGCTGCTGTAATAAAGGACAACCTTGTGGAAAAGGGGCAGGTAAGGGGTGTGGGGGGCGTGATGATGACAGAAAGGGGGCCCATTTAACATCTCCTGATGAAAGGAGCCACTGATGTATTCCAGATATATTGCAAAAATTTCTAGCCTGTGTCTTTTAGTTGTGGGGGAGTAGGGATGTGGGGGGGGGGGAGTCAGTTGGGATGCTGGGATGCTCTAAGGCAGTGGGACAGCCATCCTGGGGAGCGGTAGCATGCTGCACTGTAATCCCACTGAGTGCGGCCCACGGGACCCTGTAAATCATTCCCACTCCCTCACATGGTGACTCCAGCTTCTCCGGAAGCCTTCGTTCAAGTAGAGGTCAGAGATCCTAGCTGGAGTACCGGATTCTCCTCGCGCACGCCGAGACCCCTACAAGGGCTGTGCTCTCGTTCATGCGTGTTTTATTAATGTTTTTTTTTTTTGAGACAGCTCTGACATACATTACAATTTAAAAGTCTGGGCACACCTACTGAAAATCGTTTTTTTCGTAGGATCAGCATTACTTGAGGTTATGCAGTTTTATCTTGTGAAGAAGGAAAGAGATGGAATGCTGTGACAGATAACCTGACCCCCACAACCCCCCCCCCAACCTAAACCCTATAGAGCTGCTTTGGGATGAGTTGGATTGAAGCATAAGGACACGGTAGCCGATTCATTCCCAGAACTTGTGGAACCTCCTTCAGGACTGTTGGAGAAGCGTTCCAGGTGGAACATCTTGAAGCTGATTAAAAAATGCCTGCAATGCTGTCATCTATGCCAAAGGGGGGTATTTTGAAGGGTCTGAAATTTGAGGACATTTTGAGATGTTGAAAACTTCTCTTCATTGTTGCAATATTTGATCTGTATTAATTCATTGCCTCAAGGCCTTTTACTACAAGGTGAATAATTTACCTAAAATAGGGACAAATGCATGAAAAGCAGGTGTGTCCAGACTTTTGACTGGTGCTGTAGTTTACAGAAGCTCTTTGAGTAAGATTGTGCTTTCACGCCAGCTGGGTCATGGGCTCGAATCCTACCCAAGCTCTTGGCATGTGTGGGGACTTCCTCTGCCTAGTTTTTCATGGCATATGCTTCCAGTTCACTGTGACCCTGCATCGGATAAACCGGTGGATGTATGGTTTAGGACTGTTTACTTTTCATATTTTGTTGTAGTTAATGATGAGTTTTCTTTCATGCTGATTAATGTCTGTTTTCTTCTGTTGGCTCTTGGCAGGGTCATACTGGTCCGCCAGGTCTCCCAGGACGACAGGGACCAACAGGAAAGCCAGGACCAATCGGACCCCAAGTAAGTAAGTCATGCTTCGAACACGATATCATAAATGTTACCTCTTCTCTTATGATCACAGTTTCCTCCTCTCCTGTGATCACACCGTTACCTCTTCTTCTGTGATCACACCATTACCTCTCCTGTGATCACACTGTTACCTCTTCTCTTACGATCACACCGTTTCCTCCTCTCCTGTGATTCTCCTCACGTCTGAGCCCTCAGCTGCGTCTGCGGTGTCTGTGCACTCTCTCTGACTGCGTCCTTCCGTCTGAGCCCTCAGCTGCGTCTGCGGTGTCTGTGCACTCTCTCTGACTGCTTTCTTGGCATCCTCTAGGGTGAGAAGGGAGATTCTGGAATAGTGGGACTGCCGGGGGCACGAGGACCCATCGGCCCCAAGGTCCGTGAGTCTGGCTGCATGCTATCTGATGATGTACATCCATTCACTCACCCAACCATCCATCTATCCATCAAATCAATAAATCTATCGGTCAAACAAGTTGTCAGGCAGGCTATCCATCAGTGAACAATTAACCAATCGAGCTGTTAATCAATCAAAAGATTTATCACGCAATGAAGTACTTTACTGGTAAATATTTCCCAAGTAATACCCAGATTAAGTCTACATCCAGCCATCACAATATCAGTGAAATGCTTTTTATAATGCTGAGGACTACAAATCGGCAATAATTAAAAAGTGAAGTCAGGAAGCAACAGGGAAGGATTTCTGCTCTGAAAAGGCTGGTACTAATCCTTATTCTCTGTATATTTCACGGTTCATTATCGAACGTTTTAATCTTCACATTTCGGCAGGGTTTGCCTGGACACAAAGGAGAAAAGGTGAGGCCCTCGCTCGCGTAGACACCACCAGCACTTAATAAATGTCCACTGGGATAAACACATTGATTTGAGAATCGATAGTGGGGTGGAGGAGATGCTTATAATTAATCCATGCTCTTGGACCTGCCATTGATTCTGTTCTTGTTGTTCTAATTAACTGTTTATTCATGCACTGCTGTCAGGGCTCCCAAGGTGAACGAGGCGAGGCTGGGAGAAAGGGGGACAAGGTGAGATGGTGCCGGCGTGCTGGGGGGGGGGGGGACTTTCACAGGGAGCCGAACACGTAGAGCCCAGGTGCGTTTCTCAGCGCTGGGCGGCTCCTCTTTGCACGGTTAGCATCTTTGGCTAACACTGTCACCTGCTAACTGCTAAAGGCAACGTTCTCCGTCCACCATTACACACCCAGCCTGACTGATGTTCTGTTTTCCTCAGGGTTCTGTTGGGTTTCCTGGAATGCTGGGCCAGAAGGTGAACTGACTCCATGATATAAATCATGACAATTAATACGTTGCTTTGGATAGAAGCTTCTGCTATACAATAAATGTATTGTAGATGTTATAATTAATTATGATGAACCTGCATCATTATCTTTCTTTTGGGTGTAAATCTAGAAGCAGGTTGAAAATAATGTAATAACTTCTTAAAAAGTGTTTGTTACCTCATACAGTCAGAGTCTTTAAACCTGAAAGTTTTTATTGTGCATCTATACCTCAGCGATGGCCTATATGGAATTTTTTATGTCTCTCCCCCCCCCCCACGCTTTGTCAGGGTGAGATGGGCCCAAAGGGAGAGCCTGGTTTTGGGGGTAACAGGGGACCCACGGGACGCCCAGGAAAGAGGGGCAAACAGGTGAGGGGAGAAGGTGCAGCATTCAGCATGAGCTGAGACTCTCTGAGACTCACTGCTGGTCTGACACATACTGGGAGGCTTATCCGCATATGGCAAATGAAGACGGTATAAAGGATCATGGGTCTATTCAGTGGAGAAACGAATCGCACACGTTCTGCCTTTATAAAAATATTGAGTATTATCTACTCATCATCACTTGGGAGTACCAGGGTACCATTCAACAGTGTGCAGGTTATCATTCCAGTGTACAGGTTCAGGGTACCATTCAGCAGTGTGCAGGTTATCATTCCAGTGTACAGGTTCAGGGTACCATTCAGCAGTGCGCAGGTTATCATTCCACAGTGTACAAGTTCAGGGTACTATTCAGCAGTGTGCAGGTTATCATTCCAGTGTACAGGTTCAGGGTACCATTCAGCAGTGTACAGGTTCAGGGTACCATTCAGCAGTGTGCAGGTTACCATTCCTCAGTGTACAGGTTCAATGTACCATTCCACGGTGTACAGGTTACCATTCCACAGTGTACAGGTTCAGGGTACCATTCAGCAGTGTGCAGGTTATCATTCCAGTGTACAGGTTCAGGGTACCATTCAGCAGTGTGCAGGTTACCATTCCTCAGTGTACAGGTTCAATGTACCATTCCACAGTGTACAGGTTACCATTCGCAGTGTGCAGGTTACCATTCCACAGTGTACAGGTTCAGTGTACGATTCTGCAGTGTACAGGTTGTCAGTGTACCATCCCACAGCGTGCAGGTTCTCGGCATACCATTCAGTAGCATACAGATTCATGTTGAAGTGCCCCCTGAGTGCTGAGGACAGGCCAGTTAGCCTTGCATGCTTCAGAGTGTCTTTGCTGGTACTAGCACCAAGGATTTACTGGCCATATGACCCTGAGAGATCTATCTCAGTCAGGACCCCTGCTTCCTCTTCCATGTCACCTGTCATCTAACAATTTGCCAAGCTGTGGTGCCTGCTAGTTACTTTGGGGTCAGGTGACATGTGACTTGCATGTTATTGTATTACATGGGAAAAATGCTTTTCCTCAGGTGGCTTCTCTTTCACATTTGGCCAGAGGGCTACGTGGCAGGGGCAGGATGGGGTAGAGGGGGATAGGAGATACCATCTCCTGGTGAGAGCAAGGGGAGGATGGAGAGAGGGAGATACCATCAGCTACAGAAAGTCGAGGGGTTATTATCCTGGTGAGGGGAAGAGTGTCTTGAGAGATACCATCAATTATAGTTAGTGGGAGCAATGATTAAAGTTTCAGTGCTACAACTGAAGGGGACAGGAGGTTGGAGAAGGAGCCATCTGATAGTGATATATACCATAGGGATAAAATGGAGCTGGCAGCTATATTGCTGTGTGTGATTGGTGACTGAGGTCTATGTCACTGTACACCTGATACAGGGTGAGAAAGGAGACACCGGAGCCAAAGGCGTCATGGGCGCCATGGGTCCCCCTGGTCCCTTTGGCCACCCTGGCCCCCCCGGGCTGCCTGCATCAGGTAAGAGTGTTGGGTCCTGTCATCTTCAGCACACACAGGGATTCTGTCTGGTGAATAGTGGCTGTTGTGAATAGTGCCGGTTAATTGCGCACAATTAGCGTGACAGAGTGGAGCTTAACATGCATACAATGGGTAAACATTGTTTCCATCAATCACAGGATCTTTGGCTAAACACTAGGCGGGCTTATAGGACCTATTCAGGATGCTCTCTTGAGCACTTTGACACAAGGTGCGGCCATTCGGAAGTAACCCGTACCCAAGAAGGACTTATCAGCCTGGTCCACCCAAGATAAAACGGAAGATACTGAAGTCATTACATCATGTTCTAAGTCTGATGCCGGGGACAAGCCAACATTATGTCACCGCCTAATTCAGCCGTTGTCTTCCTGACATTTCCTGGCGACTTATCCTCAATTGCTAGACCAACTTGACAGACTAACATGGCTGGGAAAGTCTGGAAGCCCAGTCTATTAAGGGAAATATCTCTTGGCTTCTTATCCATCTGTGTCCTGCAATATCAGCCTGGGGTATGTGTTCCAGGCAGAGGAGCTGACAGCAAATTAAAGTAATTAAGAGGTCATGGGGTTGCAAGGTCTCACTGGATGAGTTTTCTTCAGGGATATCTGAGAACCAGGAGCGCAGGTGGATTTCACGTAGATGTTACTCTGTTACTAAGTGCGTTATATCAATCAGGGTCCAGAAATCTACATAAAGGTATTCAGGCAAAAGATTAGAGTCGCACACCTTTATGGGTTTATACCGTTTCATATCCTAAATGATAGCTGACGTCTGGTCAGCAACAATCTTAAGTCAACAACAATACAGTCGAACTCCTTGAGTTTACAATGATGATGTCAACATTTCCTGCCATCAAGTGGAGACTCTGATTTGGGGTGTTGATCCCTTTGAATGGAATGGTATCCATGATAAGCTGATTGATTTTAGCCAATCCAAGAAGACGCCATAGATACATAAATCTTGAGTGGTTTCTAACTCTTAGAGCGGTATAGGGCACTGTTGTCATTCACCTCCTACTCATATAAAAGGTGTGTCTGTGCTCTCCAAGGACACTTCCTGGTGGGGGAGAAAGGAGAAAAGGGAAACCCCGGGGTACCTGGTCAGTGTGACTGCAAAACACCACTGAACATCAACAGCCCCCCATTTGAGGATTATGCACGACACAATTACGTCCAAGTGCCAGCGGTAAGACTCTGCCCGTCGTCTGAGACGGAGCCTCGCAACCTGAATTCAGAGAACATTTCAGGGAAACATTTCACGTTTTGGTGATTGGGTGCATTTTTTTCCCCTTAGATATTTGTTGTTAACAGCAAGGATGAACTGGACCGGCTGCAGACTGATAACGCTCTCGCATTCCGGAAAGATCAGAGATCTCTTTATTTCAAAGATGCCAATGGATGGCAACCGATACAGGTACTTCAAGCTGTTTGGAACTTTTTCATGTTTGTTTTATCCCATCAGTTTATTGCAGATGGTACCTCTTACCGCAGCGAAGGCTGCCGGACTTAACATCTTCTTGGGTCTCTTAAAAAGGTGTTTATCCCCTGCAAAAGCCTCTATCATTCCAGCTAACGCCATTCCAGTCCACTGAGAAGGAGCCCGACCCGGTCGGCGCGTGTGGTGACGGCATGGTGCAGCCCCGGAACGGAGAGGACTGTGACGACGGCAACAAGGTCGTCACTGACAGCTGCGTCCGTGAGTCACATGATTCAATATGATATCACAGGGCCTGCAGGGGACCTCTGCACCGGGGGGCTTGACAGAGGAGATCATCAATCATGGCTCCTTCCACAGTTGTCTCCAATCCATCTTCTCACTTTTCCTCTCCCCCCTCTCGTCTCTATACCTCCTCACCCCGACAGGGTGCAAAAAGGCCTATTGCGGAGACGGCTATCGCCACGATGGGGTTGAGGAGTGTGATGGGAAGGACTTCGGCTACCAGACATGCCAGTCATACCTCCCAGGGTTTGTTTTTCCCCTTTCTCTTCTACTAGAGTGACTGCATTTCTGATTGGTCATGGGAGTTTTACTTACACCAATGTTCTAAGGGCTGAATGGAAAATGATTAGTTCAGAAAGAAATAACCAATCAGATTATAAAGGAGGTGGGCCCACGCAAGTAGAGGAGGTGGGAGCAAGACATCTGGTTTGTTAGTGTCACCTCCTCTACAACCTGATTGGTCATTTCTCTGGACCAATAATTTTTCATTCTGGCCTTAGAACATTTTTGTGTGAGTGAAACTCCCATGAGCTTTCTGATTCTGATTCGGTCACCCTGTGTTGTGTGTTAGGTCCTTCGGGCAGCTCAAGTGCACGGTGCACTGTTCGATCGACTCGACAAACTGCAAATACTTCACCTGAGACGCTGAGCAAACAAAGCAGGGTAGCACACCCAGTGGACTGGCCCCGGTAGCAGACGCTAAGGGAAATCACGGCAAACGAGAAACAAGCTAATGAGACCCTTGATTAATAAACAGATTACCACGCCTCCTCTGAGCTGCTGTACAAATGGCCTCCACCAGTGGAGGTGTTTTAGTTATTTATTTTTGCGCCATCACAGGAAACACACAGGACCACTACAGTCAGTCTTAACGAATAAGCCAGGACATCACTGCTCTGTCCAACCAGCTGTTTGGATCTTGTCTACCAATCAAGAACTGGCCCTGGAGGGAGGGTGGGAGTTAAAAGGGTCCTGTCCAATGAAGGCGGGACCTGATTTCTGCTGAGGACTGGTGGGGGCAGAGTTACATTACCTCAACTTTAGCACTGTTAAAGAGGACATTCAGCTTTCCCAGACCGGTGACCGAAAATCAGGGTACTGTTTGTTTCCACTACTATATGAAAGAGGTGTTGTAGACCACGTAATTACAGCAAAACAGAACATAAGCTAGGTGTTTATAAAGATTCAACATATTTATTTCCATGTTTGTATCTATGTTAAACTACATGATACATAATGATGATGAAGCTATGACCCGAAGGAGGATTGTTTCAATCAGAATCATTGTTTTGGGGGAACTTTTCCAACCAAACTGCTGATTGGCCAGGGAATGTCCTTCCAGGCACAAAAAGAAAGCCAAATGGTTCCGATAGGAAAAGAGTAGAAACAATTGTGTAGTTGTGTGATAAGGAGAGCAAGTCAGGTTACGCTGGTGCAGGAAGCGGAGAATCGAGTGGACGCCGATGTCTACCTCCAGACTCTCGCTGTGGTCAGGCCTCAGCATCAACATTTCCTACTCATGAAACGACCAAGTAGAACTGTTTTTAGTTTTCAATGGCAATTTCACAGGATTCATTCTGAGATCCGTTAGAATGGAGCGCAAAGACCATCATCATAGAGAAGCTCGTTCAGGCAATCTGGGTTTTTTTTCCCCCAAGGATAGAAATGTGTGGTTAATGCTCTTATTGTTATTATTGTTTATAGACTATATCAGTCTTTTGCTGTGGGGGGGGGGGGGGTTAGTGGCTGGCTAGTGGACAGGCTGCCTNNNNGCTGTGGGGGGGGGGGGGGTTATTGGCTGGCTAGTGGACAGGCTGCCTCCATTCACTGCCATCTTTCACATGGTTTTTTAACGAAGTGCAGGTGTGCTTTCAGGCAAGACTTCCTGCAAACTCCAGTAATTAAATGAAACAACTGTTTTGCTCAAATGCATATATATATATAAAAGCATATTTATGTATATAAGTATATACAAGCATTATAAATCCTGATTTCCTTCTTGCTTTCATGTTCCCAGAAAAGGCAGGCTAATTGAGATGCATTTAAGGAGAGTTGTTCCCCAGAAGCTGTAGGGTTGCGTGAGGAAAGGTTTTCCTGACTGTCACGGGTCAAATTTAACGTTTGTCGTTTGTCTTTTTCTAGTGCTGTGGTACAACTGCATGCCTGTATGTTGTAAATATGAGACCGACGAGGGCTGGTCATACGAAACTAAACACACACACACACACATACATGTAAACACAGTCTGACATGCCGTCAGTGCCGGGATTCTCAGCTGGCAAGCCAAACTATGACGTAAGAATGACAAAAACACTTGACAATTGATGGAAACAATGTTTACCCATTGTATGCATGTTAAGCTCAACATTATGTGATTAGTGGCAGTCTGTTCTGCTCCATGTGTCTAATATGAATTTGTATTGTGGACAAATAAAAAAAAAAGACTGAAGTCTTGGCCCCGCCCCTTTTTCAAACACCTCTCCTACAGCGATTAGACAGACCTGCCTTATAGGGTCTGCGAAATGGCAGCCCTCTGGGACAGACACCCGTTCTCCAGACCCAGGCATCCAGTAGAGTATATAGAGATCCTGCACATTCTCCCAGAAAGCCTATGACCCAAGGCTGGGGTTCAGTCCATCTCAGGGCACGCCGTCCAAGATCAGACCCACCAATTCAACTAACTGCAACTTCTACATACACACCTTTTATTATAATTAATTATTTATAACAATGGAAAATGCACTAGTATAATGTTTCATGGGCTTGAAATGCATTTTGTAGACATTTAAAGCATTTTATTAATGGATATCAAAGTGCGTTCAATCTTTTCAGAAAACCTAATCTGTTGTAAATGTAGCCTTTAGGCAATGAATGAGATACTGAAGTATGGATGGAGGGACAGATGGATGTACCGCTGAGGACCGACAATGACAGAGGAACGGTCCCGTCGGCAGTGACCGATTTCTGGACTGTATCACTGGGGACTGACGGTGATGGAGGAACCGCGCCATTGGGCACTGTGGGATGGGGGGGGGCACTGACAGTCTGCGGAAGGAGGTCATTCGGGGGGGGGGATGCTTATTGCTAACCGAATTAGCATGCTACACTTTGCCACACAATTGCATTAAAAGAACATGCTCACGAGGATGAGAGTACGACATACTTTAATAGTATCAGTCAGGCTTGGAGGTTTATTTCATGCTTTCATTTCCAATTAACTTGAAATACACGGGGTGGCGCAGTGTCGCAGTTGGTGGCGCAGTGTCGCAGTTGGTGGCGCAGTGGCCTCACACCCACCCAAACCCTGACCGGGACCAGCGGTCAGAAGATGTGAAACACACCACACACCGTCAGTGAGCTATGGATCTTCACAGAATCCTGTCCTGAAACTGTTAGATACTAAACACCATTTTTCTTTCCGTGAGTCTGACACCTATTTTCTTCACCATACTCAGCGTAGTTACTGCTGCGCACGTGGCCCGGAGGAGAGGGGGGGGGGGGCTCGGAGGGCCCACGGAATGTGGTCGGGGAGAGGCGAGAGTAATCTGCCCATGTAGGAACATCCACCCCCCCGGTCTCTCCCTGCTCTGGCCCCCTGTCCACTGCAAGGGAGAGACGGCCATGCAAGAACGGTTCAAAAAAATAAAACATTTTCTAGAAAAACTGGAGCAGGACAGCTATTTTAACACAGGGTCACATGACGGCTGTGAGCGGAAGGAGCGTGGTGGGCAGGGGAGGGGGGGTCAGGGTAGGAAAGAGGAGGCAGCCAGCTGTCGGACAAGGCCAAATGGAAACCCCTGACCTATTTCCAGGAATGCCCACCATGCTGGGAGCTCTTGATGCAATACAGGGACACGTCCCCCCCCCCAAAAACACAGACATCACTGTCAACATGACCTCTCCCCCTCCTCACCCCTGCCTGGTGTAGGGGGATGTGGACCAGAACGGCCAGCAGTGGGTCGGCAGAAAGGATGAAAATCATATGGGAGTCTGTCTATGGACATTCAGGGTGCGGGGGGGGGGGGCGGGGGGGGCACACAGCCAAAAGCAACCC
>JAODUD010000046.1:2609819-2622581 GCA_026784285.1 Stomatorhinus walkeri | reverse complement strand
TTATTAAGTTCTTCCCAAGCGAGCTTGATGGGCCGAATGGCCTCCTCTCGTTTGTATAGTTCTTATGTTCTTATATGAAGAAAGTAGCTTGATGATTTTTCGCTTATGTGCAGGTGTTACATCTGTTTCTGCAAACAGAAATGTAACGTAGAACATTTTATCCAAAAAAACAATTTTTTTTCCAGGCAAGTAATATACGGTATGACAGCCAGGCAGTGGCGGTGTTTCATATCCCAGCCTGCCGTACGGTCGCCACTGCATACAAGCATCACTCCATAGTGTATCTGCTTCTTACTTTCAGTACATCAATCAATAAATTACACGATATATTCAACACTTTATTGTAAAAGAGCCTTTGTGTTAATGATTTTGCCCAGCTGTTGGCCAATGAAAGTGTTCTGAGTAGGTATAGAGTACGCTAGGCTAGGCTAGGCTAGGATGTTTGATAGGCCAAGTGTGCTGTATCAAAATGCATTTTCGCCGTACAATATTTTCAACTTATGATAGGTTTATCGGAACATAACCCCATCGTAACCCGGGGAGAGTCTGTACAAACCTAACCCGGGGTTTCTCAACTGGTGGTTCCTGGGACCATTTCCCTTGGGCCTGTGGAGTGTGTGATATTTTCCTTTTGCCATTGCAAATCCCTCCCCCACCAGTTGGGGTCATGTCTTAATGATCAAAGTAAAATGAGCGTCCTGAGGCCTGAGCCAGTTGAGGACCGCCTGCCCTAATCCTTTTCACAGAAGATTTGGTCAAAATAGCTTTATTTCGTAACGCTAAGCTTGATGAATCTGGGTCAGGCGACCGGCCACAGGCCACGCAGAGCCACCAGCAGGAAACGGCGAAGGTCGAGAAAACCTCATATCAGAGCAAGACAGATCCCAGCCGAAGCCAAGGACGCGATTTCCCGGGGCTGAGGGACACCGCCGGCCGGCTCACGTTGCTGCTGCTCCTGGCAGCCTAGTGAGTGTCGAAAGTAAAGATGTACTGACTGTCGATCACCGGCGCACTGCGGTCGTTGACCATGGCCACTTTCTTGAGTTTGGTTCCTTTCTGGATGTCAGCCAGGAGAGCGCTGCGGCCTCCCGGCGCCGTCCGCTGGGTCCTCGACGGATCTGACCATCCCTGTCAGACAGAGAGACTGAGGAGGACCACTCACCCTGTGCAGAAGCTAAAATAGCAAGAAGTGCCCTTATAATAGCCAATTAGCATGTTAGCGTTGCCTTAGCATTAATTTTGGTTAGATATAGGAGCGCAATCATTTTAAAATGCTTCACTTTTTATCCATTTTTATCTTTTAGGCATGAAAGAAAGCAAAATCCCATCTAAGTGCAATGCTGGACCCTCATAACTGTCATTGATTACTAGAACTATTACTATACTATTACAAATACTTTACTGTTAGTGCTAAACAGGGTTAGGACTGGGAGGAAATGCATGAAAATAGGAGATAAAGGGCTGAACCATTCATCCATTCATTCATTTTCTATACCCTAAGTCCTATTCAGGGTTGCGGGGGGCCAGAGCCAATCGCAGGGGCTTTGGGTACAAAGCAGAGGGCACCAACCCAACGCAGGGCACAGAAGGCAGCACGATGGCCAGTAATATAAGTGGCTCTGAAGTTATTTTATGGTCTGATTCAAGAGGCGGCCTTTAAATCAGAATAGCACATACAGTAAGGGTTCTTATTGACTTGAATACTTGTTGAGAATTAAACATGACAAATAGTTCCACCAGGCAACAAGATTCTCAAAAGCTCACTTTCACAAAATCCTAATCGCTTCTGCCTCTTTTTGAAGCCACAGATATAAAGACAAATGTCCATGCCTTGCTTAAACTCTTAGTTCATGATAATATGGCACTGATGCACTAACATTTCAAGAATTGAGACTCTTAACTTCCCAGCCTCACCAGAGGCCCAGAAAAAGCAATAAGTACCAATGATATTATCAGACCCTGAATGGTCACTCTGACTGATGACTAACACGCAGAAACTCCAGATCTCTCATCCTGGTGTCATGTCGCCACGGTGACTTTCCTTTATGCCTAATTAATTCCTCCAGGTCCCTATTACAGGTGAATGGGCATAATAACCCTTTCCGTTACAAAATGCAGGTGTGGTATTCCCCAAGTAACTCAGGGTAAAAAACAGAAAACGGGGTAAACTCATAACTGCTAAAGAATACAGGCAGGGCAGCCCTGCTCCTGTGCGAATGATGTCGCCATTTGGCTTTGAATTTTCTTTTCCACAACTCCATGACTCTGTGTATGTTTGTGGGTGTGTAACCCGACCCCTGTTTAATAATGCAAAGATCACATGAGCCGGCTGCCTGATCGTCCTGCAGTGGGGAAGACGAGAGCAAGATAACTAAGAACGTTAGGCGAACAGAATCCCCCACTGGCACGAGACAGCTGCCAAGCGAGGCGGACCGAACCAAGCGACGTCGTCTTTAGGGGCAGCTGCTAAACGAGGCGGACCGAACCAAGCGACGTCGTCTTTAGGGGCAGCTGCCAAACGAGGCGGACCGAACCAAGCGACGTCATATTGAGGGGCAGTTGCCAAACGAGACGGACCGAACCAAGCGACGTCGTGTTTAGGGGCAGCTGCCAAACGAGGCGGACCGAACCAAGCGACGTCGTGTTTAGGGGCAGCTGCCAAACGAGGCGGACCGAACCAAGCGACGTCGTCTTTAGGGGCGGCTGCCAAACGAGGCGGACTGAACTAAGCGACATCGTATTTAGGGGCAGCTGCCAAACAAGGTGGACCGAACCAAGCCACGTCGTCTTTGGGGGCAGCTGCCAAAACGAGGTGGACTGAACCAAGTGATATCGCCTTTATGGGGCCTCAGCCACGGCTTTGGTTACAGTCGGGTCGTGGGAGACACCCATTAGAGGGGAACTATCAGCAAGATGTCTCTGAACCACTCTTCCATAACGCCACTCGGACCGGACTGACGGATATCCACCTGAGGCGTTAAGGAGGATGGTGGTGGTTGGGCAGGGAGGAGAGAAGGTGGTGGTGGAGGTGCGGGGGGAGGCGGAGGAGGTGGAGGGGGAACAGGCATTGCCAAGCTCTCAGCACCTGGATGGACTCTGCGTCGCTTCTGTAAAAGGCAAAGAAAGACACAGACAGTCAGTCGCACCTCTCAGTAAATCAAGTAAAGGGTAATTCAGCGAATGTGACATCTCCTGTCCAACAGGGAACATGCCAAAGTCTATGTGCATAGACCCGGCCCTAGACCCACCCACTGCGACAATGACTGGCAAGTCCAGCCTGCCCTCTGCTGAAACTCCCATCACACATAAAATCTGGAACATGTGCGAACTGTTTCTTGTCTTGAGTTGCAAAAACAAAGAGGTGCAACCAATACTAAGACATGTTCAAAATCTCCGATTTAAACTATGCCTTTTCATTTACCAAAAAAAACCACGATCCACACTAACTGAAGGGAGGGGTGTGTATATTTCAGCCTTTCTAAACAAGAATGTTCCCTCCTCTTTGCGGAAGTGAAGTCCTTCCCCCACAATGCCTCCTCGGGAAGATCAGGACGTAACAATGGACAGTGTTGTCTGAGAAGGGTGGTCCGGCCTTGCCTCTGCCAAGTCAGACGCCTTGCACATCATTATGCAAAGCTGAGAGGAGCATAACACAGCCGTCACGCTGACATATACCGTTCAAAGGTCCATCAATAGTATCGTTGAACTGTTACCGTTCTTTCATCGCTGTGTCGGCAAGGGGACTCTGCAAAGTTTTGTTTTAGGAGTAACACCCAGCGGGGAAGACAGCTGCTCTGAACAACTGCCCGACAGACTCCCCCATCTGGGTCTGATCCGGAGGGGGTCCTTTTGTGAACAACGGAGAATAGCCGTGCTTATTTAAAACATCTCCCGTCCCGATTAAAAGGAGTTACATGCCGAAAACTGCGACCGCTATGCAGTCGGCGGAGAGTGTTTGTAACGGGATACCTAAGCGAGCAAGCAGTCAGCAGGTTAAAACGAGCGTTAAAACCTAAAAGAACATTAAAACCATACACGGAGTATTTAATAATATTCGCAATACAGTATTTAGAGAAAACAAAAGGTCCGTTGTGTAGATTAAATTTTATCTCTCATAATAAGACCTTACTTAGGCACCAGTGACGCGCACAACTACATTAATGTAAAATCCAGTTCATACCAGCATTCCTCCTGGCATTTATCTCTATTCGTATAATAAGTACGCCGCGAGACAAATGTGTGCCTGGTGTCTGTCGCAGGAATATGTTTTGGAGACTCTTCTTAAAGTTAATTTACTTTTAAAATAGAAATGTCACCTTACCTGAACTTTTGCGCCACTGAGATCGTTTTTTCTGCTTCCAGTTTTAATGCACGGAACCCCCGCCGCACAGCGTAGCTGAAATATACTGTTACCGGCACAGAGCACAAGTTATTATTAGTTTTAAGAAGACGCCGCCAAACGCTAAAAGCTTTTAAAAAGGCAACGGGAAAATCACCGCGTGTACTTACATACGCGATCGTGTCCAAATACTCCTTCACAATCCGGAAAAGTGCACAAAAATGTACGTCTTTTCAACTATACTTGAATTGGACGAGATTAAGACCTGTGTGTCTGTCAGGGGTGTCCGCGTCTTTGCAAACGTGCCTCGCAGCTATCTGCCGTCGTCGCTGCAGGACAATGCCGCCCTCTCGCAGCAGGTCCCGCAGACGAGGCCACACCTGCCGCCCCAGCACAGAAACACTGACCAATCAATCAGTGCCAGTCCGCATACATGCTCTTGTCATAAATTTCGAAATGTATTTTTTCTCTCTTTTCTCAAGATAAATACATTTTGTTATGTTGCGCAGCGAGTGGGACCCGATGGGTTGTGGGAACTTGCGGTAAACTATTTTGATCACAATATTGATACAGAAAAATATATATAATATAAAATTAAAAGCAGACGATATAACTATTATAATGACTGATATGGGATGTTAAATAAAAAGACAGTTAAACTATACGTGGACTTATGGTCCTTATACAAATGTTAAAGAAATTTAAAGTCCACGGGAAAGAGATGAGGCCAATCAACTGACTAGGAAGCTTTATAATGACAAAACAAAAAACTGAAATTTAATCTTGGAACACCACGTTGTGTAATACCAACAGCGTACAGCCCAAAGCTTTTGTGTGGGAGTTTTGCCCACCTAGTGGCGGAAAGGAGGAACTGCACTTTAAATGTGGAGCGCAAATTCTCTGGAGACGGTCGGGCTTTTCACACATCCCGGTGAAGCTCTAATTTCGGTCTGCTTGGAGAGAGTTACTGGAGACGCTAATTAAAGACTCTGTTTCTCCGAAAGTGGCAAGTGGGTCGCTCTCGGAGGGAGCGCTTAGCGTCATTTTTAAGCACTTCCAGGCTACCGCCATATGTGACACGTTCTTCTTTCGCACCGTGCAAACTGATTCCGCTTCAGTTGATAATTTAACACATCAAAATATAGGACTGTCAATTACCCCACATCAGCGCAAACATGAGCTAACGTGTGGTTTAGTTGCAGACTAGTAACTGAATTATTGTTGGTAAACGCACCAGAGGGATATTCCACGAAGCAGGATTTCTCAGTTATCTTGGTTAGCTTAAGCTAGAAATCGTGATTGTCCAAGAAGAGTTTAGGTAAGGAGCAAGGAGCATTCCTACTGGACAATCGATCATGATTTCTATCCTAAGTTAACTCGGCTTTCAGAGAAATCTGGCTTTGTGGAACACCCCCTAGAAGGCCCATCATAGGCCTATGTGGTGCTTGAGTGACGTAAGATGTATTATTAGGTAGGCCTACTTAACCAGAATTGCTCCAGTGATTTTAAGATGTGTGATAAGTGAATACTGTGAATAATGCCAAACAGCTAATCCATAGGAAAATAGAATTAAAAGTAGTAAGAGTTAAATCGGGTGCGAGCTAGTAAACTACACAACACCAGGTTGATCAGGGAGAGCAGGAACGTGCAGTAGACTTAGGTCTGGTGACAGTGATTAGATGTTGAACTTGAAGCCCGGCAAAAACTGTAGAAAGATAATCTCCTGGGATGCAACCAGAATGGGACAATAATCGCGAAAAAAATATATCGCAGAGATAAAATGTCAATCTATATATTAACACTGCTGAGTTTGCTTCGTTTTCATTACGCCTTCAGTACATGCAGCGCCAAAGCTCTCCCCGCTTTATTGCAGCAAACACCTTGAACTTTGGTTTTATGGATGCGTGATGCAAGAGCAAATGCTCCTGTCTTACTGTAAACAGGACATCTGGGCAACATTAATGCTCTTCGGCCTTTCGGAAATAAATAATGTCTCCTGTGGGAGCTGTGATAATCAGTTGTTTTGGAGCATGGCGCTGTGTGAGGTTACCCTCGCGGGTTCACGCGCAAACAAGAATAGGAAGCATTCGAAGAAGAAACACCGAGAACGAAGTGCATTTTGTTGTCTCACTCTTGCAATATAAAACACACCGTCATCACCAAACCGTCTACACCCGTGGCAAAACGACAAGATAAGACTAATGCCTATAGATGACAGTTTATGAAGTGATTTGAACACAGCCCACAGTAACCATGCGGTTTTAGAGCATATTTGCAGGAACTAGTCTCCAGGTTTGCCCTAGAATGTGCTAATGAAGCGATTTAGTAAGAGTATGTTTAAATAGCTTCCATTAAAAACGCTAAAAATGTAATTATACAGTCCTGTTTAGCAGCATGTGATCCTCAAAGACATCTGTTCTTTTTTAAATATCGGAAAGGCAAGCACATCTATTAAAAGCTTATAAGGTCTTTATGTTTTAACATAAAACAGTTTTATTAGAAAATGGCAGGATGTCGTTTTGTAAATCGTAAGCATAAAGAAAACGTGCAAAAGCAGCAACTTGGATCTATTTGCGGCGATGGTTTAGGAATAACTGTCCAAAAAAAAAAAACCCCAGTAAATTGGCTTAATGAGTTTGCTCTGTAACCAGTCGTAGTCCCATCCACGAACTGGTAACAGCACCTTTTAAAACCACAGCTTAATAATTAAAATAATACATCAATTGTCATGGAATATGTACATGAATAGGCATATATGCAAGCATATTATATCCAGAAGTGTATTTTTTGGAAATGTCCAGTTAGCACACGGTAATCACGTTAGAATGGAAAATATTCTTAGACACAAACATCAGATGAACGGGAATATTACATATTTTGAGATGTGAGCAGCACTGATTCAGACAACAGTGGCCACGATTCTATTCACACCAGCAACCCACATCTGCAGTAGACGGACGTTGCTGTACGTCTTTCTTTTTGAATGAATCTTTCAAGGGAACTAAATGGTCTCGGTAGTGTTCCTTTGATTTATTTGATTCAATGAGAATCACTCTCTTTCGCAGCCCGTTGGTGTGACGATGTAAGGACCACTGGGTGATCTAATCCAGTGTTTCTCAAACCAGTCCTCGGGGACACCCACGTTTTCTCTCTCTCCCAACTCCCAAGGAAGTGAGTTTCTGGTATGAGAAACACCGGTTTAAATAACAGTGAGTATAATATATAATAAAATGCATAATACATTCATACATGAAAACATAATTTACTTAACATTAAAGTAAAATTTAATTTTATTAAGCATCCAAAAATTACCCAACCCCCGCCCTCCCAAGAGTGAAAAACTTGGACATGCCAACAGTAGTCGAATGCAGAATCAACGAATGAATCAGCCAGTTGAACGAATCGATTCACTTAAAAAGAATCACCAGGATTCAAGAAACATCCCACTTCCTACCGACTTTCCTCTAATAGCGAAGGTTGATCGATTCCTTCACTTTCTGCGCCTGCGCAGTATCACATTGCCAAGCCAATGGAACCCTCTGTCCTCTGTGCCCACTTAAGACTGCTCCGTTTGTAAATACGCAGAGTGAATATGGAAATACAGAGCGCTATGTTCCTTCAAACGACTGGAAGCAGTGACGCATTTCACTGTATCTTAATAATTACAAAATAAAAAGCCATTATATGTCCTATCAGTATATGGCTCAATCCTACTTCTTTTCGACTTCATGGCTATAGATGTGCCTGTTGTATCCTGTTTAATTTTCCACACCATATTCAACTGCAAGGACGAGGCATGTCGTCACTCCAAGCTGCCTCGAGCTTGCATAGTGCTTTTCATCCACAATTAATTATCGTATGAACGTTTCGTTCTGTTGGGTCTTTTCATTTCCTTCAGACAAAATCAGTCCCTTGTTATCTGACATCTAGTGTTGCACAGAACAGTCTAGTCACAAGGCAAGAAAATTAAGTAAACCAATGCATTTTACAGAGTTGTGTTAGGCGTATATTTTGTTTGATAATTCTGTTCAATTATTCAGTATAATTCAAAAAATAAATTAGAAAATATATTTTAATATATCGATTTTTTTGTGTTTTCAACTTATCCCAGCGTAAACTACTGTTCCCATAAGGCTTTTCGACAAGCTTCAAGTGCGTCTCATGCAGCACGCTCACCGTAAGTTAGAACTTTGTTCATGCCTAGAAACTAATCAATCTTATAAATGCACAGGTTTAGCCGCTGCCTGCGACGCATGTTTGGTGTATAAATTATACTTCAGGTAGGTGCTACTTCATGCCTTCACCATGTGAGTATTGAACAGGTCGCAGTATAGGCTAGTCCCAGGAATCAGGGTACACCTTCATTTTCTGGTGCGTTTTCACCGTAGTTTACAGGTAATGCCGCTCGCACTTTCCGTTTCTCCTTAAATCGGCCGGAGCGGGAAACTTTGAGGTTCCTCCGCGAGCTCTTTTCACTGAACTGGGACTCTTCAGTCGTGTCCTCACCGACTTGACTGGTCTGCTGCTGAGGTGTCTGGTGCACATCCTCTTGTGAGCCCTTTGCCCTTGGTTCCAGATCAGACTCCTGTTTCTGGAGGACAGCTGCCTCTTTGGAACCAACGCTGACCTTCCGCTTGGTTGTTATGGATCTCCACCAAGGATTCTTCGAAGACATGTTGTCTCTTCTTTGAAAATCTGTTATAGTGGACATTATTGGTTGTCATATAGTTATAAAGTTGAAAGAAAACAGAAATATACTGCAGAACTTATATAAGACATAATATTGTAGTGCGTGAAATACTTGAGGGACAAAGATCAATAATGATTAATGAGAAAGCGAAATGTCCCCTACAGGTTCCCAGTGACAATATTACTCTTCTGTATCCTATGGCGAGTTTTTTTATTGTCAAGCTGTGATTTGAGAATATTGCGGAAAACGGTAATAATAATAATAATAACCATATACACTGTTACGTTTCACAGGAGATCGCCATTATTTTCACATCAGGTGAACTCACTGCACGTTACAACTTTACTAGTTTAATGAATTTTATATATCCGTTAAATGCGCAGGTTTGCGTTCGCAAACTTTGCAAATTAAGTCCAGCATTAGTAAACACATTTGCACATTGAGAAACACAGCTGAGTCATCGAATAGGTAAACTCAGATTCCCTTTGGATATTTTCCCACGTGCACGTATTAGAAAAAAACTAACTACAAACATTATATAGCTATAATGTCGGAGAGACATTATATGTTTTAGAAACAGCGTTAGCGAGCAGGACACGTACTTTATCGATCCGCAGCAATACGCAGCATGTTGCAGAAAGTGTAGGTTACGATCCAAGTATTGTTCACCTAACGATGGAATACACCATCCGTGTGTTTATCAGACTCATACAGGGTCAGAAAGAAATGCGGTGTCAAACGTAGAAAGAAGACCAGTCTTGCCACGGCGATATACACTATTTTCCCCACACCTGTCCACAGTCACCTACCTGGTCTGACCAGTCTCAAGGACGGTAATGCAGTATTATATACCAGCAGCTTGAAGACACATTTTACACCAACACTCAGCGCAGATTTATTGATTCAGCTAATTTACTTCGAATAAAGTTTCCATCTCAGACCTGTGACAAGAACAAAAATCATACTCTATGAAAGCATATACGTTGAATATATAAAATATGTAATTCATAAAGTTATCTTAATCCTACCAAAACTGAGTAGATTTAAATTAAAGTTGACCGCCCAAGGCCATCATGTTTCTGAAACCCGCTTCGAAAGGCACCTAAGGGAAGTGTCAGCGCTATTTACCAGACCAGCCGCATTGTTCCTCCGAGGATCTCATTGGCTGATTACATACCTGTACTGGCTCACGATTGGTCCGTTGCACAGGTGACCTGAACAGGGCTGGGAAAGTGAAAGGGGGGGGGGGGGTTTACCTGGCGATACACTGCGTACCTTTTTCCCACAATGAAACAATGTCTAAGCTCATACTTAAACACAGTACACAAGCGCATCCCGCCTTAGCCGCGGTCGGGTAAACCTTTCAAATCGTAATAATGCTGTTTAACAAAAGCAGCTCAGTACGTCATGCTAAGTAACCAAATAAGACTCATTATTCACCAATACAACTACATATTATGACGATGATTATTATTAATATTACTAATGTAATTATTGTTATTATGTTATAGTAAACCATCCATTAAACTAATAATAATGATCCATCTGGGAAACGAATCATGGCTGATATATATCATTTCATAAGATTAAAGAAATTATAGAATACAAAATAAAATTAATTTCTTTGGCGCTTGTTCAGCTTTCCGTGTATTCATTGAATAGGTTTGTGTACAATACAGCAGTCTTTCTTACTTGCGTGCCTCAGTATCGGGGCCTTATCTCAGCCCGATCTCGTGATTCACACACGAAATATTCCTTCAGCGGCTTACGTTCCAGATACTCAAGGTTTAGTCGCGCTTGCAGATTAACGAAGTTATCTCAGCTCGTCAGCTATTGCAGTATTATTTCAGGATCCGCGCTATGTATCCTAAATGGGAGGATTTTTCAGCCTCCAGAGGGACACATGTAAGCAAAATTATTATTATTTTTTTTATTTCACGAGGAAAGAATTGCTTTTTGCACCTGCACTGTGATAGATATGAAGCTCGGGGGACGGGACACCCCACCCCCCGGCCGCCGTCGACGCAGGTAAACAGCCTGAAGCACTTTCCTGTGGGCCCTGAAGCTACAGGTTATCCTAGCGTGAGACTAGGGTGTCCGTCCTTCTCCCGACCGGTAATGGCATTCCCTAGAGGGAATGTGTCCAGTGCGACCCCTAGTGACTAGCTGTGCAGTGCCCGGTTCGCGACGGCTGGCAGCGTGTGGTGCTTGTAGGACAGGTACTCATCAGACAGAAAGGTGGCCCCTGGAGAGTCGGATGTTGATGGTATTGATGGTACACCGAGTTACGCGGGAACGGGGCAGCAGAGTGGAGATAATCGCCGTTGCTGGGGGCGGAGTCTCGTTGCAGGGTCGTGGAGATCGCTGCTTTTTCCCCGAGCGTGTCTCTCAGTTGGGCCGCAGCTAAGCTGCCGGGAAACGTGACCAAGTGAACTCCATCCGCTCTCTGCAGGGATCCGTCGTTCTGAGGGAGGCTGTTCAGAAGGTCACAGCTCAAGAACCTACAGTCGGGTCAGTATTTAAAAATAAAAACCAAGCTATCATCACGTCTTCCCTAAAACAGAGATTTCAGTGGTTCCTCCTGCTTTCTGCACTGCGGGATTTTAGAAAATACATATTGCCCTATGCCAGCCTCACACCACAAAGACCAACTTATGTGATTTAATGACCCAATTTATCACTTTAACAGAGCAATTAAGGGATGAACCCCAGCAAAAAATAAAATGGCGGTTTCAGACTGGGAGTTGTGCAGTCCTGTTCGCAGATCGTCTTTTACTCCATGCCGCATAATCCACCGCAAAACGAATGTGCTCGTCTGCATTTTACAGGGTTTAAAGCACAAAAGCTACTTATTTGCCCATTAAACCGACTGGAAATTGTAATGCCACAGTTTAAGGTGATTATCTCACCCATGGACACTGGGACTGGAACCAACAATGTCAGTTTACAAGTCGACATTCTTGACAAGGATGCTGCATTAAAGTAGCCTCTGCCCGCTCTTCTTCTAATGAACCTTTCTGAGGTTTATGCAGTTTAAAGGAAATTCAGTTCATACACAAACACACACACAAGCTGGGGGGTCGCTAGAGGTTTTGGGCCCCATTAAATCATATCATATGGGGGCCCCAGCCCAGACCAATTAAAGCTCATTGTTGTTCCATATATTTTTTACCCCCCCCCCCCCCCCAACACGCACACATGGTGTCCCTGACGACAAAATACAAAAACAAGAGTCATGTGAGTAAGTGGTCAATATGATGCATCTTAACACTTTTAATAAATTAATCTGCAATTTATATATTACAATCTAATCTTAAATTCCTCACAAAAAATACTTCTCCATATGCTGATTCTGTAGAAAGGTCTCACCTTTATATAACAAATACAACATTTTGAAAATGTAAAATAAGATATGTTATGAATGGGGTCTGATTATGGATATCTGGCTGATGGGTGGGGTCGGATCATGGATGTGCGGCTGAGGGGGGGGTCGGGTCATGGATATCCAGCTGATGAGTGGGGTCGGATCATGGATATCCGGGTGATGGGTGGGGTCGGATCATGGATATCCGGCTGATGGGTGGAGTCGGATCATGGATATCCGGGTGATGGGTGGGGTCGGATCATTATATCCGGCTGATGGGTGGGGTCGGATCATGGATATCCGGCTGATGGGTGGGGTCAGATCATGGATATCTTTTTTGTACATTCACCTTGAAGTTTGTCTTGCCTT
>JAODUD010000046.1:2561417-2573678 GCA_026784285.1 Stomatorhinus walkeri | reverse complement strand
CCAGGGCTGAGAGCATGTCCTTCGCACACAGAACCGACCTGCGTCTCCCCAGGGCTGAGAGCATGTCCTTCGCACACAGAACCGACCTGCGTCTCCCCAGGGCTGAGAGCATGTCCTTCGCACACGGAGCCGACCTACGTCTCCCCAGGGCTGAGCGCATGTCCGTGACACACAGAGCCGACCTGCGTCTCCCCAGGGCTGAGCGCATGCCCGTCACACACAGAGCCCACCTGCGTCTCCCCAGGGCTGAGCGCATGTCCGTCGCACACAGAGCCGACCTGCGTCTCCCCAGGGCTGATAGAATGTCCGTCACACACAGAGCCGACCTCTGGGATGCGCAGAGGCTCGTGAGCAGAAGTTTGCAAAACATTTTCAGATGATGCTCAACATGTGTTTCTAGTTGGGGGACTTCCGGCTTTTTCTCTCTGTTTCCATCTTTCTCTGGAGCAGAACCTTTGTTCATGCACAAATGTTGTACATACATGAAAATATAATCCTCCTCCCCTCAAAAGCCCCCTCCCAGTGTATGACGGACAGCTCTGTCCTGAGGCCTGAATGAACCCTTTGTGATTAAGTGGGTCAACAGTGATGGGCTACAGGGAGAGGGAGAGAGAGAGAGAGAGAGAGAGAGAGAAAAGAGAGGGAGAGAAAAGAGAGGGAGAGGAGCCTGGAATGCCATCTTCTTTTAGATCCTATCAACTTCTAAAAGTGTAGATGCAGCCCTGCAGCAGATGAAGCTGGAAATCTCTCCCACAGACAGTATGGTTCCTGTTTAGATACCAGCAAACAGTCGCCCTATATAGTCAGGGAGAGAGGAGAGAGGGGCCTTGTTACCGAGGATATTTCTTCTTTTTGTTGCTAGGGGAGATTTTCATGTTTATGATTGTACGTCATTGGCTCTTGATTTTGCTGGAAAGCACAGCTGCCCTGTGCATTCTGGGTATTTGAAGACCCGTGACCCTGAACATACAGGATTGACTGAATACTCACAGCTGGCCCTCGCTGCCGCCCTGGTTATCTGGTTACCAGCTAGTCTCACTTACCAGGTTGTGCTTAATCATATTCTGTAGTTATTTTGGAAATTGGAAAGCTTGGCTGAAGAAAATATTATGGGGGAGAACAGATGTGACTGCCTTCTGGTTTTTAAATCTTGTACAGGAAAGGATCTGCTGTGTTTCCACCATGATGAAAACTAACACTGACGTCTAACATCAGCCAGAGTGTAATACCGAGGACTTTATGGCGTCAGGGCTGTTACATTGTTCCTTCTCTGGATGATGTGTTGATTGTGTTGATTGGTCACATAACATGCTAGGGGCGGAGCCTTTGAGTCCCTTATCGATGATGTCATTTCTGTATGATTTCAATGATGAGGTAGCCTCCGGAAAGTGGCTGGCTGATGGGACGCCTTTCACTTGTAGCCTCGTGCTTTCTCCGCCAGCCTGGTGGGAAAGCGATCTCGCTGCCGGTTTCGCTCAGCAGCCGCCGGGATTGACTCGGTCTGCTTCCCGTGACACTTGAAAAAACAGAAAGGGTAGCTGGAACGGAAGACGGATAGATGGAAATAAAACGGGCACAGCGATGTGTTTTTCGTGTTATTAGTCCATTAGCAGCTCTTGTACATAGACAAGTAGCATATTGCTTGCCAATAAGTCTGCACCGCGTAGGGTTAGTGCATGGGGAGATATCTGCCTGGTAGTGGACTCTTGGCTTCTGCAGGTCCTGGTGTAGAAGGATCTGTTAAATGTCACCCGCAGCCGCCTCC
Organism: Stomatorhinus walkeri; assembly: GCA_026784285.1. NCBI lineage: Eukaryota > Metazoa > Chordata > Actinopteri > Osteoglossiformes > Mormyridae > Stomatorhinus > Stomatorhinus walkeri. The sequence continues at coordinate 2,571,913 of JAODUD010000046.1, read as the reverse complement.
TCTGTCATGCAGGCCTCCTAAAACCATCCATCCCTCTCGCTTCCTCTCTCTGCCCTTTCAATGTCCTCTAAAGGAATTTCTCTGTCAGTCACTTCCCCAAAGAACTCCAAGACAAAGAAATATACTTTAGCACGTACAAGCGACTATGAAATGCACTGATTGTCTGACTTCAACTATTGCATCTAAAATGTGTTTTCCTGGAAGCTGTTCAGATCTCTACTCACTCCAGCCAGAGGGTTTTGGGATTGAGTCCCATCCCCACTCTATTTGTGTACAGCGTTTATGCCTTCTTTTGTTGTTAAAGATGAAGTGGGATTTGAACCCCCAACCCCAGAAGTATTAAATAACAGTGATACTGACCAAGCCAACAGACCAGCCCAGGGTGGTGTGTGTGACATTTCCATGCTCAAGAGGGGAGTGTAAATATCGTGTTTGTCTTTGTGCAAAAAGCTAATCTGAGTTGTGCTTATTGGAGAAGGTGCACAGCTCTCCCGTGCAGCGTGCAGTACGACACAAGGCCAGACTCCTGCCAGATAGACACTCGCACAGATGTCTTAGGACCCGCCGGAATAAAGATTTCCTCCACATCCTCCACTTTACTGCAGATGCGAGGTACACCGCCTACACTTAAGGTCCCCCGCAGCTTGTGGTTAAAACATCCCAGTAAATTTACTGCTTCTTACCTTGGGCCCGGTAACCTGAGATTCTCGATTTAATTGACAAAATCTTTGGCCATATTTGAAGGCTCCAGGAGATTTTTTATAAGTATTTCTATACATGGGTCATGATTCTTCACCGGATGAGGACTTAGCTGTATGTTTGGTTATATATATTTACAGTGTATGAATCGCTGTATGTTTGGTTATTTATATTTACAGTGTAGTTGCGGTATGTCCCGCCTTTGTATGGTGTGACGCTGGTGCTCATTGGTGGAAACCTCTCCTCTGTCTCTGGAGCTGAGGAAAGCTGATTGGAAGGCTGATTAGATTCAGGAGATTCATACCATAAACTAATTAGTGCTATGTGTTACAGCTGATCAGTCCCTCCTCCAGTGGTAGCCAGTCACTAAAAGATACCAACCTATTTGATTTTTCAAAGGGCTTTTTCAAAGGGCACTCCACATCAAGCTCTTTGTTTCAGTTACAACTATCGATTTATTTGTCGTTGCTGAAATGATAACCCCCATGTCCTTAGTTGCTGTTTTCTGTTGGTCAAATTTTAAAAAATGCCTGAGGATGTGCATCTTTGTTGGTTCTGCGAGAAGGACTAAAATAATGGACGGACTTTTAACTTTAAATCATACCTGAATATTATAGTATTACTCGCTGCCCTGGTTAGAGAATTGTGAATTTATTCTTTGGTTTGAAGCTTGTTGCAACTGGTGACGCGATTACTTTGTCGCCCCATCTTGAAAACTATAAATAAATATACAATTAAAGGTTTTAAACCACATCATGTTCATAAATGTACTACGGATGGTTCAAGAGTAATAAGCGTTTTGTTTCTGGTATGTCCTTTTAAAAATTGTTTAAATAAGTGGCGCTAGCTATGCGATTAGTAAACTTTATTATCATCATATAAAACCAAACGCCGTGTATCCAGCGTCGTTGACACGGGTCTGAGAACTGCGATGACTTATGGTGGCGCGGCTCTGCAAAAGGATGACACTGATCCAATGGTGCAGCGACTCCTCTGGGGATTTAAGGAAAACTAAAGTATGGACAACACTATGTTTTTACAAGCATATTGTCTCCCTCTCCCTTTTGACCAGGTTATCCTCAGTTTAATCACCAAGGCCTTTTGAAGTCAGTGGCACTTAACTTTCTTTCCCACAGAAACAGTAACTATCGCGTTCTGTCTTTAACACGTGCTCATTTTCCAGTTCTGTTCGCTCGACAGGCTTCCTCCAGTCTTCCAAACATCTGTAGATGTAAGGCTGTTTTCCCACTCAGACAAGGTTACTCACGAGAGAGCGTCGGTCCCTCTGCAGCCCGGATCCTGAACTACATCTGAAGGCATCTGCGCATGGGGCATAAACAGGAAGCTCTCTATTTTTTTGTGAATTTTAGATGCAGCAACAAATTCATCTGAGGGCTAGACAGGAAACGACCTCCGTGCAGAAGAGCGTTTTCCAATGGTTTGCATTACAGAGCGCAATTCATCACTGAAGAGAAAGTGCCGAGAATTCAAACACAAAGCAGATTCCAGCAGAAGATGCCGAACAAGATGGCTCCAATCTGTTGGAAGGGTGTCAAACAGATTGTTGCCGATTTCAAGGATGCATGCCTAGTTTTCTGTTAAATGGACAGATGTAAATTAGCTACTACAGCCCCGAATGTTGCCTACTGACCTCGCCTTGTGTTTGTGGGCGAATTGTTGTCCGCAGCTGAAGACAGTAGCGCTCACTGTGGTTTACCTCGAATGAATTGCGGGACAAAATGTACAAGGCAAATTTAACTTATAAGTAAACAAACCGAGCCTGTATGTAAAACTTTCTGGAAAGTTTCCGAGCACACTGCCACCCGGTCGTTACCCACAGCTAAACAAAGATCAACATATGTGTCCAGTATGACTTCCTGTTATGGTCAGAATTGTTCTTTGTTGTGGTTCATGTCACTGGTCTTCAGGAACAAAATATATATCCTAATTATACTGCGCTAAAAACAACAAACCCCATATTTAACGATGCTATATAGAAAAACAAAAGAGCCCGTACCTCCAACAGACCACAATGTGTCAGTATGTGCCTTATTGGCTCCGCGCATTGTGTGTCATTTGTTCATCGTAGAGTTTTACCAGATTCAGTTACCAAACGGTGTTTAAAGAGCCTTCATAGATATGTCCAACATCAACATAGCAAAAATATATATATATATATAGAGAGAGGGGGGGGGGGGGAGAGACTTATCAGTCCTGCATTTAAACCAATAACGGTGAACGGTGCTAGATTTATTGCAAAGTGTGGCTTTGAAGATTATCATAAATTTCAGTAGTTATCTGAGTCTACTGTGTCTTCCGCATTCCGAGTTAAATCTCAGCGAAATAGCTCGCATGCTACTGAGTCAACACTGAAACAAAGCCAGATATTTGCATTCACCTGCAGTTTCTGGGTAATGAAACGTATAAACTTCAACAAGACAAAATGCTTCCACGAAGATGCTTTTGTCTGATGACTAGCCTATTTGCAGATATAACGTTTTGTTTTTTAAAGACCGAACCTTTTTACACAGACTATTCCACGCCATTGCAATTAAAACGACCGTAAAACATCTGGACGACTCTGGAAGCCGAACTAGGGCACATAAATTGGTAATTGGCTGACTTCGCTCAGCCACACTGCCAAGCTGCACAGCAGTTCCGCTTCGTCTCTCACTTAAAATTATACGCCACGAAGTGTAAAGTGGTCACCAAGTAAAATGAATGACATGTATATCTGTAGACTAGGATGTCGGGCAGAACAGAAGATTTTGTAGGTATTTCAGTGATCTGCGTTTTAACTGTAATCCTTGTAACACATGCCTATTTAAGGATGTCTAAATAATAGCGGCTTCAAGACACTGCCGACCCCCCCCCCCCAATTCCCGGGAGGGAGCAACGTGAGAAGAAAGACTTTCCATCTGTTTTTTCCTCATCCCACGCTTTTACAGCCAGATATTGTGAAGACATGCGGTAGCAGACGCAACGGCGACAATGTAACGTGAGCGCGTTTATTTGATTTATTCCCGACCTTTATCCGCCTATCGGCATCTGGACGGAGCCGGGACAGGACGGGAGCGGAGGAGGTGCTCTGCTCGGGAGTATTGTCGAGGTCTGTAATTTGCAGCAGATGACCACTTGGGGGATGTGGATTTGGGGAGGTGTACATTTCCTCAAACGCAATTGCTTCCCTGTGTTGCTTTGTCAACTCCATTTGTTATTGCTGGTATAAAACTGAAGAACAGCTTAATGGCTTAGGACACCTTTGATTTTTGATGCACACTTGCTTTATTGTTTCGTAGCAGCTGGTGGAAATGTGCGTTTTTGCAATCAGAGTGTTGGAAGGTAGAAGAGAACGACGATAAGGCAACCGAACCAAATACAACGGAATGCCGACAACATCGGCTTTTCCTTGTTTTGGGAATGGCAAGCTTCCTGGCTCTCTGCTTTCTGCTTTTGCCCGGTGCCCTGTCGGTGGCGCCCACATGCCCGGACCGCTGCGACTGTCAGCACGCGCAGCACCTCCTGTGCGCCAACCGAGGGCTGCGCGCGGTCCCCAGAGCCCAGCTTCCCAGGCAAGCGGGCATCCTCGTGTTCAGTCTCGCAGGTAACTTCATACAGAACGTCACCGCTTCCGACTTCTCACGCTTGGACGGTCTGATTCGGCTGGACCTGCAGTACAATCAGATCCGGAAAATTCATCCGAAGGCATTTGAGAAACTGTCCAAACTACAAGAGCTGTATCTGGGCAATAACTTGATATCTGTTATCTCCCCTGGTACTTTGCAGTCTTTGAATAAACTAAAGATTTTATATGGCAACAGCAATGACATAAAAGAGATAAAGCCGGACTGCTTTGGAAATCTGGGAAGCATTATAAAGCTTCGGTTGGACGGAAACTCTATAGAGAAATTACCCGACGCAGTTTTCAGAAGTTTGCCTAATCTGATGTATCTCCATTTAGAATCGAATAAACTGCGGTACATCCACAGGAACGCCTTTATAAACCTTACCAACCTCCGCTTTCTGAACCTGTCCGGCAATAAGCAAAAAAGCATCCGGAATATTTTAACATTTGCCTCACTCCCGTCTCTGACAACATTGCTGGTCTCGGAGAATGAAATCCAACATATCGGCAATCACGTCTTTCAAAATCTCAAAAAGCTGTTAAAGCTCTCTTTGAGCAACAACAAAATTTCTCAGGTCGAGCTGGGGGCTCTCAAGGGACTGTCAAACATCAGAGAACTGCTGATGGACGGGAACGAGCTGGTCCACATCCGGTCTGGTGTCCTCGACCCCCTGGAGAGGGTAGAGGAGCTAGACTTCAGCCGCAACCGAATTATCAGCGTCGAGCCTTCAGCCTTTACGCAGCTACAGCATCTAAAGATTTTGAAGCTGGAAAAGAATCAGCTGACAAGCCTATCCGGGGGTATTTTTGCACTCAATGGCGTTCTCTATAATTTATATTTAAACGGAAACAACTGGACATGTGACTGTAATATCTTGGAATTTAAGCAGTGGATGAACACGGCACATTCTCAGGGGAGACTCCTCACCGTGTTTGTTCAATGTCAGCACCCCGACGCTCTTAAGGGAAGGTATCTCGACTACCTGAACAGCACGCAGCTTCTGTCTCAGGGGAACATCTCACAGCCATGTGAGTCCGACAGCCCAGTGGAGAGCCTTGCTGGTGGGCTTCTGGAGAGCGCATTCCCACAGAAGGAGCTGAATATTCAGGCGGACCAAGGAGGGGTGAGCCAAACAAAGAAGCCTCATGCAGAGAAAAACAAACGGAAGAGCGTCGTTCCAAGGTCAGGATCACCTACGAGAGCTGCTGGGAAGACAGACACAGGGAGGGTTGTGACCTCATCTGCTGAGACGCCCCCCAAACCAAGCCCTTTGGCAACCAAGTCGCCGTTAACTGTGCCTAAACGGCACAGCATCGAGCTTCCAGTTGCCACTGTGCCTCTTCCAGAAGAAGCTGAGAAGTTTGACCGGCTGCAGCAGGAGAGGCTGGGTTTCCCCCTAGTGACCGATCCATGCCAGTTCAACCGACACTTTATTGTAAACGTGACTGTGAACCAGGTCTCCTTGAACTCTGCCACCATCACCTGGTCTGTCAGGGAGCACCGGAGCGCACCGGCGTCAGCAGTGACCTTCCGGGTCCTGTTCGACCGCTTCGGACAGGCGGTACGTTTCCCGCGCTTCGTGTACGTGCGGGACGGGGGGCACTCGGTGACACTGCACGAGCTGAGCGTGGACACCACCTACATGGTGTGTGTGGAAGGTGTGGTGGGCGGGGCCGTGTGCCAGGTGGCTTCCCGGGATCACTGCACAGGAGTGGTCACTCTGGGGGTGGTGCGGTCCAGTGCTGACCTCCAGCTGGTCACCATGGCGATGCTGGGGGTCAACGCGCTGCTGCTGCTGCTGGTGGGCGGAGCCTGGATGGGGCGCAGACTCAGGCGGAGGCTTCAGCACAGGAAGTCCACCGTGCATGTCCGTCACATGTACTCGACCCGCCGGCCGTTTCGCGCCATGGCCCCTGCTGTCGCCTCTGATTTCACCAGCTACCAGAGCAGCCGACCCAGGATGTGTGCTGTTGACGAGGGGGACCTTATTGAGTTTCCCTGCGATCGTTTCCTTGACAACAACAGTACGAGGCGAGACGAAGCCTTGCAAAGATTCACAGATTGATGCTTGGCTTGAAAAGCCAGGGACCAAGACTAGAGAGCAACTCCTTATGTCCTGGATCTATTTGAAGAGATTGCAGACTTGTGGAGAAATGCGCTGTCACTGAAAAGATACTGTCGTCACTCCCAGTGAAATGACTTTGCTTTGCTGAGAATGTCTGTTTTTCACGAATCTTCCACAATTTGAGCCAGACGTTTCCTTTTCCTCGTTGAAAAGTCCGTCAGCCCTTTGGGGCTTCTTTGCACCTGGAATTTGCGGTGTGCGTGTGTTTGCATGCGTGTGCTTGTGTCTGCGCGCATGCTCACACGCAACCCCGTGGGTCTAGTGAAATCACAACTGTACATCACGCTGAATTTCTCTGGTGCTCATAAAACGGGATTACTTTTATTTAATTTAATTCTTTTATTCAAAGCTTTTACATTTTGTAACTGCTGGCAATTCTGAACTGTAGGGGGTGCTGGTTGGCAGAAATATTGCTTTTCCTTTCCTACATTTTAGTATCTTTTTTATCATTATTTTATCCTTTTGTTCATTCTTGTGACCAGGAATTCAAAGTGTATTTTCTAAATATGCAATAAGCTGTAGATCATTAACTTTCTTAAAAATAAAAAATCACAGTTTTTCATAACATCTTGCATCACTTTTGGCACATATGTACTTTTTATACTTTTCAATAAAACGAAACTCTGATGGCCATTTGAAGTTGCTTTTTGTCAGGATGATTACAATTTTCATTGTTTACTGTGACAAAAGCAATGGATTTATGTCAATAGGAGACCACGGTTTATGCTTTATAAGCATATACTTACGTTTCACCGCCCTTTTTCGGGATGCACTTCTGCCCAAGATGCTTAGTCACTAACAAACCCATATCATTTTTGGTGACAGCCCGTCTATTTGTGTCCTTCTGTGTGTTTATATAGCATTGGGCCCTGCATATTTTTCTGTCTACACAGGGGTGTGTTCTGCATTATGGTGAGTATGCATGGTACATGATAGGGTGTGTGTGCGTGGTACATGACAGGGTGTGTGTACCGTAGCCTGCCTGTCTACTGCTTATATCTGTAATTTAGTCCTTCTTTGGTACGTTTGGGTGAAGGTTCATCTTACAGTTTCTACTTTAGCTTCAGATCTTTAGAAGAGGGAGGATGGCATGTTCTAATTCCAGTGCTACTCTCAGCTTCAGCACCATTGAATGTTCTACATGATCCTCAGGAAAACCTAGATGAGGGAGTTTACGTGGTCCAGCTCCAAACAAGTCCTCTGCCTATATGTACTCTTCTGCACATTCCAACAAACAAAACGGTCTCCTGGTCGTCATTTCCACCACATCCAATATGGTGACGGTTCTAAGCCTGAATGTATGTGAAATGTTACAAAAAACCAGAAATGGCCTGATTTAAAAACCCGTTTTAATCCTTGTCAACCTCATTTACACACTTACTATGCAGTTAATAAGCTTTTATTTTGTACCCTGGAGTGATAAGTAATGCGCCAGCTGTAGTCCTTGTTTTTAAGTCCAATCTTGACGCTTCAGTAGGCTGTTTAAAAGCGTAATAATTGAAGGTTCCTTGGCATTAACTGATAATGTGCTCTATAAAAATGCAGTAATTTTACACAACTCTGGGGAAGGTAGGCAGTAACAATATAAGATGCTTCATTGTCATTGCCTGAGAGCCGTAAATACATTTCTCCCTGACTCAAAATGAGCACAATTATGTGTTCAAAAACAAATTTTTGTGTGCTTTAAATTTTCAAAAAAAGCAAAGGTGGATAATTCAGGTCCAGAAAGTAAAAATCCAGACCAAAGTTTTATTTCAACCAAGCAGTTGAGTGTCTGTGACCGTGACTCTTTATACTCAACTGGTTGGTTGAAGCAAAAACTTGGTCAGGATTTTTACTTTCTGGACCTGAACTTCCCAACCCTGCAAAAAAGCAATCAGCACGTTGCTGACTTTTACAGTAGTTTCACTGCCAATTTTCTGTAGACAAACAAACCTGGGTTACAGTTCGGTTTGTAAACTGCAAAGTAGCAGCTGAAAGTATAACAATAACCACTATTTTTTACTTTTATTATGTCTAGGGCACGGGTGTCAAACTCCAGTCCTGGGGGGCCAGAGCCCTGCACATTTTTGGGTTTCCCCCCATTTAACACACCTGATTCAACTACTTGTGCTAATTACCACACAGCTCTGGAGCTGAATCATTTGAGCATAGAGCTAAGCTATGCAGGACTCAGACCCCCAGGACTGGAGTTCGACACCCCTGGTCTAGGGTGACCAGATAATCCATGTCAAGGAGGACAGGATGTGTCCTTTTCAATTAAAATGACCTAGATTTCAACGAAGCGCTGAGATTTTGCTGTGTGCTGATTGGTCAGTCTCCTTCAATCATGCACGTGTCACTAAAGTTAATGCGAAACAGCTGGGTGGGTCTTTCAATCAAGGAAAAAAAAACTATTTAGTCAAACACAGGAACCATTCAGTTTTAAAGTAGATTGTAAAGCCTGAAATAGCTCGAAATGTCCTTGCTGACATGGATTAGATGATCTCCCCACTAATAGCTGAGTGTGCCGACAGAATAGTCCCTGATGGCAACGCATGTCAAAGGAAATTTGCAGTGTATTTTGACACGTATTCTTCTTAATAATAGAATGAGATGGGTAAGTACACAGCATTCATCGCTATTGCTAAATAGGCTTGGATAACGACGCTCTTGGCTTGAATCCCATCCCTTATAATATTGATTATGTGGCTGCAACTCCTCAAGTCTACACTAGAGAGAGGCAGTGTCCTTTATAAAGAATCCCGGAAGCGTACATGTGGCAACATCTGCTGAACTTCGGAAATGTTTTTCTGCTTAAATCTGTTTATTCATAGATAAATTGTAAAACTACAGTAGATCTTGGCTAGATTTCACAATCGCTTTGTGTTGTTTTTTATTTAAAAACTACATTATACCATATATGGGTTTCACGCATTTGTTCAGTACCAGTCCTTGCCGATCTGGTGGCCGGCCAAGCATTACTACGGGCCTCCCCCAGTCCGGGGCGAAATTAAATTGGCTGGCAAGTACGTGGCGCCTCAGAAGCTGGCGCCATAGGCGGCCGCCTATGGCGGTTATAAGATTAACCAGCCTTATGTTTGTTTATAAAACCTCTAGACGTAAAGAAAAAATGGCATATTCACCGAGCTGTCTCTGTGCTTTAGTAAGAAGCCTTCATTTTGAACTGATGACTATAACATTCCGAGAAAAGTTAAATGCTCCTTCTAGGCACATCTTCAGGTAATTCCGAAGCTTTTGTGTCTGTTTTTTTGTCACTCAAGCACGCTGTTAGAGATGAGCGTTTTATTTTCATACTGGATCTGCGCTGATATTTCACATTTGTATAAATGCATAAAAACACAAAACAAAGGGCAAGTCTGAGGCATTAATAAACTCATAGAAATATACAAAGTTATACAAACCTGTATCAATTTGATCTATTATGCATAATAAAATTAACAATAAATGTTGATATATGAGACATGAATCTTGAAAGTATTAAGTGCTATTAAATTGTTATGCACAAATGTGTACCACTGACTCCTTTCAGAGAGAAAGGTGGTTATGCTTACAAGTACAAGATTACAAAAAAATATTAAATTCTATACAGTATGCATGGTTTCATTATGATACATGTTTACACACTGTCGTCGCATAGGGAATTGTTTTCACGTCCCTCCACCCGGACAAAACACAAACTACACACTGTACTCCCTGCATAGAACACCCCGGAAGCACGCGCTGTCACGCAGGGTAAAGTCAAAGCTGGAGCCACAGATTTCGAGGGAGCTGGGGTTAGATGTGGCACGTGTCTGCTGTCTTTGATTCGCTGGCGGTGGGGGGTCGGAACTGACAGGAGACGTAGGCGACCTGGGTCACAGATTGGGTACGGGTGCAGAGGACCAGAGTGAGCGAGGGAGGAAGCATTTGGAGAAGAAATGCTTGTCTGCGTGTAATGAAACAATGGCACTGAAGTGACGGATCCGTGAGAGTTTTAACGAGATGATTTCACGGTTGGCCCTTCTCTTCCTTGTCTCTTTAAGTGTGGGGGGGGGGGGGGGGGG
>JAODUD010000046.1:2521624-2534427 GCA_026784285.1 Stomatorhinus walkeri | reverse complement strand
TCTGAGCATGCTCAGAGACCACATCAGGTGGTCCTCTGTGGGGAATCGCTGTGGGTACAGGGCATGGGGGTTAGTGACCTTAGCATGCTCAGAGACCACATCAGGTGGTCCTCTGTGGGGAATCGCTGTGGGTACAGGGCATGGGGGTTAGTGATCTGAGCATGATCAGAGAATTTATCAGGTGGTCCTCTGAATTACCCACTATTTGTACCTTAAAGGTGCTTTCGGAGGAAAATACTTTTTCTAGGTCTTTGGTCTTGCTTGGCGGTTTACTAACTGATTCATAAAGGGAAGTAATAAGCAAAGCAAATGGCTATTTAGGTATTATACACACGGCACCTTTTCTCTGAGAAGTTGTGAATTTGTACAGCTAACTGAGCTACAAGAAGAAATTTAAGATGTGCTGTAGTTATGCAAAATCGATTAAATAAAGAGAAATTACAACTACTCTTATATTTTAGTATTGTTAAATGATAAGATGTTCCATGTTTAGGAACTGCTTAGACACTAAGAATTACATACGGACAGCGAACACTGAGTCAATCTCTCACCTATCCGTATATACAGACTCTCAGCCGGTCACTAAAATCGGCAAAACCCGTCCGAGGAGTGAGAACCGGGTCAGAATCATTACAGATCGTCTAAAGACGAAACGGCAAAGATTCCGTCAAAAGATTTAAACCACCCGAACTTAAGAAACGTCGCATTGAAATGCAACTTGTCATTAACACATTTTAATAATATATAACTTCCATAACCATTAGACCTTAATGAATTAATAATCGCTGGTTACCAAAGAAAGAAGCACCCTCTGTAAATACTAGCCAAGATATTAATATCTTAATATCTCGTATCTGCCTGGTGCCGAGAGATTTGGATCCATACTGCCTGAAGTGCGTTTTAGGTATTTAAAACGCCACACATCTGGTTATTACATTACACAGGAAAAACGTGTTCTCCTTCATATAATCCAGCTCTTAAACGGAAGGAACTTATTTGCCTTTAAATTCTTAACTTGATGGTATTAACGAAGCCTAAATCTTTGAAGTGAATCTTATCAATCAGGGAGGAGGAAAATACACAAAACATACAAATGCCAAAACTAAACACAGTGGATGTCTAATAAAAAAATAATAATAACTGTCTACCGAACTGTTCTGAATTTCTTTTAGACCCACTTCAGGCAGCATTTTTACATTGTTGAGGGGAAAATATTTCGCAGTATATATATATATATATATACAGCGAAATATTTTCCCAAATGTAAAACATTTGTACATTTGTCCAAAATGTAAAATCTGTCTTGTTTTTGTCTGATATTTTATCCTTTGTAACCATCCGAAAAGAAGCAGTATTACAAAAACAAAAAGGTAAAGGAGAAGTAATCTTCACGGGAAAGTACGTTAACAGTAGCTTTTTCTGTGAAATTTCGTCGTATCTTATGAATCATTTAACCTATGTGAGAAATTATCTAACAGGTTGACGTTAATGTTCTGCAGTACGAAAATACAAATGCAAAAAAATCAACAGGTTATCATTGCAAGTAAATGAAAATAAACACGAACACATATAAACATATAAATATAGCTGAATTCCGTTTAGATATCGTCTATTAAGACTAGTCTAGATAAACTTTTTATTAAAAGAATTAAATTCGACTTCTTATTTCGTTTTCTATTCACTAACCCAAATGCACTAATGCATTATTCGGACTTAATTGCGGATTAAATTTGTGAATACTCGAGTTTTAAAGATTTATCGTATTTTTCCAGTCGTATAACATACTTTAGGCCAGCTAACTCAACAAATAGCATAATAATTATCATCACTGTCTCCAAAAAAATGGGAAATGCAAATTATTTCCTTTTAATTATCATCACTGTAGGTCAAGACTATCGGCAACGGATATATCGTCAATAAACTGACAAAGGCCCAAACGTAAGAAAACGTCTCAAATTCCCTTTGGATTATATACGTGGTTTTTGGTTTAATTTCAGCTGCGTTGCTCACCTGGGTGCATCCCGGGGCGTTGCAGACGTACGGTCTGTCCTGTTCGGCGTTCATCGCTGCGTCTTCATAAAGCTGCGCACGGAAAGGGTAGAGCAGACTGCCTTTGGTCACTGAAACAAAGTTTTAAAAACGCCCACCATGCGCCATCTAAAGATGGTGGTATAGTGTCTTGCCTCTGGGTTTATAACTGAACGTAGTTCGGAAATGAACTTGAAGCTTGAGCGATGCATGTAAGCAATCTCTTCAGACCCGGCGTGCGCCTAGATGTCTCAGTTTCGGGCGGAGAGCCGCCAGTCACTGAGCTGTCAGCGGTCAGACTTAAACACCGCGGTACTGTATTACACACTGGTATAATTAAAAAGGGCTTTTTCCCCTCTCGTCTTCCTCATAACTCATTGGGTTTTCGACATCTCATGCCTATAGATGCCTTTTATATTTAACCTAAACACAAAATAACTACTTTGACGTTCATGATTTTAAAATGTACTGTATATTAATCAGCGATTGGTGTTAAGGAGTAAGTAGCGTTTAATGCGTAGGTAGCCTGTTTATTTATAGCTAAAATTCTCGCATATATCTGTAACGCTGCCATAGATCTCATCACGCCAGAAAGCGAATCAGCCCGAATTAATAACACCACCATTACATTTAGTCTAAATTTTAACATCTAAGCTAACGTAACAATAGATAGATAGATAGACAAACAGACCCCAAACATAATTAACTAACTTCTAAAAACAATACTGTAATAACAATATAAACCTGAACAGGTAACATGCAGTATGCATGATGTTTGCAATATGAATATTAACATAGGCCTAAACAGTGTCACACAGGCGTTTTTTGGACTTCAGGTATATAGTTGGTGCCACTGATCGTACTGTAAACACCCGTATATTGGAGGAAAAAAGGTTTGCAAAAAAATCAATCACCTATAAGCTTTTGAAGTTAAACAGCAGAGCCTCCACCAGACGTGTGGACCCAGTTATTACATCTGACAGGGGGGACTTTTGACGAAGACCACAGTTATGAGCTGTGCATCAAAGAGCAAGAGAGTAAAATGTTTATTTATCTTAAATTTAAAAAAATGTCACGGGCAATCGCGCCGGAGGTGTCTCGCTTGTAGTCACAGCCCCTAACGATGAAGACAATCTCCATGCACAACAGGACTGGACATCAGTACAACTTGGTAAAAGCCACAGGAAACAGTGTAGGAGAGATGAGAGACCGCCTGAAATGCGGTACTTATAGATCAGAATCTGGCATGCAGTTTGCTATTTATCTGTTCATGGCAGTGATTGCTTCTCATGACCTTTTTGGTTTTGCTGGAGACGACCTGTAGAAGGTAGAAAGCCTCCTGAGATGCTGAGGATAGCGTGACGATGGGGCTGGCTGATATTTATTTACAATACTGCCCTTAATGTCACATCCAGCTCGTGACGGCTTTGAACTCAGCAACTCCAGAATTGTTATAATGAACCTGGCAGTATAGGGTCTCACGTGAGTCTGGTCTGTAAAGCCGGCCGGCTTTACTCGCCCCGTGGACCCCAGCCTTTTTATTTTCTGCCTTCTCGCCACATGTTCGTCCCATGATGCACTCCATTGTTTTGGTTCAGTGGAGGAAATAGGTTTACATTTTGCGCTAAGTGAATCCTGATGTCCGGGAGGGCCCGAGTCACTCCAATGATGGAGAACCAGAACTGAGAGGTTATGGTGTGACCAGATGCAGAAGAGCTTTCCAGGCACCCACATAAAACCCAGCAGCATGACAGGGAGGAGAAGATGCCAGGCACGAACCAGTACCGCAAGTGGTTCTGCAGCACCAGGAGTTTGTTCAGTTCTGGAAGGGACTGGCTCATTATGAATGCTGTGCATGGTAGCATGAAAGTTTCCATGCGCACAGTGAGTGTTCAGGAACCGCCAGTATCTAGTATAAGTTCAGCCTGTCATCAAACAGGGATCCACAGCCGTAAGTGACTGGCTGTAGGTCACCATCAGCTGGTAGTTTGAAGAAGTTTCAAAACAGTCCAAGCCCCCCCCCCCAAAAAAAAAAATCTCAATGTTAAAAAACTGGATAGATTGAGATCCCATTGTGTGTTCTCTGTGTGGAGTTTACATGTCATTCCTGTATCTGTGTGGATTTCCTCTAAGGTATTTTGGTTTCCACACTACAATCCAAAAACCAGGTAAATGTCACAGTGAGCATATATGATGCAATGGACTGTTGTTCAGCCGGACGTGATTCCAGCCTCGTGCTCTGTGCTTCTAAAGAGATTCACTCCATTAGTGGTTATGGATGGATGGATGTATTGGCAGCCATATCCGTGACATTGAAATTTGCATACTTAAGTAAAAGGTGTAGGAGTTGTACAATGGATGCATTTCCTGGGTTTACAGATAGATCTTCTCCTCTTAGTACACAAAAATCGTGCCTTATACAAGCAGACGGAGCTAGAGCGCTCAGATGAGCTAATCTGGAAAACGAGTGTCAAATCAATTCAAACCAACACGTGACTTCAAACAGCACACAGCTTATTTCACTCTCCTTAATGTCCTTTATATAAAATCAACAAAGACGTCAGGAAAAAACATTATGACCCATGGACGATGTGGCTGTTTGACCCGCCGATTGTTGCGATTGTTCTTTGATAGTGGATAAACATGCAGGATTCTTTTTCTTCAGAATGACATTATGTGCCCTAAACTTAAAACTAAATTCTTCACGTTTAATCTGGACGGAGCACTCCTTTTGATTCACTGATGAAAACCAAATGCAAGTTTCGATTTACTCACACCTAGCTCAATTTCATAAAAAAACTAGAAACATAACCAACGACTACTTCAGTGTTATAACTATACATATTTTAAATGTACACAAATAAATTTGGTGCATAACCTGGAGGATTAAGATGAAATAACTGTAACAATAGGTTACTGGCCGCATGATTCATTGTAAATGTTTTATGCTAGTAGAGTAGTTTAAACGCAGTATAGGGACTGTGCGTGCATTTACTATGGTAGCATAGTAGTTTTTACTTCCTGTTTAGTGACTTAGTACTGATATTGCCGGGGGTAACTTCTGGTAATGTATTTAAGTATAAGTTCTTAATACACTTCATTACATGAGGATGATAAGGCGTGCAGCCCTCGCAATACGCTCCTCGCAGCCGGGCGGAGGAAGCGTCCCTGTGGCGCCGCACTGCGCCCCCTGCCGAGACTCATTCCCGCGCGAGCTCCGTCCGCCTGTCGCCGTCTTAAGTGACTGAGCACCGCGTTATAGGGCGACAGAACAACTCATTTAACAATAAAGTTAAGTCCTGTTTTATTAGCTATGAAAAGTCATTATTAACAACAACAGTAACAAATTACTTAAACTTAATGTTACACATATAACACTAATAACAACAGTATTTTGCTTTTAATTTGGCAACAAAATAGTACTATTCTTATTTTTCCAAAGTTCACATCTGTATAGGGTACTAATACAACTGAAAATCTTAAACACTCAGAAATCAGTAGTTATACGCTTGAGTGTTTGAAACTGTAATTTACCGGCGTTGATTAGTATTATTACTATTGTTAATGTTATTATTATAAATGCTACTCATTAGGCTACTCTGTATTACACTCATATTGCAATCTTTAATAGGTACTGTTTGCAGAATTTTATGATAGTGTTGCAGTGTTACAACTTATGACATATTCAGTGATGAAAAAGCTACATTTGATTGATATTTTAATGATAAACAAAATAAGGATCAGTGATACTTGTACAGTATCCCCTTCCTCATCCCATGGCCTTTTAAGCGCGAGATTTTGCTTGGTCGGCAGTTCTACCTTCAAACCTTGAGTATCTCCTCCAGGCAATCAAATACTTCGATCTGCAAAATGACGTAATGCCTACATATACAAATTCTTAACTGCGGTAAAAACAAAACAAAAACAATACACGGATACATTTAAGAAGCTGCCACTGAACCAGGACGTGTTAGTAAGTCAAGATCCGTTTTTGGGACGTTTTTACAAATCCAGTAAAATACATGATTTGCTGAACTGGCCGCAAGTCTGCACTAAAAAGACAGCACGACTGTGATATTTACAAACGCGGACTTCAAAAGCTACGTAAACCATGACGGTCATCGCTTCTGGAGTAAAGTGACGCTGACGGAGCCGGCCGGTGGATGAACTTGTGTAGATTTGAGGGTCTCAGGGAGCGATAGCTACACCTCGGACCTGCATTCGCACTCAGGTACATAAACACACAAACATGAATATATGCGCTCCAACAAGAAACACAACGCCATGTGTTGCGCTCCTGTGTAGCACATTCTTCCGCGACTATTTCAAACTGACAGTTCAATGCAAGTATGTGACAGTCCGTCATTGTCGTTTTCTAACCAGGAGCAGAACTTCAACAAATACAATAGTTGCACGTATGCCAATAAAGCGCTCAATCAATTTAATATCTTTTCGCCTTTTTCCAACAAAGATTCAAGAGACATCGAAACTTCTTAAAAACAGAGAAGACATTCGGGTGAATCTGATCTAAGCAGCATACAGAACTTCTCTCAATCTGTTGGCGAACTTAATAACAAACAGTATTATACACTGCCAAAGTGCCCAGTCAAGCACCGCGAATAGATATACAGCTTACTGTTTATGAACATTCAGCTAATATATATAGAAAAAGTAAAGCGAAGACATATTTAATATCCTGTCAAGAAGTTGTACAGTGCCAGATAATAAACGTGACA
Source organism: Stomatorhinus walkeri (assembly GCA_026784285.1). Classification (NCBI taxonomy): domain Eukaryota; kingdom Metazoa; phylum Chordata; class Actinopteri; order Osteoglossiformes; family Mormyridae; genus Stomatorhinus; species Stomatorhinus walkeri. The sequence goes on along the minus strand of JAODUD010000046.1, from coordinate 2,527,663 downwards.
ACCAACAACTGTACATTGTTCTTGAACCACAAAAGTGTTGCCTTTCAAGGCGGCCGTTTTAGTAACTTACCAAATAAGTGTGGACGAGAAGCGGCACTCTTAGAGAAGGAACCACGTTGGACTGGGAGCAGATTACAATACGATCTATTTAGAGTAGCATTACATCACCCCGCGGTGACGTCACGTGGGATTCCTGAACTTCTAAATCATTGCGGTCCGTTTCTGGTGGGTGGGGCTAAGGGCCGCACGCATCCAGACGGTGCAGCGTAACGGGGGCGCGCTGTTCCAAAAGTCAGCGCTGAGGGTCCGCGCTGACGACTTCGACGATCACTGTCACAGTCCCCAGAACCCGCAGACCATGCCCAGAGCGGGACACCGAGGCATGTTCAGCCCGGCGAGTGGTTCATTTTGCTAGGTATCGGTTATATTACTTTTTCTTTACTTCAAAACTTTTTTGTAAACACAGTGACATAAAGCAGACAGTCGCTTTCATTTTTGAAGTCAGATGGGAATCCATTTCAGGAACAGTCTCGTCACCAATATATAATTCACATCTCCGTGCCAAAAACGCTCTGATCTCCGAAAGGCTATGGAGAAAAACACGTCCTTCATAAATTACTGCGATGACTTGCAGGACTGTCCCTGATTAATGAATAATGCCGCCTCTTGTAAATAAATAATGGACAGGATTATGTCGACTTTTAAAGTGTTGGATTTAAGAGATGCTGTTACAGAATTTATATGCTCCAGACTACCTGATAATGTGATCTGGTAGCAACACAAATCAAAGCCTAAACCGGACAGCATTTCCATCACAAAAAGACGTAAACTGTTCAGACAGGTAGGTAGCGCGCCCTGCGGACTTCAGAGGTTATGAGACTTAGATTAAAGCGGTTTACGTGTCATATCACCAACGTATAAATTTGTTGGATTATAACATATCTAATAAAATGTCACAACATATATGTCTAGTGTATTCCGCTTATGGACTCCAATATAATCTGTGTTTATACTTCGCTTCAGTTGTTCTCCACCCGCTCTTCAAAAAAATATCGGCGTTAAACACAGAATGTTCTTCCTCTACAGCGCATTGTTGTTGTAGATCAGTTAACAATTAAGAAATGAGATGATGGGTTTGCCCACATATATAGAAACGTCTATATAAATTAAATTAATTTCTTAACCCATGTTTTATATGATAAACATCATTTTTGAAAAATAAGGAAAAGTTTTCTATTTTTTCGGACGGTTCTCGACAGAAAGACAGAACCGAAAACACGACTACTCACACACTTTATATGACACACTATGTCACTGCAGTAATTCCCCAGAACTGTCTCGCCATTTTTTCTTTGTCGAGTAGGAAAGCCCCATCCGTTGCGTATGACATTTCGCAGTTTGCAAACTCTGCAAACCACCCCCCCCCCCGCCCGAATCTGGGGCTGCACCATTGTGAACTGATCGGAATAACCGGAAACGTCAAAACTTACCATTTCGTTCTTCTGCTAGGGAAAGGTGAGAGGTAAATTGTGTTCATTCATTTTTTATCTATTCAGCAAAGTATACCTGACATGCTAATGTATTTATTATTGGCACGTGTACTTGAACATTTGTAGCACAGTAATTGTCTTTTACAGGGGGGTGCGACCATGCATGTTCCCAGCTCTAACTTTGGTCGCGCTCTAGGCTACTATACCAGGACTCTGGGATCTGAACCAACAGCGCTCAGATTCCAACTCCTTGTCTTTAGCTGCCTGTAACAGAGAAACAATAGCACATGTGTCCATAGAAACCATGACCAGCTGGTTTTCACCGGTTAGTCCTACCTGTCCCCCCATGTCCATCATCGTCTATACGCTGTGTGTGGCCTAGTGACGTGACCTAAAACCGTTCATTTTTTTTTTTCTTAAAGCCGTTTGCCGTAGAGACAGGAAGTGGGTGTGCTCTGTCCTGCCGAGCCGCCTGCCTCCTGCTGACTCACCTGTGGGCTGCTAAGGTCCCCTTTTCTATGCAGTGCATCCTTTGCTGTGGAATGCATCCTTTGCTGTGGAATGCGTCCTTTGCTGTGCAGTGTGTTCTTTGCTGTGCAGTGCATCCTTTTCTGTGGAATGCGTCCTTTGCTGTGCAGTGCATCCTTTGCTGTGCAATGCATCCTCTGCTATGGAATGCGTCCTTTGCTGTGCAGTGCATCCTTTGCTGTGGAATGCGTCCTTTGCTGTGCAGTGCATCCTTTGCTGTGAAATGCATCCTCTGCTATGGAATGCGTCCTTTGCTGTGCAGTGCATCCTTTGCTGTGCAATGCATCCTCTGCTATGGAATGTGTCCTTTGCCGTGCGGTGCATCCTTTGCTGTGCAGTGCATCTTTTGCTGTGCAGTGCATCCTTTGCTGTGGAATGCGTCCTTTGCTGTGCAGTGCATCCTTTGCTGTACAGTGCATCCTTTGCTGTGGAATGCGTCCTTTGCTCTGCAGTGCATCCTTTGCTCTGCAGTGCATCCTTCCCTCCTTCTTAGTGCTTCTGGATACAAACATGCACGAAGGATGCGCAGAATCCTCAGCTCCAGTCACCTGCTACCTTTTGGTTTCATTTCTGTCCCCTTCACAGGACTCACTGTTCCGTGACGCCTGCTGCCTTGCTGACAGGACAGTGATATCGGGAACATATCCAAAACAAGTCCACAAAGCTAAAGTGCACATAAAACAGCCTTTGATGAGTCTGCCGCAAAACGTTCCCGAAACATTGCATTTTTCTATGCTGAGAATCCCTATTCTTGTCCGGTTACACCTCATCTCATCATGAGTTTTGGCAGTGTTTATTTTAATGGTCCCAGTTAGGCCCTCCTGGTTATACTGGTAATATTCTTATACTGCCAAATGTGAAACATAGAGGGTGTAATTACAGATTTCTGCTGTTCCTCACCAGGTACTTTTCCTGTATAGCCTGACTGGTAGTGCCCCCCCCCCCATTTCTCCCAATGGCCGACGCTCTGTAGGATGTCTGTAGAGCCTCTGCCCGCCTCTGTAGAGCCTCTGCCCACTATACTCCATCCTGCATGTAGGGTAATGCCACTGTGAGACTCCAAGTGGAAGGAGAAGTGGGGGGGATCGAAAAAAAACCAGAAACTTTTTGAACTGGCATGTGTGTTTCGGCTGCTGGCTTTGCCCGAGCCCTGAGTTGGCATCAGCGAGCAGAGAGGCGACGGGAAATGGCAGACAGGCCAAGAGAGGGAGGCGGTCGGTGTCGCCACGGCGACGCATGTGTAACGAAGAGTTATACCTGCATAAAGCTGGCCGACAAGCAAGGAGGCACTTTTAATTGATACGATTAATTACTGCTCGTTTTCAGACGGAGCGTAAGCAGCGGGGGGGGGGGCTACGCGGGCCAGAAATCACGGCACCCGGCGACACGGCTGACGTGCTGATGGCAGCTTTGTGGTCTGTGTGCGTCTCAGTCTGCCGCTGATAGAAGCCCCCCCCCCCCGCACGACAGCGATTGATGGGCGCCTCGTCGCTCTGTGACTCGCTGGGCCCTGGGGGGGCCACACCCGGGGGGGCCCCACCCAGCGCCAAGTCGCTTCTAACAATAACAAGCCTTAAAAAGCCGCCATAACTCAGACTCTTTTCTTTGCCGTTCTCTCTTAACCTGGACTTTAATCAACTATTATGACACATTTTTATTGCCCATATATTTCTCTACCAATCCCTACATCATCTCCCCCCGGAGAAGCGGGGAAGCGCAAAGCCTCACCACCCACCCACACCCGCCATGCATTCGTTTTTTTTTTTTGTCCCTGCATCAAAAATGGTGCAGGACTGCGATGTCGTGATGCAGATGTCCACGCGATGCGGCCAACATTCGGCTTTCGAGAATGGGACGTTCTTCTCTCTCGTGCCGTCCAAAAGCTGCAACGGGGGCAAAATCCCAACACAGGTAGAATGTCGCTGCAGATAGAGGGACGCAGGGATGCGATTGGCGATGCATAATACTTTCTCTGAAATCTTACCAAGGTGAACATGGTGCCCCACTACCTGGAAGGGTTAGGTTACCTGTAACCACTGTCACAAGCAGGGGGGGGGGGTGTTGTTTCTGGGGGTTCATTGATTCTGAAAGGCCAAATATAATAACTAGCAAGCAGTGTCAGAAGATAGTAGCTCGTTAGCGGACTAACAGAACAGAACACAGGGGACACATTTATTTAATATTTAGTGTAGTGCCTGGAAGTGTGGTTTGAGCCTGGGGGTGTGGAGAGGTGGGGGTCAGCATGAAGGTTGAGGTGAAGGACAATGGAGGGAGCAAACGTACTGTTAGGGGAGGGGGCAACAAACTCGGGGGATTATCAAGGGAGTGGCAGCTGAGAATGTCTGTATTTACAGGTGTATTACAGTAACACAAAAATTGGACTCAGTGTCCGTGGGGGGAAGCAATGGCCGCGGGGGGAGACGATGGCCACGGCCTTCGTCACTGTGCGATGCAGGCAAACATCTGCCTGTGTGGTACGGAGGGGCAGCTGTCTGCTGCTGGATGGGGGGGCTGCGTGCCAAGCCCACACCAAAACGAGACAGACAGGCAGAGCCCGGCCTCTCCTTCTACGCTGGGGTCTCTGGTGCCCCGGTGTGCCTGGCAAAGCGCTAAGTGTTTGTATTGCATGTCCATGGCCGGATAAGGATATAGCAGCTCTAGGTTTGAAAGCATGCAGATCTATGCTGCTAATTGAGCCTTGGACTTCAGCCCACACAGAGATCAACAGCACAGGTAACAATGTGGCCATAGCTCCGTCAGTGCTGCTCTGTCCATTAGGCGACAGGGACTGCCACCCAGGGTACCCGTGTCCCCACTGCGTCCCTGCGGCTGCCTGTAATCCCAGCTTCTGAGGGGCTGCTGACGGGCTGGGGCACCCCAAGAGCTTCAGTTAGCACCCAAAGCTACAGGCAGAACTAAAAGGAAAAGCCTCTGGTTCTGGTTTGTGTACACAGGCTGGCTTGCTGAGATCTGGTACCAGCTAAGATTGGTCCAAAATGCAAAAAGGACAGTCTGTGTTGTGTCAGTCGCCACTGGACGGTGGGGGGGAGGCTGCTTCCAGGGTCCCTAAATGTCAGATAGAAGCGGTTCTGAGGACGTTAAAACAACAGTAAGCAGTTAACAGAAAGTTGCTAGGGTAACGTGGTCCTTTGTCTGGGAATCCTTCACCACGGCCCCTGGTTCTGGTCTGGTGACCTCAGAAGGCCCAGAGACCTCAAATTACAGCGTCCCGGCCGTGTACCCAGCAACCACGGCGGGGCAGCGGAGCGCTCGCGGCGCGTACAGGACGTCAGCTGTGTCACCGGGATCCGTCGGCGTTTGAGTGAACCTGACATCACCGACATCCGATGCCAGGCTGCCCCGTCGCCGTAGCGATGGGGTGGAGAAGAAGACATAGCACCAGGTTACCGAAACGGGCCGCTTGTGATGGATGCCCCCGCCACCCCTTTTCAAAGTCAGCCTGGCTGAGGCGTCCCACATTCGGACTGCATCACCTCTGGAAAGAAGAAGCTCATAAGTGGGCCGTTTGCCCATTTCAGATTACAGAAAGGTGCTGGGCGACACCCACTAATGACCAACCGCTCTCAGGCCTGGGAGGGGTACCAGGCCCGGCTCGGCTTCCAAGAAACGTGGGGGAGAGGACGGAAAAAAATACGGAGAGAGCCAAGTGGGGAACGAGGGAGGCGGAGGAGGACAGCAGCGGAAGAGAGAGAGAGAGACGTGTTTTCAGAGTAGCGATGAGCGAGGTGTCTTCCTGAAGCTGTCGACATGTGGCCTGACCGCGTGACCCTTCATCTGGGATTATTAGGGCGCAGGAACCGCTGGGGACAAGGGGATCGTGTATATCCCAATAACAAATTTGGATCCAGTCATTCCCTGCAATAAATAGGCCTTTATATTTAAACTATCAAGTTGTGTCTCTCTCGTGCCACCGGTGATTGGGGGACGGTATTTTTTGCCTGTTGGCATCGAAAGTGAACAGGAACATCTTGATGGCCGACGAACTCTGGCAGGGCGGGGG
>JAODUD010000046.1:2491495-2503917 GCA_026784285.1 Stomatorhinus walkeri | reverse complement strand
CCCCATGTATGCTGTCAAAGGTCGTCCGACAGGTCTGCAGTACAGTCACTTTACAACCACGAGGAGGAGGGGCACCCACGTCAAATATTTAATGTCGATTGTGAATCTGTGCTGGTAGTTAAAGATTAAAAATGCCAGAGTGGTTTATTTGCCTGAAACTCACCTGGATGCAAACAAGAATGTACTGAGAGAGAGAGAGAAAGAGAGAGAGAAAGAGAGAGAGAAAGAGAGAGAGAGTAAAAGTTTTAAACCTGTCACAGAACTCAGGGGCCTAACTGGAACTTAAATAAATAAAAATCTGTACGGGGAACAAATGCTTTTAGAAAAGGTCGTTTGCATTGTCCTCACGTCTTTTCCCAGCGCGCATTAATGTCACGTAAAAACTGTACTCTGTGACAGGAGCGCGTCACCAATCCAGAGGAGCGGGCCGCACTGACGTGGTTCGATCGTCCTTCCGACATCCCTCCTCTACGACGGGAGGGGGGCCAGTGGAGGGGGCACTGAGAGGGGGAGAAAAAAAAGACTGGAAAGACAGATAGGGATGGAGGGATGGGGAAAGAGGCAAACACCTGTGCAGGCAGGTGCCTGGCAAACGGGCAACTGGGTCCACTGGCTCTCTGTCTGCCTGAATCTGAGGGCGATTACTGGCAGCGGACACACACACACTCTGACTAAACCACACATACGCACACATACACGCACGCAGCGGCCTTCAAAGGAAGTCTCCGGCTAATTAAACAGAGCTAAACTTTCCAGTGGTTGGCTGCAGGGTGGAGAGACGTCCACGTTGGCAGGGTCTCTGGGTAGGCATCGCGCGTTTGCGTACCCGCTGTGTGTGTGTGTGTGTGTGTGTATTCGTCTAGGGGTTTTGTCCTTTTTATTTAATATTTAAGGACCTCCTTTGAGTTTTATGCAGACACTTTTTCTGCAAACTAGGTTTGTAGGTTTTACATTTGGCCTCAGGGGGGCAGCATTTCACCATCAACGGAGTTGGATTCCGTGAGATGGGAGTACCGCCGTTATGTTGGCGCCGTGTTCCCGTGGAGACAGCGATGTCTCCGTTAGCGCTGCCTGCCCTGTTCCCATGGAGCCAGTACTGGGTCTGTGATACGGGGAGTAGGAGATAGGAGCAGTTTAAGGGGTTGGATGGTGAGAAAAACTCTGAAATTTGAATCCCAGGAGATGGCATTGTAATGAACTCGAGCTGCATGAGTGTAGAGCAGCCAGAGCTGTATTTCATGTAGATGGCCACTAAAGTCTGCCGCTCTTTCATCTGGGAAAATCCCGCCCAGAAGCAAAGCCCCCTCCCAGCTCTTATCTCTACTGCGCTTCAAAGATCACGGTTGGGTTTTTTTTCCAAGACCACAAACATCCCCAAGAAAACTAAGTGATTTTTAGCGTGTAAATTAAATTGTAATTTTTTTCTTTAACTTTTCATCTATCTATCTATCTGTCTCTCTGTCTATCTATGTATCTATCTATGTTTCCTCTCTATCTATCTACCCGTCGACCTGTCTGTCTGCTTATCTATCTGCCTGTCTGTCTGTCTGTCCAGCCGTAAATCACCCGTGTCCGTGAGTCCGTCTGCCTGTCTGCTCCTCGCTCCAGGTTCATGACCGACGCCGCCAGGCGGGAACAGGAAGCCCAGAAGAAAAAGATCCAACCCAAACTGTCCCTGTCATTGGCTGGCAGTGTGTCGCGTAGCAACATGGCCACGCCCCCCCGGCACAGCAGTGGCAGCCTGACCCCGCCTGTGACCCCGCCCATTACCCCGTCCTCCTCCTTCCGAAGCAGCACTCCTACAGGTAGCCCTGGCTTCCCCCGCCCCCCCCTTCATTAATGTCCTGTTGGCATTTTGCGCCTGTTTCTTGAACACATATAATAATTTACATGCACATTTTGAGAGACCAAGGTCAGCCAGTTCAGTTGGGAGTTTAAAAACCTCGCTCAAGGACCTAATGGTAAAATCCCTGGGATTCGAACCGGTGACCTTCTGATCATGGGCACAGAGTCCTAACCCTCCGAGCCGCACAGCACGCCCAGACATTCCTGTTGGTCATGAGGTCACGGCTGGAGACTGGCTGTCTTATGGGACGTACATCCGACCAGCTAATGGTATCGGCACATTGTCTCATTTCCAGTCTTGGGGGTGACTCGCGGCGAGGTTCCAGTCTGGATGGGTTTGCGTGTGCAGGACAGCAAACACGCCGTGGGACGGGGGCAGTTGGGGGAGACTTTGAGGCACCAAGAATCCCATGAGACAGGAAATGCTTTTCTGCATCAAAAAGCCGCAAAATCTCATGATTAAATCCCACTCTGAGTGTTTCTGACTCTATCTCTATCTAAGTTAGCAGCCTCCAGGGTCATGTGACATATTTACATGTGGGAGATCAAGTTGGTGAACTGGGGAAAACCTCACCCATGTGTCAGTGCTGTCGGTCGTTCCAGGTGAAGGCCTGGGCCTCGGCTAGCAGAGCACAGGGAAGGTGATCTTACATCTCTGTCATCAGTCCTGCTTTAATGACGCTCTTTCTCTGCATGAATTTCAATCCAGCACTAACTGGGAGCTTAGGAATAATATCTGGCGCTGGCTTTGCTATGGTTCCTCCAGGACACGATTCAGTCCCCTCGCTTTGGTGGTTCCTGTCTTTTCTGTGCCCTTTTGCATGTAGAAAAAAGAAACGGTCATGGGAGTTTTATTTACACAGAAATGTTTTGAGAGCAGAAGGAAAAATGATTGGTTCAGAGAAATAACCAATCAGATTGTAGAGGAGGTGGGTCTAAGCAACTAGAGGAGGCGGGACCAAGCAGCTAGACATCTCCTCTAGTTGCTTAGACCCACCACCTCTACAGTCTGATTGGTTATTTCTCTCTCTGAACCAATCGTTTCTCATTGTGCCTCTGAACATTTTTGTGTGAGTAAAAAAAAGAGCAAAAAAAGAAAACCATTGTCTTCACTATTCTGATTTTTCTGGAAAGTTCCATTCTTTCTCTCTCTGAGTGTAGCATGAACCCCCCCCTAATTCTTGGCCCCTCCAGGTAGCGAGTACGATGAGGAGGAGGTGGACTACGAGGCGTCGGACAGCGATGAGTCCTGGACCACTGAAAGTGCCATTAGCTCCGAGTCCATCCTCAGCTCCATGTTCATGAACGGGGGGGACGAGAAGCCCTTTGCATGCCCTGTCCCAGGCTGCAAAAAGAGATACAAGGTGAACCCTAGCCCTCCCCCACCTCTCTGTCAATGCTGAGATGTTCCTCAGATTATCCAGAAGGTACAGGAGAATCGATACATTTCGATAAATTTGAAGATTCATCCCTTCTGGTGCACCATGTTTCTCTGGAGGAATCTTTAAAAATGTTTCAAGGATGTGTCAGTTCCGGATTTGAGTAAATGAACATTGACCATATGAAGCTAAACCTGAACATGTTTGCGTATTTGTCCAGTAGTTGCATCCGTTTTGTTTGATTGATACATTTTCACGTTGTGTTTATTGAGCCAAAATCTGCAGTAAATGCTTTTTAAGTGGATATTCCCTTTTATTGATTGTGGGGAGAGGAACTTAAACGTCTGGGACGTCTGTGCCTTTGGCCCAAAGCTGTATGGATTTGGGACTCCTAGGTCTCCTTGGTTCTGTTTCCCACGACGACCCACATAACCAGCCTCTCTTCTGCCCCCAGAACGTGAACGGCATCAAGTACCACGCCAAGAATGGCCACCGGACGCAGATCCGGGTGAGGAAGCCCTTCAAGTGCCGATGCGGGAAGAGCTACAAGACGTCTCAGGGCCTACGGCACCACACCATCAACTTCCACCCGCCGGTGTCGGCCGACATCATCCGCAAGATGCAGCAGTAGCGCCGGTCGCCGTGCCAACGGAACCTCGCCACCTTCACCAGCGGGTGCTGAGCTTGCCCCCCCAGTTCACACTACACCATCCACTGCATGCTTTAAGTTCCTTTTATTTTACAATGTTACTTTCTCTTCTATATTTTGGAACGATGTTTCTTTTTAGATGATTTTGTACATTTGCACATTTAGCTATGAAACCTGTTTTCATTCTTTTCGACATACGGTGCTAAGTGTCTAAAAAAAAAAAGAAAAGAGCGGAAAAAAAGAAAAAGGTTTTTTTTAAAAAAAAAATATATATATATAACATGATAAGATGGAAGAACCTGTCCAAGACAGTTTAGGCAGAAGATAGACACCCCCAGACCACCATTCAGCCCTTTCCAAGGGTCCGTGAGGGCTGGCTTAGGGAGAGCCCATGGCCCACGTCCAGGGGCCGGCAGATTGGACCACACCGGTGGTAGGGAGCGGCGCCCAGGGGGGTCCTTGGGCTCGTAAGGGTGCGGATATGGTTCCTCTAGCCTCTTAGCGAAATGGCGAGGAAAAAAATTCATGTTTGGACTATATTGTCAAATATTACTTTAAATATATGAAACATAGGTTATATATGTGTGTATATAAATATATATAAAGTATAAACGTTCATAATCATAAAACAATTATGCTTAATTTCTTAGCTTTCTTTTCTACTTTATTTTTATGTTTATTTCGACATTTAAAGGCCCTTATGTTATTTTTCAGACCCCTGAGGGTGACAACCCCACCCCCGTTTTCAGACTCCTCAGTGTTCAGATCTTACTGTTCCTCACCTTCCCAGTGTGTCTGTGCCCCCCCCCCCCCCAGATTAAGTCCCTTTTAAGCACTTTGTATTAACCAGTTGCCAATAGACTCTGGGCGGTTTTCTTTTCTCTCGTCCTGTTGCCTGCCGCGCTCTTCCTCCGTGCCTGCGGGCAGCCAGTGAACTGTCTCACTGGAGTTGCCGAGGAAGTCACGTCCGGGTCAGAGGTCATCGCCTTCGTACCTCCCATGTGGGTCACGTGTTGTGATTGTTCCTTTTTTACATATGATGTACGATTGTCTTGTACTCCCAGTTACATTACTGTGGTATGAAGTCCTCTCACAGTTGCTCTGAATCCTCAGTCTTCAGGCCTTATCGACAGTGTTGTCCGCTTTGCGTGGCGATGGCAGTCCTCGTTCTGGGTGCTCGGCCCAGACTTTTGCGGATTCTGCAGCCATGCGCAGGATTTTGTGTGTGCCTGTGTGTGTGTGTGTTTGAACGTGTTACCAGTCAGCCACCTTGCCAGTCCAGTTTAATCCAGTTTGCCAAATGTTACCCATGCTTTGTGGCTCTGCTTGTGAGAACATCCTTACTCACCACCCCCCAGTCTGTCTGTCCAGATGATGTCACAGAGGACTGTAACATGGGAATGGCAATATGACTAGAGGGGGGAGAGTCACGACTGGGCATAGATCAATGGACAGTGGGACGAGAGACCACGGGGGGGGTTATTTGTGAGCAAAGCATTCCAGAGCCTTCTCACTGACCTTGCGTGAGTTTGGCCTGACTTGGACATCCATCTCAGCCACACTGCGGTTTGGCGCCATTTCAGGGAGGGGAAGCACAAGTGAGCTGTCTCCAGATTCCGGCCCGGGATGTCAAACACTCATAAACACGACCCAGAGGCGAGCAGCGTAATGGAACCACAGTTTATACTGGTCTTAATGGTGTGACAGTATTACACAGCAGGCTCCGTACGGAGAGGACCGTTCAGATATACTGTGTATAGTGAATGTATTGTAATGTGCGTCCGTGTAAGTGCTTTTAAATTATATTTTCGTATGTTTCGTGGAGATAAATGTTTCCTTTTGTGTCCGAAGGCCAGGTTTTACTGAAGGCGATTTACTACGTCGGACTGTCCTTAAAAAGCTGCTTCATAAATGTCAATCCGATTACATAAAATAATTGAAAAAAATAAAGGAAATTTCTCCGTGATCTTTTGGTCAGTTTTATTCGCTTTATTCGCTACGTACAAGTTGTGCCTGCGTGCCAGATCTAAGAGCGTTCAGATCCCTGGATCAGGGGGCAAGTGCTGACCGGTAAACTGAAGGTACACTCCTGTCAGTCAAAATAAGGTCAGAATTTTAGTCCTTGGGGAGAATCCGCAAAATGGCACAGCTGACAGACAGCACACTGTGATCAAGCAGGAACATCAAGAATCAGAAGCTGGGGGAGGGGAATGTCCTAGAGATAACCTTTATTCAGCTTGCAATTATATAGTCAGCATTTAGAATCATATACAGCTATAGAATTAAATTATAAGATTCCAGATCATTCAAGAAGAATTTATCTGTTCCCAAGTGGTGCAAAGAGGATATTACAGAACAAAAATCAAAAGATGGGTAACTGGAAAGTGATATCGGAGGGCTAACTAACAGGTAACTTCTTTCAGAATCATTCTTTCTATAATACCCTCTTCTATAAATAATTAGGATATAAGCTATGAAAACCCAGTGCAATTAAATATCGATTGTTTTAACTAACCAATAGGATAAGGATAGACTTTCTGCCTATTGGCTGCTGGGATGGTCCCTCCCACAGCAGCCGTAACGCTAAGCTCCCACAATGCGCAGAGGACGGTGCCAAAAGGATGATGTTATTGGAGAAACCTATCTACACCTACACATGCGATGTCCCCCCGCGTCCGTCCAGGGATGGGGGGGTACCCTAGTCGAAGTTGAGCACGTTGCCGTCAAAATGCGTGAGCACATGGTTCTCGAAGAGCTGCTGGTCGCAGTCCAGGGGGAACTGCTCGCTGCACATGGGGCAGACCTTCCAGTGGCTCTCCACGTGCTCCTCGAACTTGCTCTGCTCATAGTGTGGCGGGAAGATGACCTCACACAGTGGACAGCGCTTGTGGATGTCCAGGCTGCTGAGGGAAGTGGGTAGAGACCCGTCACAACCCAGGCTGGTGCCAAGAACCGGTGTTAGCATTAGCGTTACTTCCAAAAAAAAAGAGAACGTCTCCAAGCCCAGAACTAGGAAGGAGCTTCTAGAAGGTTCCATAGCAGATTCATAGCTCCTTTCTAAATGTCTGGGGCTCTTTTCCAATATAAGAATACCCTTTTCTGATTCCTCTAACATTTATCACCTGCTCAGTAGGTCTGCAGCAGGTGCACACCAGCTGATCTCCAATGCTATCTCCCTCACACAGAGATTTACAGATGTTCAGAAAATGTCCACATTCTAAGAGGATTGGAGGCTGGATTAAACTCGAGAGAAGCTGTGAGACTTTACCTGGAGTCAAAGCAAAAGCGACATTACCTGGAGTCAAAGCAAACGCGACATTACCTGGAGTCAAAGCAAACGCGACATTACCTGGATTCAAAGCAAAAGCGACATTACCTGGAGTCAAAGCAAACGCGACATTACCTGGAGTCAAAGCAAAAGCGATTCTGGCTGCCGCCCAGTAGGGAACTCTGAGAGTCACGAGTCGCTGGCTGCTCAGTATTGCCGCCCTGTTGGAGTAAGTAGGAACAGCTTCAAATAAAGCTCTTGCTTTGTCCAGCCCCATCGAGACAGAACCACCTCCCCCCCCATGACATACTGAGTGGAGCAGACTCATCCGTTTCCACAAAGGTTTAAAAGTCACGCCTGTCTGAACACTGATGGGCTCCAGCAAAGGTTAATAATCCTTAAATGCGGCAAACTAGAGAAAGCGAGAAACAGGTCATGATACCACTGTACCGGCAATGAGACGAGTCTGTGATGCTGCCCTCGTCCAGAGCCCCGAGTCCCGCAGCGCACCAATTAGCCTTCCCTTCATCAGTCTAATTGCACAGACACTCTCCCAATTATCTCCCCACTCGTCAGATAACGAGCACCCAGGAGCCAACTTTAATTGAAGTTTTATGTAAATCCCTTTTTTTTTTATCTCACCCCAAGCCCCCGGTGCATGTGGGTGGGACGGGAAGAACTGACAGGAGAGGTGGGGGGAAGGAAGGCAGGCAGGGAGGGAGGGAGGCAGGAGAAAGAGAGAGAGAGAGAGAGAGAGAGAGAGAGGAAGACGTGAAGAACGATGAACAGCATAAGGCAAGAGGAGACGGTGCAAAGGAAATGAACAAGGAAGTCAGTTTTGAAAGACAGGGGGCGCTGTGGTGCAGCTACGCTGCTAGTGGGGCAGGGCGGGCCGTACCAAGTTACCACGATCCTCGGGGTCCTCCAGACCATCTGGCGGGCTGAGGTTGCGGGACGGCTGGATGCAGACCACGTTGTTGTCCCAGGAGGGGGGTCCTGTGGGCGAAGGCCTGGACGCGCGCTCTGGAGAGAACTCGCCGTCCGCTCCGTCTGGGAACCAGGGTAGAGAAACGTGTCGCCATGGAAGCATGGAGGACTGGGATGTAGGGTCAGAGAGACTTAAAATGCTGGGCCAGGTTACAGGGCCTCTGTCCGGAGCCCACCTCGCGCATTTGGGGACGTGTAGGGGTTTCCAAACTGTAGCTCCGCTGGGCGCTGGGGCACGAGAGAGATCGGCGCCGGGTCCTGGGGGTACGGCAGAGGGTACTGCAGGAAGATGGGCGGGGCCCCAGCTGACTCCGCCCCTGGGGTTGCACTGTTCCCAGCCGAGTTTTTCTGCAGTTCCTGGGGGGGGGGGGGCGACAGTGGTGCCAGGATGGGGAATCGCATGACATCATTGGTTATACAAGGGCCTCAGGTCGGCACAGACAAGGAAGACCCGCGAGTAAACCAATGAGGCAGCACCAAATTGATCACATGACCAGCTAAGTCTGAATCCACAGGCACTCCATTCTCTTTTTGTAACGTTAGGGATACGACCTCCCAGAAAACGTGTGTCTAAATCAGCTAGGAGGGCGAACACAGTAATAAGCTGGCTGAGCAGCGCAGCTTCTAATAGGAAGCGGGGATTCCAAGTCCAGCAAATGGGATGTGGGTTAAACCACTGTATGACCGACAGGAAAATCTCAACCCGCTGCCTTCAGCCATTGCGACACTGTTCTACAAGCAGGGCTGAGCGATTCCCTGTCTGTGAGACTCTGGCAGCTTCTCAGCGTGTGAAGATTCAGAGCAAAAACATGAAAACAATCATAAAAATACATCTGAACATTCAGCTCCGATGCAACAACTAAGCCAAGAAAACAACAAGAAAGGATTCCAACCTCTTCGGCTCTCTCCTTCTCCTTCGAGTCCCTGACTTCGCGGTCCTTGTCTCCCACTTGGCTCTACAGTGGAGACGAGGGGGCGACGATTAAGGCATCGCGGAAGAAAGCATACGGATGGAAAAAAACAAAAAACATTGCCAAGCGACTCATACGGAAACAATAACACAAAGTGGCACTAAAAAAACCGAAAGAGCGACGCTGACCTGGGGGGCCCAAGGTTTACGCAAGCGGAGCCTCCCCATCAGAACAACACATAAAAGTCAGGCGGCCGCACAGACGCTCAGACCGGGGCTTTCAGATGAGGAGCTGCGAGCCAGGGACTGCATTAGGGAGCCCCCAGGTCTGCGCTCCAGCCGCAGTCCACGTCCTGCCCCCCCGTAAACAGCCATAAACAACGTCTGCAAAGGGGCGACCCATAAAGCAAGCTGTCCGCGTATTTATCCCAGCGCTGAGATGGTATCAAAGCGGCGAGCTGGTTATTTACTGCTCAGATAAACAGGCACTCTCGCACAAGGGCCGGCGTGCACGTCTGGGCTGCCAGAGCGAGGCGACGCCATGCGGCCTAATCTGCTGCAGACGGTGGGCGGTGTGGTCTGCACATACCATCATCACTGACCTTACTCTATACAGACTGCAAAACAGTCTATGTGGCTTCTCCTCCAGTCCATACGGACCGCGACCCCCTCCCCTGCTGGTCCATACGGACCGCACCCCCTTCCCCTCCTGGTCCATACGGACCGCACCCCCTTCCCCTCCTGGTCCATACAGACCGTGACCCCCTTCCCCTCCTGGTCCATATGGACCGCGACCCCCTTCCCCTCCTGGTCCATATGGACCACCACCCCCTCCCCCCTCAGTCCATATAGACAAAACTCCCTAACATCAGCACTCCTGGCTAGACAGGGGCCACTCTGTGGACGCGAGGCCAGGCCCCGGGGCCCCTCCCAACCCCCACTGACCTTGCGGCGCTCCGCCTCCTCAGCCAGCTGCTGCCTCAGGCTCTCGTTTACCCTGCACTGCTCCTTCCACTTCTCCTCCATCTTGGCCAGCTCCTCAGCAAACACGCCGCTGCGCTCCTGCTCCTCCTGCACAGAAGGGGGCAGTGTGCTTCACACGGGCCCGACGCAGCGCAGCCGAGGCGACACTCGGGGCGACTCGCTTACGTTCAGCATCTGCTTGCATCTCCTGTATCTGTCGCTGGCTTCTCTGCCAGCGCCTTTGCTTCTCTCCTGGGTCAGTGTGTCCAGCAAGACGGCCACACCGGCGAGGCCCCCTGCAGGCAGGAATGCGAACATCACCATCGCTGTCACTAGTGACTTGAGTCACAAAGACGTGGCTCACGGGTGGGGAGGGGGAAGGGTACCTGCTGCGGGGGACTCGGGGCTCCCTGAACGGGTCGGGGATTCGGGGGCCGGAGAGCTGCACGCTGAGCCTTTATTCGAGTCCTTTAACAGAAAGGACAGCAGAGGTCAGAAAGCTGGGAAGGTACCAAACCCAGAGCACGCCGTCACCGGGGCAGCGAAGCATAGTGCCATCGAAGCGTGGCCCCGACCCCAGGGCAGTGCCAGATTGCTGTGTGCCCTGTCGACAGTGCCTGGCCCCCTCCCACTGCCACTCCCACACTCACCCCCTGCTGCCCGGACAGCTTAGCGACCTGCTTCCTCAGCTTCTGACACTCCCTGCACATCTCCTTGTAGTGTTCAGCCGCCATCTGTAACCTGAGCTTCAAATCCTCCACCTCCCGCTGTAGCTCCGCCTCCTTCTCCGAGGCCACGCCCACGCCCGGCTCCTCCTCGACTCTCTATTGGACGGAAGGGCGGCACGGGGTCAGCGCCGCGAGGATGGCCGGCGTGACCCGTTCGCGAGCCGGGTCCCGCGGCGCATACCGCCTCCTGGCTCCCGGCTGCCCGCAGCTCCTCTAGCTGTCCTTGCATGCGCCGGCACTCGGCCTGAGCGTCCGTCAGGCTGGCGCGCAGCGCCTCGGCCCCCAGCCGCGCGTGGTAAAGCTCTGACATGGTGCGGTCGCGGGCGGCAGCGGCGTCACGCAGCTCCGACGACAGCATGGCCGCCTGCTGCCGCGTGGCCTGCAGCTGTTCCTCCTTCTGCCGCAGCTGCTCCTTCAGTGCGGACGTCGCCTCCTGCAGGACAGGAATAGAAACGCACCCTTTGCTCTCACGCACATATAATGAAATATATACACCAGCTTGTTATAGGAGTACACACCTGCTTTGAACATATGATCCTGTTGTATTTATCTAGAATATGCTTTTATTCAAAGCAATGCACATTTTTTTGTGAGAAAGTACGGTCAACCAGTCCCTGCAGCAGCTGGGGGGTTAAGGGCCTTGCTCCAGGACCCAACGGTGACATCACCGCCAACCCTAGGTTCTGAACCGGCGACCTTCCAATCACAGGTACCCAGAGAGCCACACTGCCCATGTTCCTGTGAGCTTCCTGGCTATGTAGTACACATTTTACACAGTGCTAGACACAAACAATTCCCTGAAGTCACGACTCCTGTCACAGACCCCATCGCCAACCCTCTGCCCTGTACAGGACTGGCGACTCAACTAGCAGATCAGAGCAGAGGTGAAAAGTTGAGATTCTGAGGGAACAAATCCAGACATTGGTTTTGCTTTGACCAACCAGCTGAATGCACAACAATGAACGTGGCTGTTGGCTGAAACAGAATCTTGGTCTGGATTAGTACTAGTTGAAGCTGAACTTTCCACCTCTGGAGTAGAGTGTCACAGCCGTGCATTATTTGGGCTGGCTAACATTGTCCCTTGGCAGCAAATGTGACACTGAGACGAGTCACTGAGACCAGGGCGCAGTCACACACGGGAAGACGGGCAACAGACGTACCGGGGAGGCGTGGCTGGCGAGCAGCTCCTTGTGCAGACTCTCCTTCTGCGCCACGCACGCTTTCAGTCGGCCCACCTCCTCCTGGAGCTGAGCTACAGTGATCTCCTTGTTCATGTCCACAGACTTGAGCATCTGCAGCTCGGCGGTGAGCTTGGTGTTCTCCAACTCCGTGTTCTTCAGATGAATCTGACCGACGGCACGACGGCCGGGTGGGAAAGTTCAAGCGGCATTTATAAGCGAGTTTCTTATACAGCAGCCGTACGTTCACGAGGCCCGTGCGTAAGTGTGGGATTAAACTAAACAAAAAAAGTTTCAAAACACACTTAGCACTAGTGATGTAACACACACACTTAGCACTAGTGATGTAACACACACACTTAGCACTAGTGATGTAACACACACACACTTAGCACTAGTCATGTAACAGACACACACTTAGCACTAGTGATGTAACACACACACACTTAGCACTAGTCATGTAACAGACACACACTTAGCACTAGTGATGTAACACACACACACTTAGCACTAGT
>JAODUD010000046.1:2446262-2468130 GCA_026784285.1 Stomatorhinus walkeri | reverse complement strand
TAGCGCCTAACCCCCCCGCCCCCCCCCAGCTTATTAGGATTCTCGCCCTATCTGTCAGTGCCGGCGCGCGCGGCCGCTCCCTGCGAGCGCGCCTATGCTAATCGGCTGTGGTGCTGCCTGAGAAGTGGCAATCTATCATAAGAGGGGCATCCTGATCGCGGGGCTCTGTCCCAAGATGCTAATCGCTAATTATGGGCGACCGCTTCGCCCAGTCGGCCAGCTCGCTCCGCCCGTCCGCAGTGTGTGCAGCTCCGGGTGCCGCTGAGCGCTGCCCTGCTGTGACACTGCGCGGGGCGTCCTGGCTGCTGTGACACTGCGCGGGGCGTCCTGGCTGCTGTCTCTGTCACTGCTGTTTTTCATCCGCGGTGCCCCTCGCGCACTTCCCACTTTCTGCCATCTCGCCATTCCCAGAATGCCTCTCTCCAACTCCCCCTAAGTTCTACCTGCTCTCTCCCCCCTCTCACTAGGCCCTCTCTGCACCCCCCCCCCCCTTGTGCATCGAGCCTCATTTGAATTCTGCCAGCACTAATTAGCTGAGCTGCTGTCAGTTGCCGTGATGCACCGGCGACGGCTGTGCGTGCAGGTCATTATGGGTAAATAATGAGGCTCCGCCGCAGCTGCCGGCGGAAAGCCGTGCCGGGCCGGACTGTCCAAGCACGGGGACGCTATCGGACCACCTCCCCGCCCAGACCCCCCGTTTCAGCTGCTTCTCCCGCATCTCCTAATCCCAGTTTAATTACTAATACCCACATTATTTGCTCTTCAGAATTATGCAGCCCTTTCATCAGATGCTTGTTTTAACCCCGAAGATCTCTGTCACCCGGAAGCTTCTGTTTGGTGCTTAAAAGCCATTCATTCCGAAACTGAATTTTCAAGCATCCTTCTTTGCTTGCGTACGTGTGCGTGTGTGGTCTGCTCTGGCGGAATATGAAAGTCCATAACTCCAGTTAAAATTACAGTTTATCTCCGGCTGTGGAGTGCAGCTGACGCTGTAATCATCGTAATCGGAGTATTACTCATCATCAGACCCGCGGCATTCAGCAATTCATAATTGCATCAAAACGATCGAAGCAGTGACAGATCGATGGCGGTCAGTGGTGCCACTGGATTCACGGACTGGCGTGCCGTGATTTTTTGGGTCACACCTCCAGAACTTGTGTATGAGCGTCCTGATAGTGGCTGTGTTTATTCAGGCTAAATGACATAGTGATGTATTGTGAATTTAGAGCGGTTTTGCAGTATTTGGTTGCGGCTACAGGGTTTTTACTTCGCTTCCCTTTCTAAACGCGCCTTGGCCTGACCGAAAAGGGCTTTTCCCGGGGGTGGCGTTCCAAGGCGGTTCCACGTTAGGACGCTCCTGTCCTCCCCCGATGCTCTCAGGGGGCTTGCCGACGCATGGAGGGGGCCGGCCCTAGCAGATGAGATTTAAAAACGTGTTCTGCCTTGTTTTGCTTTGACACCCGCTGTGCTCGGGCCGGGCCGGCCCCCCCGGCCATCTATCTGTGTCAGCCAGCAACCCCCCCGCCAAGAGTAGCAGCTGACGGGGGGGGTCCACTGCCCAGGCGACAGAGAGGACACGGCATGCTCCTAACGCGATGGTGCACACCCTGCCCCCCCCTCCCAGAGGCCAGCTAATTGAACATGATAAAGTGTAAAGTTAATTACCCGGGGGGCCGGGAAGGGGGGGGTGGGTCCACAGGGGTGCAGGTCCCAGGCCCAGCTGTTGGCCTGTCCAAGGGTGTCTGCGGAACAATGGAGCCGGCGATCCCGGGGGGGTCGTGTGGAGGGTGATTAGGACTATCAGCTTTTCCCTCTTCACTTTAAAGCCCCCACCCCCCCCAGCTACGCCCACTCCTCATGCCGCTGCTCTCTGACCATTTAACTTCTGAGCAAATTAAGTGATTTACTAGGGATTACATTGACCAGGCTAAACAGACAGAGGCGCACAGACGGTACGGAATTAAGCACTTACACGCCGCCTACACGCCGTGAGGAAGCACTCCATGTTACGCACCTCATACATATACGTATTTACCTTATGAACACCTGTTTGGTGATACTCTCTCTTAAATTATCTGCTTTCTCATCTAAGCATTAACAAAACATTATTTGGTTAGATTTTCTTTAATATCTGTGGAATTATATGTATTTTTCATTATTGTTTTAGCCAGCGCGCCTTTGAAGAGGCGTGTAAACTGCTGCGGAGTAGCAGGCGGCCGGACTTTTTCTGCTTCGGGCGAATGATGTTTAGATGTTTGCCGCTTCTGTTACACCTCAGCAAATCCACGGTTGCGATTCCCATCGAGGCCCAGTAGCGTCCACTACCGAGGCCCAGTTTAGCCCCCCTGCCCACCCTGGACTGGGAGAGCTGTCGGTGCAGCAGAGTGGCCAGCGACGAAATCTCAGGTGTCTGTGTGTTTGTCGCCCAGGCGTGGGGGCGGCGAGCTTGGCCAAGCTGACCTTCATGGTGGGAGGACCAGAGGAGGAGTTTACCGCCGTGAAGGAGCTTCTGGGCTGCATGGGGGCCAACGTTCTGTACTGCGGCCCAGTCGGCGCTGGCCAGGTAGGTGAGAGGCGGGCTGGTCAGTGGGTTTAACCCTAACCCTTAAACAGACTCCCTGGGAGTTCAGAAGTTCACCACAGATTTCTGTTTTATCTTAACCCTAAGTTGTTTACCAGTGCATCTCACCTCGTCCTGCTCGCCCATGCGGATGTAAATGGTCTCCCATAGGAGCTCTTCAGTGTGTGTGTGTGTGTGTGTCGGGATATTCAGAATGACGTGTTTTCTTTGTGTGTGTTTGCTATGTCTCTGCTCCAGGCGGCCAAAATTTGTAACAACATGCTTCTGGCGATTGGGATGATCGGGACCGCAGAGACCATGAACCTGGGAATCCGGTACGCGGGGCCCCCGCCCGAATAGCGGCTTTTCCTCAAGGGTGTCGGGTAGCCCAGGTGCTACGT
The DNA here is from genome assembly GCA_026784285.1 of Stomatorhinus walkeri. Lineage (NCBI taxonomy): Eukaryota > Metazoa > Chordata > Actinopteri > Osteoglossiformes > Mormyridae > Stomatorhinus > Stomatorhinus walkeri. The sequence goes on along the minus strand of JAODUD010000046.1, from coordinate 2,465,169 downwards.
GCTGATTACCTATAGCATCTCGGCTCGGCCCAAACCCGGCATGTGCGAATGGAGCAAGACCACAGAGGTCAGCCCGCCCCTCTTTCAGAGCTGTCGCGCCGGAATTGAGACGGACGAGGGGGCGGGCCGTCCCAACTGTTCTGTCGATATCATTTGCATCCTGAAATTGATCCTGCAGCCGAACTGCGAGCCGTTCTGGTACGTAGGGGGCGTAACCCGGGGTGACCGGCGTCTCCCTAGGACACCGGTAACCATGCAACCCCAGTGACACAAAGAAGCAGGTCTCTGCCATGTTGCCGTGGACGTACTCCGCTTTTCAAAATGGCACCCAGAATACAGTCTGAACCTCACGGCGTAACATAATTATTCACTGTAACTTTAAACATCGCATGTGAACTTTTTTTCTCGTTTGTTTAAAAACTGCTTTTTGAAATCAGGAGAAAAGTTTTTCGGCATTAACTTGTGAAAAGTTATGTGGTGATGTAAGGACACAGTTGCTTCACATGATTGAAAGGACATCTTTATTTTGTACTCTGTCACGCAACATGGGAAGAAAACCAGCAACCTGTCCTGCGCCGCGGCTGCCCCTGGCCGACTCTGTCACGGTGTTCGCCATTTTCGGTCTGTCAGGTTGGTCGTTGCTGGTCCGCGCTGTTATATGTGTCCCTAGTGATTTGACACAAGGTTTCCTATCAGGATCCTCTGTTATACCCAGCTACTCTTGCAGTGCTTGTGGGGCAGTGTCACTCAGCGGGTTATGCCTCTGTACTTGTGACCAGAAGGTCACTGGTTTGAATCCCCTTCCTGGCATAATAGACCATTAATATGTGTTAGAAGTACCAGGAAAACCCTGTGTGTGTGTGTGTGTGTGTCTCAAAGGAATGAAATCATTCCAATGTGCCTGTGCTTCTGCAAATGGAGAGTGAAGCATTGTTTCATTTTGTCATTTAACAGGATCTTTTCCTGCTGCCAGTTTATTTAGGAAATAACATGGCACTGGGTTATCTCACATTTGAACCCATGTCCTACCGGTCATGGTGCGGCGCTCTCCCAGGCCGGGCCCCGTGTGATGGAGCTGTTCTCAGTCGGCAGACCTTCCTGATTTATTGGTCCTCGAGCAGCGGGGAGAAAATTGGCAGCGGCCAACATAAATCCCCGCGGTGAGTCGCGGTGAAATATGGTTGCATTAGCAGACGGGCCGATAGATTCATACTTTACCCGCGTGCGCGTCCCATCGTGGATTTCCGTGGGAGAGCCAAAAGTGGGGCGCTGCAGGTGCTGCCGGGGCTCAGCAGCAGTGTTTGGGCCACGTTTTTGTCTGAGGTTTTTATGTTTGTTCTGTGAAACCCGTAAGACCGTCCTGGTGTTCAGAACCGGTGTTTGCTCCTGGGTGCAGCGCCTTGAGTTTGTGGACGTTCGACTGGTGCCGCTTGATGGAATGCGTGTTGCTTCAAGACTGTTCTGCAGGAGTGATATGGATGGAGCCAGACACGAGGTCTTCTGTTCAGGAGAGGGCACGTGATGACCCGTGTTGGGTGGCGATGAGCCGCAGTCGGGCCGCTGAACCCCCCCGACAGCCCTGCTTTATGGCCAGAGTCGCTGGCTGTGAAGCATCACTTCATCACTGCTGGACAATTGGGCAGTCAGGCACAGAGCGATTTGAGCCCCCCCCCGTCACTGAACTGCAATTCCCAGAAGCGTTTGCTGTTCCCCAAAGCACGACTCCCCCATGGCCATGAGTGATGGCCGTCGTCCGTCTTGGCAGTGGTACCTTAGAATTTCCTCTCAGACTGGCACCCCCGGCGGGTGAGCATCTCGGCTTCTACCTCGCTCCGTTCCTTGTGTCTCCTCGCCGACGTGTCGTGTTGCCTGGATGTACTCATGCCCTCCGACTCCTCCCGCTCCATCCGGTGTTACAGTGCTGGTCCCGCGGGGGTTACTGGAATATTCCATAATTCCGCTTGTCTTTCCTGTCGATATAGCATCTATAGAGCCCCCGACCTCTGTAGCCCAGCGTTTTTTCCTTGAAAGTTTTATTTGCCTTTGTGACTCCTGTTAATTTGACACATCCCCTTAGTGGTTTATATCTTCCTGAAACAACAGAATCATACACACTTAATGATTGTTTATATTATTAAATTTTTTTTTAATTCCCTGAGACTTTTTCACCATGGCAAATAGGGAGTGATACAGATTTTACTGAAACATGAAGACAGGGGGCGCCATGGCGACTCAGTGATTAACACTGGCTCCTCTGTGACCGGGGTTTGAGTCTGTCATGGCTTCACGTGTGTGGAGTTTGCATGTTCTCCCCCGTGTCATCGCGGGATTTCCTCCCGGTTCCAAAGTTTTCCCGCACAGTCCAAAAACATGCAGAGGTCAGTCGGAGTTGCCGATGTGTAAATGTCACATGCGCCCAGCGAGGGGTTGGAGGGTAAAGACGACATATGGGTTGTAGATCGAGACCCCATTTCAAAGTGCCAGGGATGAACTGCAAGTTGCGAAAAGCCTCCTGTACCTGGCCTGTAGTGGCACTGGTCCCAGAGGGCACGGGGTCAACATTGACCCCTCTAGTGTGACCCCTCTGCCAAAACATATGGAAAGGGGGAAAAAATGACAGTTTTTAAATTGATAGTTAGTAGCTCTGTCTTTTATAGGGCCGTAATTATCATAACGATACTGTGTCCCTCAGCAGGCAGGGTGGGGCACTGATCCAGTCTCCCCACAATTTCTTTTTTTTTTTTTTTACTGTTATTTCAGAAGCCGACGGTGCGATTCCCCCTGGCGAGTTATTACGAGGGATTGACAAAGGCTGTCATGCTTTTGATAGTGCCGGCAATATATCCCGCTAACCACGGCACGGGGGGTGGGGGGGCAGGGGGGGGGTACTGCGTGCTCGCAGCCAATTTACAGGGAAACAGCAGTAGCGCTTTATCATGCTTGAGAAGCCGGTGGCTGGCTCCCACATTAAACCTGGCCTTTCAAATACCTGTCTCCGATTAATTTGTTGATTTCAAACGGAGGCCGGGTCCTCTCCAGTGAAGCGTGCCGCTTCGAGAGTGCTGGCTCTGAATGACAATTATATCCTCTCTTCCCTTCCCAGCCCATTACCAGGACCCGGGCCGGCAGCCGCGCGAGAGAGAGCTCTCTCCATACTGCGTACAGTCTAACTGTCAGTTATTTATGCCACGCTGAGGAAAAAAAAATCCAAGACGAAATGCAAAAGACCATTTCTTTTTTCTTTTTTTTTTTTTGTAATGCGCGTGACAGGGGGCGGGGGTGCTGCAGTGAAGATGGATTTAAAGTAGGTCTGCCCGTACGCGTCTCCTTGGAGGACTATGGCCCACAATCCCTTGCACCACCTTCATCTTCGCACGCCTTGCGTGCACGTGTTCCAGTAAAGGACGCGAAGCGGGCGATAAACCGGCTCGTAAGCTCATTTACGTAACTATAAACACCGCGTGCGCGTAAAAGAGAAGCAGCCTTTTCATAAAGTCACTTCTCCCGTTAGAAGTTAATCATTACTTTTTTTTCTTAATTAACTTTTTCCTAATAAGTAGCTGATTGCCCGGCGCACGGTGAACTCAGCCTTGCTATTCCTGTGTTGTGCTGATTTCATGCCGACATTCATTTGATCATTATAGGCGCCCAAGGCGTGGCACCGGGCCGCCAGTGTCCGATCTGGTTAGAGCGTGAAATCTCCGGGACACCCGGAACCGCGAGCGAGCGGCAGGGTCAATAACAAGGGATGATTTATTGTTAAACTGCGGAAGGGGGCGCATGTTGGCTGCGCGGCTGCGTGACAAACAGCTCCTCTTTTTCGGACCGGCTTGATTGTATCATAGGCAGTAACCTTTTCAACAGCTGACCCAGAACCGCGGAGGACAGACTGCAGGGGATGTTAAGCATATGTCACTCGGCATCCCTCCATGGGAGGGGGGGATGGATAAGTGTGGGGGCAGGCCAGGCCTTTCTCTCCTTTACGCTCGAGGTTTGTGAGTAGGAGGCGCAGGCCAGGCCTTTCTCTCCTTTACGCTCGAGGTTTGTGAGCAGGAGGCGCAGGCCAGGCCTTTCTCTCCTTTACGCTCGAGGTTTGTGAGCAGGCGGTGTGAAACCCGCAAAAGCCATCGCAACAGCGACTTTTAAGAAATGTAGTTATCCCAAATTTCCAAAACAACCTGTAAAATAAAGGGCTGGAGAGGTGGTGGTTGTGAGGGCTTGGGGGTGGAGGACTGTCCCAGAAGTGCGTCTCAGTTTCTTAATTACTGCACAGACAGCTAATAAAAGCGGGCCGACAATACGAGAATGAGAGCCAGGTGCAGGCCTGACTGGCTGGCTGGCTCGCTGGCCTTAAACACTAATCATGATTTAACAGTCATATTGAGCACAAAATATACTTTACGGGCCGGGTGGCGAACGCCAGCTTCTGCGCGCTGCCGCTTGATGTGGTCCTCTTTATGCTGACATTAAAGTGCGAGACAGCCAGCGCCCGCCCACCCGCCACCGTGCTGCCGGGTGCGCGGTGCCGCCATCAGCTCGCCCATCCCATCCGCGGCAAAGCCGTCATCGGGGGCCCTGCGCTGACCCGCGACCGGTAGTGGCGATCCTGGCCCATTCCACATCCCACTGGGGGTTGCCGGGGGATGTTTATTAGGCCTGTCGCCTCGTTAAGCACTTCCATGGTCCATACAAGCCTGTGATGAACGGCAACCCAGTTAAATATCAATACTGTGTTATCTGGCCGAACAGCCATTAGAGCAAGAATGATAGGAATAGGCAGCCAGAGGTTCCCTTTCAGGTCAGCGCTGACCTCACCCTCTCCCCCTTCTTGCTTTGACCTCTGACCCCAACAGGCTAGGGCTTGACCCCAAGCTGCTGGCCCAGATCCTCAACATGAGCTCTGGACGCTGCTGGTCCAGTGATGCTTACAACCCAGTCCCTGGCGTGATGGAAGGCGTCCCCTCAGCGAACAACTACCAAGGCGGCTACAGCACCACGCTGATGACGAAGGTGGGCCGGCCATTTCTCTACCCACAATGCCTTTCTGCATCGTCATAAACACGGGGTCGCCGCCCCAAGACTTCAACCCTATCTTCCTGTGAGTTTTTGTGTTGTCGTTGGCTGACCTGTGAGCTGGATTCAGGCATGAGCGAAAGCTGTTTTGTTTTTGCGTTGTGTGGTCCAGCAAGTTAGGATGCTGTGCCTGTAATGGGAAGGTTGTTGGTTCAGATTCCATGGTCAGCACTATAGCTTTACCACTGGGTCTTGAGCAAGACTCTTGACCTGCAGTTGCTCCTACTTTACCAAATGTAGGTCATTTTAGATCAAGCATCTGCTGAATAAAAATCTGTGTTTCTACAGGACCTGGGCTTGGCCCAAGACACTGCGACAGACACCAAGACCCCCATCCCGCTGGGCTCGCTGGCTCACGAGATGTTCCGAGTGATGTGCACCCGCGGCTACGCCAGCAAGGACTTCTCCTCCGTCTTCCAGTTCCTGCGTGAAAAGGAGAGCCAATAGTGTGATTGGCACTGTGCTTCGCCTGTCACGTTCTCTTCCGAGACCACGCCTGTTCCGACCCCCCCGGTCCTCCACACGCGGAAGATGATTAGGGGCTGTGCACCGGGAGGACTTTGACAGGCATCAAGACAGTATTGCGAATGGAGGGAAGTTGATATGTATTTTTTTGAGACGTCACTTATCCATGAGTTCTTGCCCTTGTCAAGATGCGCGGCCTAGTACCTGGTAATGGTGAAATGAGGCTCTTAGGTCTCGGTGTTGGGCATTATCTTGGTTAGTTGACTGTTGATGTGGTGACGGCTCTGGTACCCACCACGGGTACCCACCTGAAGATGGAGGTTCCATTGGGTTGATGTGGCTGCAGTATGGGCCACAGCCTCCAGTGGAATTGGCCCATCTGTCCTCTTGTTTAATCTCTACTTGCCAGTTTTTATTTTATCCTTGTTGCACTGTTGTAGTGTTTTTTCCATCCTCCATCATGTTCCTGTCTATGTAGCCAGACCCCTTATGTATCGGTCTGGGTTGCCAGACTGTTGCCAGTCTGTTGCCTGTTAACCTTGTGATCTTCATGATCAGTCTTTTGTACCTACCTACCTACCTACTCATCTCTTCTTCAGCTGTTTCTTTCGTGTTCCCCTGGTACCTTGGAATCTCCTTCTCCTGCTTCCATCCCAGAACTCTTTTGAGCCCCCAGAATGATCCTGAGGGTTGTTCCCTCAGCCATCACAGCCACAAGTTCAGCAAATGCCCGGCTTTCTGAATGGGACAAAGACGTGAGCTCTCAGATTGCTTGGGATTAAAACATTTCCTTGTTTACACACAATTCATGTAATGTGGGTCATGAAGACACTTTCCGCGTCTCTCCTCACATTTTCTTCTTCGTTAAGTGCATCCTTCTGTTTATATTCTTAAATTTCAACTCTTTGTGGCTGTTGCGCATCTTGATTATTGCGAATGGATTTCAGTGTCAGTCTCTGAGCCCTAACATTGTCTCTCACGCTCTTTCTCTCTCTGTGAGACCAATAATACTGTGACGTTTATTATTTTTTCACTGCCCGAGTGAAACATCTTGAAAGGGGGCTTGCCTTTAACGTGCTGCCCAGTGATTCTGATTGGTGGAATTTGGACGGTGAACCGGAACATTGCTGCTTATCTTCCTCTCGTTGTTCGTTGCCAAGTTGTCCCATGGCCACGCTGCTCTCTATAAGAGATTCTAGAACAGGCTGTTTCCAATAAACACTGATTCTTGGCCAGCCCTGGCATTTTCCATCTCCTGTCCCGTTTCCTCCCAGGACGGAATAGTTCAACGCTAAGACGTGTTGGATGAGAAACCGATTGAGATTGAAGACTCTGCTCTCGCACTGTATACTCAAACCCACTTTATATACTGTGCTTTAGCTAGTCTACACCATTTGGTGTGAAGAGTACCTCAGTTCCATTTATTTTCCCCAGACTGGCAGAATCAAAGAGATTTAACTTGATACAGTAGCATTTCAAAAGCACAAAATGGCCGCTTAGTAATTTAACAGTAGACCTAACAAGAGTTTTTCTTCCCAACCTCATGTCAAAAGAGAAGCTCATCAAAAGCTGCATTTCAATCGCATCTGTCATATCCAGTGTTTGGTGCATTGGTTCATGCGTGACGATCGCTCCAGCTAAAGTTCCCCTCCTCTGTAAGGCGGTGCTAACATGTTACAATCCCCATGACGTGCAAATGTTCCCACGTCCCATGTCCTGTTTCACCCCCGGGGCAATTTCCACCAGTTCCTTGGGGAGAGGGTGCGTCAGAGCAGCAGGGGGCAAAGCGAATTGATACATTTTAATGTCCACCTTGTGGGCTGTTGGCGGGCAGTAAAATTAGCATATGTATGCGCAGCTCTGCGCATGAGAGAACTGCTGTTTTTTTTTTTTTATGGGCAGATGTTTGCGAACGTGTCGTTAAACTGCGCACGATCACCAGTGGCCGTAAACAGTAGCACATCAGCCTCCTGTGTCGGTCAACGGCTCCATGGATGTAGGTAGCCTTCAGCACACGTCCCTGTATTTTTATTTCTTAATAGTTCTAGTTTTAAAATTATTTTTTTGAGTTCACCTTTTTCACCAAGCTTTTGTATGCAGAATCAGCTATTTAATGCGGTGTGTATATATAGGCCACCTTAATTACTTCTAGCTGTAAATTCAGCACAGTGCGGCTGCAGGTAACGACTGGCTAATGATGGATTTGCAGCTGGGCAAGAAATGCACATTGACACCTAAGCCTACAAAAAACTAGATCAGGCCAAGAAATCCTTGCGGCGGTACCCCACAGAATCTTCTAGACCACGGCATGTGCTCAGACATGCCTGTCTTTGCCGTCTCACCCCTTTCTCCCTCCCCAGCTGTCCTGTTATACGGTACTGTGGGGGCAAGTTCTGCTGCCAATATTGTGGTTGAATTGTTTTCCTTTGTCTCTGTTAACTTCTTTACCAGAAAGCCATATAATCTGGAGTGAAAAAGTCGAGCACTAAATGGCTTTTAGTCTGCAAATGATGCACTTATTTCCGTCATTACTGTGAGGAGGGAAAGGACACTGGGCCAGGAGTCTTGGCCTGTAAAGTGTTTTGTTGGGTGAGGAGTAATATCACTACAGATCTAGCGGCCAAAGATACAGTTGTATTTATGATTCGTAAAGGTAAAAATATGCCAATACTACAGTGTGAAGCCACCAGACTCCTTGAGTAGTCCTCCACAGCACAGAGGTGTGTCTTGCAGATCAGAACAAAATAAAAAGAAGCGATTAAACTCGTGTAGAAAATACAGAAGTCTATGGCAGATGATACTGTACAGACTCCTCCAGACACCAACCAGGCACATTACTACCTTCTGCCCAATCAACAATGGACTTGTTTTTTTTCTTAGAGGATTATGGGAAAATAAATTCTGAAATCACCCGTGATATTGATTGGTATTCCGGAGCTACTAAACTGAAACTAAAGCAAGACAATCTCTGAAGCAGTTATTAGTACTGTTGTGTTTTTAAACTTATTCCTGAACCATTCCCTGAAATTTGAACTAGATAGTGGCCCTAGATAGTTGGATTGAAGTAATGCTTCTAATAATAAGTAGTACAAATAGCAGTATTTTAATTCTCAGACCAGTTTCAATTGAGAGGATTATATCATTTGCCATTTCCAGCAGTTCAGTACTTCCTTGTTTCTTGGGGTCCTCATTATATTTGTCACAGTCACTGAGACGACCATTCTTTTCTGGGCACTTTGATCAAATGACATTGTCATACAAGCCTATCTTAACTGGCTCCTGCAGTGAACCGTGCATTCTATCCGGTGTTCCAAATTAATTTAATTTATTTCTGGGTGATCCGAAAGGATGTCTTGCATATTTCCCTCCAGCTGTTCCTCCGGGGTATTCCGCAGAATCTGCAGAAACTCAGAGCCAGGTGATCCATTCAGTTCTGAGGCCTGGCGGGCCGCGTTTATGGGATGCTGAGGAATACACGTCCGATTCTCCAACACTGGAATGTCACCGTCTCTGTGCAAGTGGCAGAGGATGCATTGCGACAGCTTTCATTACAGTGCCTTACACTGTTTTATCTGTCACTTCAGGGAAGTTTTCTAGTGTATATGAGGGGCCTTGGCGTGATCGTTTCTTCATTCTGCACCCCGTCCGCCATTGTATTTTCCCCACATCGGTGGCTTGAGTGATCTAGCCAAGATAATTGATGGCAATTTGTGGCTGGCTTTTAGTACGCTGAAGGAGAACTGAGTCCTGGTGATTTTCAGTCCTTTTTTTCAGCAAATCTGAAGTTTTGGGCCTACAGTAAACTAATTGCCAATTAATTCTTCATTTGTAATACATCATTTTTATGATTTCAGCATTTTTTTCCATTTCAGTTTCATTTTAATCATCAGGTGTCCAGGAAGGCAGGAGCCAGAGAAAAAAACAAAATATTATAAATGTTTGGGTTTTTGTTCTAGTTTGAATCCTGACATTTACTCCAGATACAGTTTGGTTATAGTGTGGCACCATTATACTTTATCTGTATAATAGCTGCTTTATGAAAATCCTCTCATATAAAATCCTAATGTGGCATGGTGGATTAGTGGCTGCGATTTGGGCCTGTTGTGATTCCTGACCCCAGACAGACATTACTCCTAATGAGCATCACCAGACTGGCAATTATATCTGCATGTTTCAGGGCCGGTCAGCGCAGTGACTCGGTGAGCAGCACTGTAACCTCACACCTCCGCAGTTACGGGCTCGTTTCATGACCTCGACTGTGAGCGTGCCACATCCTCACGGTCTCCCCGTGATCAAACGTGTATACTCCTGCAGTGCAGAAACACAGCTTCGGCGAGCGTGACTCCGAATCGCTGGCGATGTGCGTGACTATGTACCCTGCACTATGCTAGTATATCACTCCCAGGATTCACTCTGACCTGGTACCACATAAACAGTATGGAAGATGGATGGATGAATTAATTATCTTCATTGCAAACTTTCAGCTCAAGGAATATTTCAGCCACCTGAACCTTATGGTTCCAGAAGATGCTGAATCCTCCTCCATCATGGACAGAATCTGCACATACAGCTGAGGAAAAAATTAAGAGACCGCTATATTTTTAAACAAATCTGCATTCTTAAATCCTACTTTAATCCTGATTCTGCTGGCAGAAGGCTGTGCTAATCATCAGGCTGCTTCCAGGCTCAAAATGTCTAAGACAGCAGTACACAAGAATAAGGTGAAGCAGGAGACACTGGGAACGACCAGAAACGAGCCTGGTGGAGGGTAGAAGTGACATTCTGATGCCATAGATGGCTGTTAACTTATCCGACAGATTGTCAGGCATTGTATGATGACGTCACGTGACCTTCAAAAGGAATGGGAAACATTAAGTGGTGTGAAGTGCTCTGCTAGGACAGTTCATATCAGGGTCCTAGAAGCAGGATTGAAGACCCATGAAGCAAGGAAGAAGCCCTTCATTAATGAGAAACAGGAAAGAGCCAGACTGGAGTTTGCAAAATATATAAATATGTATGTATTTATCACAGATGCACAACCATAAATTGAGAAACGAGAGAAACGAAAAATTATGCTGTGGTCTCTTAATTTCTTCCACAGCTGTGTGCGTGTGTGTGTGTGTATATATATATATATATATATATGTGTGTGTGTGTGTAATTTTAGGGACAAGACAAATAATGTTTTATGCAAGTTGGTCGGAGATCTACATACAGTAACTACAGGAATAACAGGGATTTTCACTACTGCTGTTGATAATGTATCAGTCACAAGATTTCACACGATTCTCAGCGTGGCTGAGTGTGTCGCAGCACGTTAGAAGGGTTTTCTTTACAAGGGCTGCCGCAAGCTTTCTGTTGCTCTGACGTTAGGGAAAACCACACGCGTAATCATTTAGTTTAAATATCCATTCGACAACGGCGCGGTTCCTGCATGCAGTTCTGTCTCTATCAGCGATACGGCCAAGGAACTCACCAGTCTGTTTTTCACATCATATTACCGCGAAAGAAAACTGGAAAAAATATAATACTTGGGAGGAAACTCGTATTGTTTCTATTTCATATTTGTTTTAATTTCGGCCCCTGTTTATAGGCTTGCTGCTGTACTGGCGGTTTCCTCATTAACAGGACTTGAAAGGTCCCTGTAAAAAAGCTATCGGTGGCTAGCTGACGTCTTTCGCAGCAGAGACAGCGCCTTCCCCGCGGCCTGTCCAGACCGCCATCCCTCTCCACCCCGCCCTAACCCCATGGAAGGTCAAAGTCGCCGCGTTTGCTCATTTCATCTCGGTGACAAAGTGGTGGGGTGTTTTTGTGGCTCAGTTGTGACAATGTGGGCCGGGGCGGGGCTGGAGAGCTCCTGAGATGTGAGCATGATGCTCCCCGCTGCCCTGACAGCACGTCTCAATCCTGAAAGGATTGGGTGCACTTTAACCGAGTAGTCAATGGAAACATTTCAGATGTCATGTACTTCCTGTATTTCCTGAAATTGATTCCCATCTTCACTTTTATCTCATTTTAACACACACATCACCTTTTCTGGGTTTTTTCACATCCCTCCTGTTTGTACATCCCTCTAGTTCTCTCCTGGATTCTTTTTTCTTCTCTGTTCTGACCCAGTGAGAGATAAAGCCGTCAAAATAAATGATCAGTTATGGCAGCCTCGCCCACGGCCAGGCCGAGCCAGACCTGCTGCAGGATCCATGCTCGTGTGGCTCCTGCCGTCTGCCAGTCCATGGTTTCTGGGGCCGGATCGCTGGCGCTGGCTATTTTAAATGCCCTGTTCAACGAGAAACTAGAAACCGCAACTAGGTTCCCCGTAACTGCAAAATAGGTGAAAGTAAAAAGGTATTATGATAAAGTCTTGGGGCCGTTTCGGTGCTTTAGTTTAGCCACTGTAGACTGGCCGTTTTTTCTTGTTCTAGAAATATGACCTGTTAGTGCTAAAGCTTAGTCATTTTACTGGATGTTTACTCCCGAAATGCTGAAAGACTGCATTAACGCTTTAAAAAGGAAAATCTTCCTACATCATTTATACATCCACCTGCCATGATGGTTTATCCAGTCCAGAGTCATGGGGGGTCTAGACCCTATCCCAGGACCCACAGGGTTTCAAGGCTGGGGTGCCAGTCCATCGCAGGACGATAATTTAGTATCATCAATTCATTCACGTTTGTGTTTTGGGGTTCGCAAGTGGAAATGGGAGTTGTGGTCAGGGACATATCTAGACATTTTGAACCCCCTGACAAAATGTCGCCTTGGGTGAGCACTTCCCTCTGAAAAAATATGGGTCCCTTGGTAGATTTTCTTAAGCGGGAGCCCACTGAATCTGCCAGGGTGTCCGTGCCCCTCTGATACCCCTGGTAGTGGGAAAAATCTCAGATGAACCCAGAAAGAACATATAGGGCCAGTTTCCCGAACAAGGATTAAGACTAGTCTTGGACTAAATTGCCGTTGCAATGGAGATACACCATTGTAACTCAAAGCTAGTCTAGTCTTAGTCTTAATCCTTGACTGGGAAACTGGCCAATAAAGTCTACATACACAGAGTCACAATCAAAACCCGAAACGAGGGAGGGGTAAGGCCACAGTCGTACCCACTGGGCACCCATGCCGTTTCCATCATAACTGCAGCTACATTAGACACAAATTCTTCGTGCTTTCCTGTTTATATATGACTTAGAAACTTGATTTATTTATTTACACGTTCTCACTCTGTTACGATGACAGTTAATCGGGAGAGATGAAGAGGCTTCATTCTAAAACATTTGGTTCACGCCCTGACCTGCCGGTCAGCGTGATTAAGAGTGCAGGATGACGTGATTAGCTGATTTATCGGGTGTTTTGCGCACGCGTACACGGCAGCATGCCGACATCCGCGTGACGTCCCCCGGCACCGCGAGACGGTCTCTGAGGCTGTCCGCTCGCTAATTGCCCGAAGCCGCACACGGCTGACTCGTGATAAATACCGGGTCCGCCGGAAAAGCCCGAGTTCATTAGTCCCCGTTGCTAATCGGTTTGTCTCTCCGTCGCTTAGATTCATGCAGAGGCAGACGTGATGTGCCCTCAGGTACTTCATAATTTATATCAACAGGGATCGCGGCGGCGTGGCGGAATCAGCACACGTGTATTACAGAGCTAATGGATAATTTTCCACCGCGTGCTGTATAATAGCTTCCTGCGCGTCAGATGGGAATTGCCCCCTTCAGCGCGCCCCGATTGTTTCAAGCTACCGCGTAATCACGACATGCTCTGAACTCTGCAAATGAATGCACGTTTAGCCCCTAATATTACATGATAGTATATATATACCTTTCCTATTATTATACAAAAGACCGGTTTAATAACTCATATTACTGTTATATTATTTGTCTGGTACCTTTTATTAGAAGCTACTTTGCATGGTGATAGTAAGGTCTTCATTAACTAATTATTCACACACACTGTGTGTGCGTGCCCTGCCTGGTTTGGTGTAGTATGCATACAGTACAGTTCAAAAGTGCATTTTAAGTTGCACCGTAAAACATAACATGCATAGCTTATGTAGGCCTACAGGTATTTCCTGTATTCCTTTTGACTCCATATTTAATGTAATTAATGATAAAAAAAATAACTTAAAAACAGATGGTAACTGATTTAATATTAACATCAGTTTGATTAAATGAAGAAGCACTCATAAATGGAAATGAAAGCAGTATGTTTGATGTTTGAATTGGGGCATTCGTTGGTATTGATTGATTATTAAATTCACATTTTATTTATTTCTAAGCTATTAAAGGGATTATATGAGCATGAAGTTTACTTTTGGATTTCCTAATTTGAAGTTTATCCGAAAACATCACTCGGTCGTCAAATTCAGGAGAAGCGTGTGCCAGTGTACCCTCGTGTGCCAGTGTACCCTCGTGTGCCAGTGTACCCTCGTGTGCCATCGTGTGCCAGCCTGGCACTTGTGTGTACGTTCTCCCAGCTCACCCTGGTGTTCGCCGCTGTGTGTGTGCCCTCCTGCCTGCTCTCCTGTTTACCTGTGCATGTTGTTGTCCCTTTAGAGGATGTTCCTGCTCCTCCCCCCTCCAAGCCCCCCCGTCACCCTTGAGTAACGATGGCTGCTGGAGTTTGTGACTTCCAGCACACCCCAAATTCATCACCCACGCTGCACCCGGCCCGACTTCGTTATATTAATTACGCTTATTGTAAGAGTAATCATGGGAACCATCAGTATCCATCATGGGGCACTTTTTTACGTGACACTTGCTGGGATAAAGACTGGGCCCGCCAGTGAATAATCACAGCTCCGCAGCCACCTGACACCAAGCCGGACTGTGCGGGGCGGTTCTGAACGCTCCCGGTCCCAGCCGCCGGATGGCCATCTATCTCTGGTGCCGCCGCCTGCCATCGCCATGACGACACCGGAACTGGGGCTGCGGAGGAAGCCGAATCCAGGAGGGATGGCGTGTTTAACCTGAGTCGGTGCCAGGATTTGAGACGGGCATGTTAAAAAATTAAGGCACCTGAAAGTGAGACGTATTTTGAGCCATTAGTGCTCATCAGATTTGTAATACTGGACTCCAGGCTGTAATATGGAACTTAATTAAATGCCATTAGCTGCCTTTTAAAATGTTTCCTTCATGGCCAATTGGGTTAATGTCTGATCCTTGTCTCTGTTAATTGAGCGAAAACATATTGATCTGCTTCAGTGAGATGCGGCGCTCCCCCCCCCCCCAGTGCCCTCGGACATTAGGGGCCGTGTAAACAGCCTTACTCGTTTAGTTTAACGAGACTCCCGTTAAGGCCCTTCTCTGATCTGGATTCTCTTGTGCTTATGGCCAGCCCTCCCTATAGCTGTGTGTGTGTGTGTGTGTGTGTGTGCGTGCAAGCCGGTATACCTATCCTTAAGGGAACAAAATGTCCTCATAACGTGATAAAAATCCTTTTTTTTCCCTTATGGGGACTGGTTTCCTGTTCCCCATAAGGGAAAACTCTATTTTATAAAAATCAGTTAGACTGCTATGGAAAAAACTAAAAATGCAAAAACTCTTGTATTTTGTTAGGTTACTTATGGTTATGGTTAGGGCTGGGTAGGGGTTAAGGTTGTCATAGTTAGCTTTAGCATTTTCCCCATAGAAGTGAATGAGTGGTCCCCATAAGGATAGGTATACCCGACATGTGTGTGTGCGTGTGCGTGTGTGTGTTTGCATTAGCACCTCTGCTGCCTGAGACATGGGTTAAGTAATATTCCTAATTACTGCAGCCTCTAAACTCTCCATCCATCTTCTCAACCACTTAGGAAACTGGGTCACGAAGAGGAGAACCACAGAAACATGGAGAGAACATGCCCCCCCCCCACACACAGCCTTCTGAGGCCAGGAATCCAACCCACAACTGTGTAGGTGTGATACTACATTGCTAACCCCCGAGGCAGCACAACATAGAACATAGGCCTGAAACATAGATATATAATTGCTAGATCGGTTTATGTCCATGAAAAGTACAGAAGGCCCTATTGTATCTGCTGATCATATTTGGCTCTTTGTTTCACCTAGACATCTATCCATGCATCTGTTTTCTCTACCTACATGTGGTTCAAACCACGTTATGCACGAGGAGACGCAGATTTGGATTTAGGCGTCTGAGTAATTATACCGTACGCAGCTAGTGTGACCTTGACCAGGATACGATGGATGGATGGACAGATGGATGAAAATTAGTATTACATATAGGTTTAACCAATGGTGAGAAAAAGAAGAGAATTTCAGATCAGACAAGAGGAAAAGAAAGCAAGTGGTAGAAGAAGAGGACGGGGGGTTTTCCAGTGTCCACCACCCCGGAACGCCCGGCGGCGGAGCAGAACGGAGCGCTCGCCTCCCGTGAGTCTGGAATGATGGGATAGGGAGTTACCCTGTCACGCCTAATGCAGCCCTCTCATCCACACAGCTGAATCTTCATCGGCGCCCCGCTGAAGATGCTTATTCACCATTAGGTCGCCGTTCCATTCACAGAAATGCTCCCGTCCCAGGGACGCCGAGCTATAAAAACAGATAAATACACAGGCGCTGTTATTTATAAACGGGCGGTCTCTGCCTCAGCTCCTATTGGTGTGTGTACATGACAAATGGCTCTGTGTCATCGCTCCGGAACGGCAGGTTCTGCTGATCCAAGTGCCCCTCCCTACGCCCCCCACCCACTTTAGCAGCCTGCCAGGGTGGGCTGTCAGATTCTGAAAATTTTGTGATGATGCAGTGATGAGTTTTTACCCTCATGTTTTGGTACCTACTAGTGAAGGTATTTTTCTGAAGGACACTTTTCTGCTATTGTGACTTGGTACCTCCTACTGAAGGTATTTCTCTGAAGGACACTTTTCTGATATTTTGAGTTGGTATCACCCAAATCAAGTATTTTTCTGAATGCCACTTTACTGCAATCCCTTTAAAGTGATACATACTGTCTTTTATATATTGAATCTAATACCTCTACTCACCTCTTACAGTCCTTAGGAAGTCAGTTTCGGTATGGATATCACACCTTAAATGCTCCTACTTGCCTCAATGACATGCTCTGAGCTCTGACATGAACCAATAGCAGCTGGGCATGTCTTGTCAATGATGTTAATATCTTCGCGAACCTAGAGTAGTTTACTGTTTAGGTTACATTTTGTTTAGCATCCTGGTTATTATCTGGGAAGGTAGCGTACTATACTACTATACTACAGTCTTTGTAGGGAGCACAATACACTCCTCCTGCAACTTTGGTTATCATTTCATCACAATACAATCCAGTGTAAATCTTAGTTATTATCTTGAAAGGTAGCAGCCAAAGCTCACGTGGTGTCCTAGGCAACCATTTGCACCCCCCCCCCCCAAGACTGTTGGTTAAAGTTGTTGGTTTGGCACCCCCACAGAAGATACCACACTCAGCAGTTTCCCATGTTGCTCTTGCCAAGATCTGCCACCAATGCCTCCTTTAGAGGCTCAGTAATTAAGCTCATAACGTCTACGCCGAGTGGTTGTTGGTTCATAGCCCAGGTGGGATACTGCTACAGTGAACTTCGATGTGTCTAAGCTAGATTACTCTGATGTCCAAAAGTATAGCAGTGTTTTTCCCCCACACACATCCATAAATCATGCTAAGGTATCGTGCGCATAATTCTTGAATAATCGTCTTTCCACTATAGAAGTGGGTGTGGAATTTCTTCCATAAAGTGATTCCCTTGCTTGTTCCAGTATCTGTTATCACTCATTAATGTTGCCGGAGCCCATCTGAGCCATGGTAATGGAACATTCCTGCAGTGAGCATTAAAAAATCCACTCATATACTCATCAGGCCAACAAAATCGCCCCTTTGTGAGTGTTTGTCCGTGTGCCTGCGTGCCAATCAGCCAGGATTATCTAGAGTAATAAACAATAATTGTGTTTCGACTTCGTACTTGGCAGTGCCAAGTGTCTCCCCTTCAAGTCTTTTTCCGATTGGGCGCTGGCAGGGGGCGGGGCAGGGCGCTTTGTTTGACGCCGTCACCCTCGGGTCGGGCTGGCCTGTGGACGCAGGGAAACGTGTCTGTCAGTCATGCTCGTTAAATGGGGCCATAATCATCATTGACACACCAATGATTAAAATGAATAAAAGCCATTAAGGGGAGCCATTTTGAGTTATTAAAAGTTTCGCTTGGTTTGCAACACAATCCTTCATCTTACTTTATGATGCGACCCTCCGCCATTTATCCAACTGTGGCCATTAATTCCCCATGAACTCCATGGTCCTGCAGAGTCCACGGCCCGTGAGGAATTGATTTCTCTGCCGGCTTTCCATTTGGAACGACTCGCACGGAGCACCCAGCCATTGTGTCGTTGTAAATTTCTTCCTGACAGTCTGATCAAAGCTACCCAGAATCAGTGCCTTTTCCCCGCACCCATCAAGCCCAACCCCTAGCCCTTATTTTCTGTATCTCCTTGGTATGAAGCTGACTCTGTCTCTGAGGTAGTGCATGGGGGCGGCATCCTTCTGATCTGGCCTGTTACAAGCCACCGGGAGACAGAGGGAGACGCCAGGGGTCACATGATTGCAGGGCGAGCCCATAAAATTTCCATTAACCTCTGGAGAGCTAAGTGCTGTATTGTTATCCACTGGGCAGGAATTACAAACAGAGCGTCGCCATAAACTCAATACCCCCCGCCCCAGCCACTGCCTCCTCCTCATCCAGATATTCCCTGTCCCACAGAGAAGCTTCTCAAGCTGAAGTTTCCTGAACCCTGAGTCACGACTAGGAGACGCCACTTTGTGCTTTACACATTCCTCCTCTGTGGGAAACGCTTCTCCGTCTCCCTGACATATTTATGGAGATGTGAGCTGTGGGAGACGCATATTTGGGTCCATTAGAAGGGTAAACACTAGCAGTTACCCTGGTGTACCAACTTCCTATATCAAGCTACCAGATCTGCTGCCTGTGAAATGAAATGTTTGGCTACTCTCTTCCTCTCAGTGTAGCCAAAGATCACCAAGATCTCACTTCTTCATTCTGTCTTTTTGGGTGCATCACGGTAGTGTTGGTACGGGTCATGGGAAACGCTGGTGCATCATGACGGAATAGGATGTGGCTTTATTTAGGTGCTATATTCTAATATGTAGATATTGTGGTTTTGCCAGGAAAAGGACAGCTTGTGCAGGACACAGCATCCCAGCATCTCCGTTTGAAAAAACAAAAAATTACTGAAATAAGTTACGTGACAGGGGTGGCATGGTGGTGCAGTGGTTAGCACTGTTGCCTCACACCTCTGAGACCTGGGTTCCATGTGTGTGGAGTTTGCATGTTCTACCTGTGCCGTCGTGGGGTTTCCTCCGGGTACTCTGGTTTCCCCCAACGGTCCAAAGACATGCTGAGGCT
>JAODUD010000046.1:2423842-2443272 GCA_026784285.1 Stomatorhinus walkeri | reverse complement strand
GGACTGGCATGAAGTCACTCGTACTTATGAACGGACTGGCATGAAGTCACTCGTACTTATGAACGGACTGGCATGAAGTCACTCGCACTTATGAACGTACTGGCATGAAATCACTCGTACTCATGAACGGACTGGCATGAAATCACTCGTACTTATGAACGGACTGGCATGAAATCACTCGTACTTATGAACGGACTGGCATGAAGTCACTCGTACTTATGAACGGACTGACATGAAGTCACTCGTACTTATGAACGGACTGGCATAAAGTCTGCCGTATAAAAAATTAGGATGAAATGCAATAGTTTATAATAATGGATGCAGAAACTACTTTGCAATGCTTATGAAAATAGGACACAGCTTCAACAGTTCACTGGCTCAATCTACAGTACAGTGCAGTATGGTACAGTACAGTATAGTATAGTATAGTACCATATGTAGTTACTTTTATTATTACTGTATAGTAATATTAAGTACTGTATTATTATCATTATTATGTACTGTATTATTATTTTTTGACTTACCTACAAATTCTTCTCAAAGACAGACCTAGAGAACAGAATTCGTTGGTAACCTGGAGACTGACTGGCTGTATTTTTTTACTTTGCAGGTGCTTTTATCCAAAATAATGCCCTCTTTTTTGAGAAAACAAAGTCAGACAGTCCCAGGATTAATTTGGCAACTTAACTGGGATTAAGGGCCTTGCTGGGGGGGTCGAAGATGAGATCATTGTGCTGACCCTGGGATTCAAGTCCTTCTGATCACAGACACAGCTGATGCCCCCCACCTCGCACACGCAAATGCTGGTGAAAAATATGCATGTAAATACTGTCTTCCCTACCCTCTGTGTTCTGTTCTAGCACCAGAAAACAAGACAGAGAACAGCCGTTACACCATGGCTCTAATATAGCAGGTGTAAGCCTAACCTATGTCACGGCAGAACGGGGCGCGAAGTCTGAGGCATCTCCGAAACCAAGGCCGTCATCGATTTGGCCACAGGCATCTCAAACATTTGCAGCAGTGACTTCTAAGTGAGAGATAACACTCTCTAAGTGTTCTTCATACAGTAAAACTACACGATTGGCCAGACTGTGATTGCATTGTTTTCAATTATTTTCTTTTATGCCTGCATTGGAAAAAAATGAGTGGAGTATTCTTTGATGATGTTGCCGGGCACTAAAATATAATGTAATAAAATAAAATTAAGTGTAGAAAGAATTGGAGAGAGCTTTGCGTTACTGGCTTAAAAACAGCAATAAAACTAGAACGTGCCCATAAAACAAAGTGCTTATTAAATTATTTTAAACAATAACACATGATTTGGGCACATTCCAGCAGTTGGCTCAATAAAATACAAAATTGCAGGACAGTGCGAGAAATACCGTTGACCCATGAGCGATGTCAATGTGTGGAATCATTGCATCTGTAGTTCACAAACAGACGTGAACATCGAGAAAATGAGAGAGAAGAGAGATGCAACTGGAAGGTTGGGAAGACTGGTCTCCCCATACTGGAAGGTCTCTGCTGTATTCCGTGGTTTTTGTCTCGTAGCTCTCCTTCGGTGTGATGCCATCAAGGGGATGCAAGAACCCAGGATCCCCCTCTACACAGAACCGCTGCACGGCCGCAGCACACCGGGTTGGATCTAGCTGTCGTTCCCGGTTGTAAAAAATACAAAAAAAAAACTAGTGTATTGATCCACTGCCATCTGGTTTCTTAAAGCTATGAGTACTACCAATGTAAGCCTGGAAGATATGACCATTATCATTCAAGTGGAGATTTCATATAGATTTTCCCTCTATGATCAGAAGGTAAAGGATGGTGCTGGGGAGATAATAATGCTGAAAAAATGGCCAAAGTCAGCGAGACCAGGCAGGCCAGCCTGAAGCAAAATGATTACAGTAACTGGAATATACTAGAATGTTTTATACCCCAATGCTTCATTGGATGTATAGATTATACGGGCAGTTGCAAAACATCTCAGCCCTACCACAACCTAAAGGCAGATGAGCAGTGGAACATGCACATGTCCAGACCCTTCCAGCAAGCGTTGTTTTACCTTTTAGCAAATACACTAAAATGCTCCAGCAGTATAACCATACTTAACCATAAGTACAAGAGTGAGGAATAAAACTATGAATGTATGATAATTGTATGTTGAAGTAAGTTTATGCATGCATATCCTCATCACCAGGGCATACATTCAAAGCAAGGTTTGGTGTCTTGCTGGTTTTTAGCTCTTCAGCAAAGAGCCGCCGTGATTTGCTTCAGTAAATGACTCCTATTGCTTATTTAGGGTCCCAGTTATTTTTAGTATTTCGTTTCCGGAGACATAATGCATTTTTTTTTTAATGCACATTTTATTCAACTGAATTTTCAGATACACTGTGATTAATTATGTTGGACGTTCTTCAAAAACCGAAGGAAAATAGATATATTGATTGCATAACCCATAAACTCAATATCTGAACTTATTTGGGTTGGTCTCCACCGATCCATCATACTCTGAATGTAAACTCTGCACTGTCACTTGGCTGTAATGTCTACACTACTACATGTTTTCCGAAGCTGGTGGAAAATGGTCTTTCTATAGATTGTCTTTGTAATCCGGGCGGTTCTTTGTCCTGGCAGCTTCCTTAGTCGTATGCCATCCGATTGAAACATCAATGTTTTTGATTTAAATGAAATAGCATCTGCCTGGACGTTCCTCTACCCCCACAAACGAGTGGTACCTGTCTGTTCTTTTCAGGCGTGCTGTGTCGTCTTCGGTCCAGATGCTGCTCTGACATTCCTGACTCTAGCAATTACGCTGGAATGACTGATGCATAATTTCAGATAAGTCAGAAGCCTCTATTTTGCCATTTGGAAAAGGGGTCTCCTCTTGCCATAACACTGTTTTCATTTGTCTTTATGGAACATTTGAAGTGCTTTTAATGTCTTTCCATCTTTGCTTAAAAATCACTGCATGGCAGAATTTTTTTTTTAATTCTGAAAGCATGAGAAATGCCTTTACATGCCTTCACATTAATATCCTGCTCCAGAAGGTAGTTTTGCACACTGTAATCAATGTATAAGTCTATACACCCACTGGGAATGTTTTGGACACTTGCATATATTGCATGTGCATACTACACGTCAGTAATCTGCTTTTTGCCATTATATGTTCTTGCAATGTCATGACAAGAGAATATGACATGACAATGACATGACAACGGAAAATGTGTCTGCAATGAGTCTAAATATTAAGTCATTGTGTGTAGGTAGTACAGTGTGTGTGTGTGTGTGTGTGTGTGTACAGATTTCTATAAATGCCCTCTTTCGGGAAAAATATTTCACTGAATGTAATATCCATTTTTATTACTATTTTTACCGGAACATGTGAGTTTAGACTATTAAAGACTTATTCTTATAAACCCATACATCAGTCTTGCTTAACAAGTACAGGGTATTAGCAAAAATCATATCCCAAGATGCACCACGCACCAGGTACAGGATTCCTGGGTGGTATCTACTCGGTTTCAGTGAATGCATATGATTCCTATTTTTATAATTGATTGAACAAGCCGAAATTAATAAATTCCACTCAGATATAATATCAGTTAATCAAGGCGCTCATTTGATTGTTCTGTATGAGAATCACTAATTTAGGCCTATGTCCACTTCCGAACGACCGTATTGTGTTTATTCTGATTTGAATCGTCCGATTAACAGGAGCAACAGCTCAATCAAGGCTCAGCGGGAGTAGCTAACGTGCTCGAGAGAACTCAAATTAACGGCGCAATATGTTGTTATTCTACGAACGTCATTATATACCTTTAGTTCTGAATCGCGTCTATATTCAGTGAATTATCGTGTTGTACATATATAAGTTAACAATTAATCATCACTCCTAGTACCTGACACTATATATAGTACAACCGCTTAGTAAGAGGAACAATACATCGTACCGAGCAGTACAGTGCCATAAAGAAAAACAATTATATAACGACATTTTAGGCCACAGTCGTATTTTAAATGTTGAACATTTTGTTCGGTTTTGCCATTTGGCCCTTGCCTTCAAACTGAATTCGGATTGGACGCTGATCTTGACATGCACTTAGATACTCAAAATAGGCTTCATCTAGCTCGGGATAGAGGATGCAGTGAAAGTCATTAAAATTGTTTAATCGTAAATGTACCACTAAAAACCTGCATAAATTGCATAATAATAATAATAATAATAATCCTTAATTCCAGTTTTGGTTTTGCCTATTTTAGTTCCTTGTTACTAAGTCCATTTTCTCGGTTCCTGACTCTGGGTTATGTTCGGAAAATATTCGACTTCTTGGCAAATTGCGCAAGTATTTTGAGAGCGTCTAGGCCTACTGTAAATTACACTCAGAGGACATTCGAAGACCTAGAGCTGGCGGAGTGAGAAACTCTTGTGAGAGGACAAGGAAAAGGGTCATTTAAGAACCTTTGTAACACATACACTCACAATCTCTTATATTATGAGTATCTGGAATCTCATGAAGAGCTTCAGTTCACGAGAACATATAAAACCCCCGAGTATTTCATCAGTAAAAGTTTGATACTATGAAAGAAGCCTATCTTCAATTAATAGCCTATCTTTCAGCTGCGCTTTTGTATTTTTATTTTTCGACTGTGAAAGAAATCACAATGTAGATATTAATGACTTATTTAAATAGGTTCTGTGTGCAAGTATGATTTTATAAAACCCGTAAATACAACGTGAATTACAAGGAAATAAAATGATACAAAACAGATGGAGTAGTCAAATAAACAGACATTGATATTAAACCCCTTTAAAACGTAGCCTCCCGCAGTTAGTTATATGATCGCTGTAATAATTTTCTGTGTTTCTAGCAACCAGAGAGCGTGAATTTCACGCGTCCTCTCTGTTGCCTCTATACTGCGGTGGGTTCGCTTATAGAAAAATCATTTTGCCGATTCGGTGAATTAAAAAAAAAAACAATAAAATCGATATGATACAAAGGAAAGGAATTTTGAAGGTCGAACTTAATACCACTAGATTCAATTATAGCTTTATTAACGTCGCCATCCGAATAGGAATGATAAAAATCAGTTGGGGCATGGACTACTTTACTGGCATATTTATAAATATAAGCAACCCCCATATATTTGTATAATAAGCTACTTGTTAATCGGTAGTTGTGAGCTCTTGGTTATTAAAACACGAAGTAAATTGGGCTGTTTTGGTCTATGAGTTTTAAATGATTATATCAAGCAGGCTCAATGTAAATTGGTGGTTTCGGGAATTCTTCCCACTACACATTAAGAAGTTGAAGGGCGGTTATAGGAAGCCGACAGCATAAAAATCAGATTTTTCTTTAAAGTTAACAATAGTTTTGTTAATGCTTGAACATGATAATGAACACCATGCTAAAACTTATATCAACACAGACAATGGCATCATATCACATTTTGCGTAGTAAGCAAAAAGCATGTCCGTCTAGTCAGATATAAACACGTTGTATGACGTTAGGACCGTGCAGCCTATTTCTCTTTCAATCGCTAGAAAGGCTACGTAGATTGAAATGTGATATTTTACTTTAACTAATAAATAAATAAATTGATACATTCAGTTTAAATTCTATTGCACGGGGGCATGCATATATTAGACATTCTAAGAAAAAAAAAGAATATTTATATTTCAAAACCCTCTTTCCGATGTGCTACTTGTCAGAACCGGTTTCCCATTACAAGCTTTCTCGAGCCAGCGCCGCTGTCCCCAGCACACTATAAATAATGTTGATAAAGGTGCCACAGAATATGACTTTCACAGCCCGCGCGATTGATTGAATGTGACCTCCAGTTCCAAATGCTATTGGAAGGCTATTTAAACAGATGAAGGCTTAAATTGTCTTGCTTGTATGTGAATTAATTTCCCATTCATCATCATTAAGGTTTGATTGGTCTATTCACGCCTCCCGGTCTGTTTGACCGAAACTGCCTGTAAATTAGAATGTAACACAATTTAAACAAGGCCGCTTTACTGGCCATCAGAACAGCTGCAGAACAAGGCCTATCTGAACTTCACGTGCTTTTGTGTTAAGCCTGAAATCGCCTCTGTTTGGGGAAATTTATATAATGCGTCCACAGTCGTACGCCTCTGCAATAGCATCTAAGACCGTGACGTAATGTTCCATCATATTCCGATGGCTGTACAAGCTCGAAAAAAAACGTCTGGTTTATATTTTGGATTTCACCATGATAATGCCGATTGAGCGTAAAAAAACAAAGAATAATTTTCAAAGCATTTAAACTTCAATCTGAAATATCATTTATAGACTGGAATCAATAGTTATTAAAGGCGACAAAGTAAGATATCCCAACTGATGTTGTTATTCTAAGTAAGAAGTGTCCATTTCAGGGTTTTTATAACAAGGTGTAAATAGTGCGTCTATTTCATGCTTTGATATTTTGTCAGTGTTTTGTCACAATTTCTAGAGCCGGCTGCGGAAGTATCACGCACGTGCATGCATACATACGCTCTGTGAAGCATCTTTACAAAAAGCCAGTTGCTTAACCAGAACATTATTCCAAGCATATGCATTTTAATCAGCTTGGTCACACTTACAAGAACACTGGTTAATAAGTCGATCAATCACCAAGACCGGACTATTCGGAGGCTCCATGGGACAGTCAAGATGAATCTGATCCCAAAAGATAGATAGATTGATAGATAGATAGATAGATAGATAGATAGATAGATGTAAATTGAAGGAAAACAGTTTATGTCGAATATAAATTAGAAATAATATTTAAGTAGAGCCTGTAAATTTGATCTAGAAATTAATAGAGCGGCACAATGCATAAGAAATAAATACGCAGTCATCATAAATGTATCCTTCAGTAACTAGCCATGTTTTTAAATGGTAGGAAGCCATTTGGACAGAGAAGACAGTTACGATTTCTCTGGCCGATCGAGGATTAAAATCAATACTTTTATATAAGTCGTGCGACATGTTAGGGTACGTGTGTAAAATTGATTTTAGCATATTAAAATAATTAATATTTTTATGTCAGGCAATTAAACGAATTTCGCTCAGTGTCGTATAACGCAGCATTTTGACCACGTCTGCAATTTCCAGGCCCTCTCAATATTCTTCAGTATCAAGAATACTGATTATTGTAAAAAAAATATCTTTGTGATTCTACGCCATTATATTAAGAAAGGTTCAATTTGCAAGGAAAGTTGTTCAATTACCCAGAAAATCCAGCCAATTAACGACTGCTGATTGGTGAAGGGTATGCATCATCGATCTTTTACATTCCAATATCTCCGCGAGACATCTAATTCTGCTATATCTATTAACTGGTAACAGAGAAAATATGGCTTCTATTACTGCAGCCCAGGGACCTCTTAACTGTCACAAACAATCTCGCACTAAGATCACAGAGCGATGCAGTAGAACTGCAGTTTAATAGGATTGCGTTCTGAAGGAAAAAAAAGCGCTGAATCGAAGGTTACGGACCACTTCAGCTCCGTTTGATCTCGCTAACATACGCTAACAGAACCACAGCCACGAGCCGCTCATATGCATTGTGTTTTTGCAAATAGCTCCAGGAATATGTAAACACACCTAAGCCAGCGATGCATGAGTTCAGTACTGGTGAGATATTTTTTAGTTTTTGCTAAGTGGTAGCATCCAGGCCCGACTGATAACATACATATTAAAATGTAGCTGCATAACTATCACCACATAATGTTTTGTATGCCATGTTCATATTTGGAAATATTGTGCATGGTAGAACCTTTTCGAAATTCGTATTTAGATCCTAAAATATTAAATTACGCTAAAATTAACGCTATGTACATTTAATTATTTTATTCGTGCACCGCCGTTTGCTGTATTCGGCTGTTGAAGTTATTGGCACATTTCTTGGTATTACACTGAATATTGGCTGAAATATTTTTTATTGATTGATTTAATTTATTTATTAAAAAATATTTTACTCCATTACATTCACATTGTCTAATTGCTTTTAGAACAACGAAATAAATATAGAAACATTAACTGGTACTTTAACTCAAAATTATTTTTTATTGCAAAATGGTAACAGAGTTGAACAAGTCCACAATGCCGCGCTGAAAAACTGCTTTTATATTCCAGTTTCCTGTGTTTGGTTTTGCTCAATACATGAAAAGTAGTTAACAGTAACAGAAAAAAACCTCCCGAAGAATGAAGGAAAAATCCAAACTGACTTTTATGTTCCTTTTGTTATATATATATTTGTATATATGTATATAAATATAAGGCTTAAAACGTCCATCGTCAATAGAAATCTCAATGAACATTAACTCCCAGAAATAAGGTAAATTGAAGGCTGTGTGGAAAGGGGTAGTTGGGCGGGGGGAGGGGGGGGGGGGTGAAAATGTTCAGCTGAGGGCGCAACAAGACAGGCAGCTCGCGCTTGCCCCAATTTGCTCCATGTGATTGTCCAATGGATTTCTCGCTCCCGTCAACTAATCCGCTCCCATGGCGCCTTGTTACCGTTTGGCAGGAAGTCTCCACGCGCACAGTATAATCATTAATTCAACATTCAAAATTCCTCCTTACATATACATCACTTGCTAATTTTACCAGCATCTGCACATTTCAGCTCCGTATACCAAGACAGGGACTTCGGAGTAGAAGTAATGAGATTCCCCAGTCTGTTAACAAATTCCCTTGTTAAAAAGAAAGATGAAAACATCATTTGAATGTAACTAACAATATATCCAGGCCAATTTAGACATAGGTGAAAACTGCAAATAGTTATAAAAAAAATTACCGTCATCAATCACGTCAATAACTGCTTGTGACCTGCTCCATCTCCACTATTCTCCTTCGAATGAAATGATTGAAATCCTGAATATATATCCTAAAAGTATTTTACTCCTGTGGTAATATTTCTATAAGTCTATGATTTGGAGCAACGGAAAGATTTTAATAAATATATATCAGCTTTGATATTCCTTTTCGCAGGTGCCTTAGATTAAAAGCAATATTGTCCAAACGTAGTCCTTTCCCGTTGTGTAGCTGGTGCGTTTCGGTGAGATATGCTGCTGTCGCTGCTTTTAGCGAGTGATCAACATTAGCATTTTACTCATGCTGAAAGTCCAAAATTCATTAAGCGTTTTTTTTGGGACTCTTTCAGGTTTGACCCAAACGGTAACAGGCCAAAATCTTATCTGGTCAGAGGTACTTCCTCTCTCTGGTCCAGGGAAACCGTGGAGGACTTACTCAAGACAGAGGGTGTGAAGGTCAGAAAGGCGTCAGTTCTGCTGGTGCCCGAACAGGTGAAGTCCGACCCAGAAGGTCTCTGAGACAAGCCGTTTGACTGGCTGGTGTGGCAGGCAAGGCAGGAACAGGGACTACCCCCCGAGCTGAGTCCATGAGCCGCAGTGGGGTATAGAGAAGGATGCCTAAAGGCGCAAAGCAACTCTGGTCGGGGGTACGGATGAGACAGGACCCGGAAGGTGTCAAGAGGCCTCAAGGGGCTACTGAATGGGGCAACGGACGCCGAGTTACCCCCAACACCGAGATGAGAGTAATATGGTAAGGGCAGATGGGACGGGAACGGATAAGGCAAGTTCCCGGTGGCCGCAGCGTGGCTCATCATGTAGGAGTAAAAAGCCGGATCCGCAGGGTGAGGCCAGGTCATAGCGAGTCTTTGTCGCTTGTCCTTCATTCGCCGATTCTGGAACCACACCTAAAACACAGACAGTCTAAATTGTACAACGACGCAATCAATTTTATGATTCGTTATCTATTCTCTTTGCCACTTCACAAAAACGATAATTTCACTAGCGTTATAGATTTTTTTTCTTAATAAAGTGAAGCGCTAACGGTATCACCTTTATGGTCGTTTCAGGTAAATTCAGAGCAGCAGCCAGCTCGCATCTTCTTGGTCGGGACACGTAATTTTCTCGGTAGAACTCCTTCTCCAATCTGGCGATCTGCTCTCGTGTAAAAGCTGTTCGGTACCGGCGCATTTGATCTGAACCGTAGGACAGGGGTGCCTGGCCTGAACTTGCTTTCCCCGCATCGACGTTACTGTCACTGCTGTGGTTCGGGGAGTCGCCGGGACGATCTAGAAGTGTCACGAAAAACATCGCAATATTACAATTATTTTATTTATGCCCCACATAAACAAAATTACGTGTCTGGTTCAGTTTTATGTCATCCACCGGTTTCTATTCCCATTCTAATTCCCATAATTGCAATACATTTGAAAACGACATCGCATTCCAAACGAATAAATTGGTATAATTATGCCATTTTAGTAAACAGTTCACTACACAATAGAATAAAATACACTAGAAATTTTCTAGAGTGTCTATTAAACGAAATAACTAGAGAGAATGATTACATTTAGGTTGTGCATCTCGTGTGAAATATTGTATCCAAAAATGTATTTTGATGTTGATCTTGATCACATAAATAATTATGTCATTTTAATGAAAAAAACGAAAATAATAATCTCTTCCATACAGCTGAGTTAAATTAGAGAAAACTTAATAGACACGTTTTGTTATTTCATTCGCCAAACACAGGAATGCTTATTTTGGACCGTGAACAGACAGGTGCTACATTTCGGCTGACAAAAAAAATCCATTTTAAAGCAACATAATTAAATCTGATAAAAGGAAACAAGTGAATCGTCTACGGATGAAACGACACCGACCGTTCCTGCTGGCCATTGTACACAGGCATCAAGCGAAGTCGCGCTGCGGGTACACATTAAGTGACACAGCAATTAGACCCATTCGTTAAATGTTATTGCTAGCCACAAAGACGCTCTCAGAACTAAATAGGTACTTATTCTTCCGTTGTAAACATGGTTTTTGACTGTAATGAAACACAGGAAAATCCTCGCATATTCACCTTTAAAGATCGCTCTAAGAACATCACCTACAACATAAAATATTTCCGAATACACGCTGCGAGTCGTTGAGTACCTATCTTCACACTGTAATTACAAGCGCGTGCAGAAGACTCAGCTGCCAAAACTAACGTGTCGCCATTGTAACGAATGCTACTTGGATTAAATACTTCAAGTGAGACATCTTACAGACAAATTGCAAAAAAGGAATCATTCACACGTGAAAATTTTGATGTGATGAGTAACAACATATGTACATGTTTTAACGCTGATTCTTATCTCACCTTTGCCGTTTGGGTAATCCATGCTTTCGGGCGTACAGCTGACATCAATTTCTTCGTAAAAATCTGACTCGGTATCGGAGCTGCTGTGCCCTTTGTTGGTTAGTTCTAACTGAGTTTTCCCCGTTGCAGAGGGGACTCCACCCGGCCTTATATCGCTGCAGACGTCGCTCCGTATATCCTCCACCTCCTCACCCGCTCTTTTTCGTGATGAAGGTACCGACCTGGGACTCAAACAGTTTCTGTGGAGTACCTTTTCCTGTGGTTCTTGAACGGGGCTTCTTACTGCTTCTGACAAATTGGACCCTATCTTGCCAGCCAGCATGCCGAGTTGACCTCCCTCCACGAACATCACCATCTCTTTTCTGTTTTCCATTATTGTCGCGGACTAAACGCCAAGTCGCGGAGAGAACACGATTTTTAACAGGAACAGACTGTGTAGCGGCTCGAGTGATGATGTGCTGACCCTGCGATGCACGCGCTCCAGTGTGCAGCACGAGCTCTGGGAGGGATCACCATTGCCTTTCTCTCGAGCTGTCATTCTTAATAGGAGAGTCGTCATAATAGCACCCCCGGTGACGCCACTCATCGATTCGCAGTGGATAAACAAAAAACCAGCTATTGCTAAAACGAGGTGGGCTTAAAGGAAAACAGGAAAACAAACTCGATTTGAAGTCAGTCAGGAAATGGAAATAAAATAATATAGCCGAGAGCGCTCGGGAGTTAAATTATCAAATACTGCTTTTAGGAGACAATAAAAAACGCCACAAGGAAAATTTAATGTACAAAACACACACACATACTCCCACATACCCACCCACACACAGACGCACATATATACCATACATATAACACCACAATACAAATAATATTTACATGCATTTTTCAGTATCCACCGACTATTAAAATATTGTCTATAGTATTAACATTATAGTTCGTCGTAATTTAATATGAACTTAAAATACACTGACATTTCAAGTGCATTTTTTAAATCTTAATAGAGCATACACCAATATATATATATATATATATATATATATATACATACACACACACAGGGTTTTCTGAAGGTGTTCTGCTTCAAAACGTGTTTATGCTAAATTACTAAAATGTCATATCTAAAGGCATATAGTTTTTAGGTCCCTTTAGCATCGTAATGTCACTGTACGCTGTTCCAATATAAAAGACCGCATTATCGGTTTTTCAGAATGGGAATTGCATGCCTACTGTTGATAAGTTCATTTTGATTTGTCTCCCGGGGACTAAAGAATAGACTGAAAGAACAGCGAAACCATTGTACACTGACAGAACTTAAAATACACTGACATGCAATTGTGATTTTTTTGGCTTAAAAAAATATGATTGTGGATGTGTCAAAGATGGAACAGATGAAAATGACTATCATATGGAACACAGAGAAGAGACAGACTTTTTCTGAGTGATTCTGTTTAAAACAAGTTATGTGACGTAATGGGCAGATGATAAAATTGTGCTTATTGGTAGAAACAAATAGGGCGCTGTTTATAACTCACAGTTAAGCACTATAAGCTCACAGATTGTCTCATCAGTTCTACCTGTGTTGGGACAAATGGAACAGGAAGTTTTACACCTGAAACTGGGCTGCCGAAGGAGAGCAGGACCGTTTGAGATGGACGCTCTCACCTCCACCGCGAACTCTTCCGGTCTCCATCACTCCTTCTTTCTTTAAGTGGTGTCAAGTAAACTGGCTAAAGGTCAAGTTCTCCTGACCAAAATCAAAATAACAGGTTAGCTGGCATTTAATTAGATTTGTACGAAGTCCACCAAATAATACAAACCACGCCGAAGGAATTTGGGGAAATGTCATATATCCAGTTTTAAAAACAGCAGTCTTTCGACTTGATTAATAACAGGTATTATAATATCAATAAATGTTTTATGTGCGAAGTGATACATATACTAAACACTCAGTTAAATCTGGAGGTTTAAAATTGGTGACCCCATAAATTCTCTTCAGAATAGTCCCCGGTGGCTCAGATTATTCGAAGAAAATTTGTATATGTACATTCATGAGCGTACAGTTCCATTTATTTTGTGCAAAGCGAAACACTCAGCCAAATTAATGGCCACTGTTAAAAATACAACACACATAATGTAGATTATGTGTAATACAGCATTATCTCAGTATTATAAAACTGGGTGGAGCCATCTTAATAAGACGTAATGTTTCTACATTTGAACACGCCAATCAGAAAGCCATAAATTATGTGACTTCTAAAATTACAATTACAATTGCTAATTCTGAATTGACAGCATTAACTACGATTAAACAATGAATATTTATCTAGTAGTAAGCATGTAACTGATTGGTTACGTTGCATTGCTATTATATGGCCTTAAATAACTATGAGACCAAAATCCGAACAATCATTTTATTTTGATTCAAGTAAATTATAGAAAAGAAAGAACAACAACAATAATATAAAGTTTAATCATTCTTCTGATGTAAACACAAACATTGCATGTAAATAGGATTATGTATACCTATATAATGAATAGGCCACATATTTTACTCATACACTAAACATTGTTTCACCATTTTTGCTCTTTGAAAATATAATAATAATAATAATAATAATAATAATAATAAAAATAAATGAAACATATCTCTAATTTTAGTGATTTTCTGACTGAATTGATCATGGATTGTTTTGCGATGATAATCTCGCGTGTTTAATCGCATCCCACGCTTCAATTGGCCGTAGTCTACAGTGGGCGCGCACTTACTTTCCTTTGATGTTTTTCCTGGACAGAACAAACTCGGAGTCTCGACGGAGACGGACGTTTCGCCAAAGCAAAGATTTCACAGTACCCTGATGTGTGTTTTACCACCCTCGAGAACTCCAGAGATTGCGACATAACTGGCAACCTATCGATACCACTATCTAGTAATATACAGTGTCTTGAAAAAAACTTGACTATACGTACATTACACCCTTTTATTTACAGAATAGACTGTCATAATGAAAAGCAGTCAGTTCACTGGTGAACTTAATACATTCTTTAAGTTCTTCAGCTAGTTGCATTTTCATATAGATAACGTCCAACTGTGAACGAGGGGAGGGTGTTGTCATTAAACACGGCAATTATTCGGCTCCGTTTGTTGTGCTTATGAAAAGAAGTATGTCAACATGCGTACTGCCTGTCATTTTCTCATCTTAAAAGGAGCATTGACAGAGTAATAAAAAGGGCAAGACCACAAATAAATAGGGTACTTAATCCAGGTAAAACGGGATTATACGTGAAAGAAATGTAAACTATCAAGCGTGTCTTGAGTTTAATTCATATTCTGAAATGCCACAGACACAATGGTGGTGTGAAGAGACGAGGAATATCCAGAACACTAGATAATCTTTGTGTATGACTGATTTCGACAAATGATGCAATATGATATGAGGCAGGGGACGTCAGACCGCGAAGCCATTGTGTGCCGCTGTGACATTCAAGTACTTCTCGGGGTCCGTGTGTGAAATCGCTGTCCTCGTGCGCCCTCGCCTGTTGAAAAAGAGAAAATACTGACTACAGTGGAAGGGAAATGAGCCAAGCCTGTGACACCCCGCCCCAAATTCTTTTTGCTCCGTGACTGAATAGAAAAAAATGACTGAATCTGCACAATAAAACAAATAGGTTACACAGTTTGACTCTTTGGCTTATTTTCACGAGATTTGATTACCAAATGGCCTATGGATTCCTTCTACACAAACAAACAGTATTTGTCGAATGATTTATTATAAATGTATATATTTCTGTGTAAGGTATGTTTATAATCTGTATGATTATTTCATTCTAATTTTATCCTGCAGCCGTCATCATCCTAAAATACTGATTGTTTATTCATATATCTGTGAACTATGAAGTCGCATCTGTATAATTATTATATAATTACTTTGCTCGTAACAAATTCATAAGTCTATGCTACCTTTACAATCGGCAAAAACACATGACATTTAATTAAGCAATTAAACATAAATATTAGTATTGTAATATTATGACATCGTAATATTAGAACCAACATAATATTATTTATTAATATTAATAATTATAGTTGGCAATACATTTAGGCATGTTTAAATAACGTGTGTTTTGGTGCTTGTGCTTAGAACTAACATATTGAAATATAAATTGCAGAATTAATGGGAAATTGGTAAAATAATTAAATTATTTCTTATTCTACTATTGTACTATCTATTATGACTTCCGTTTCTTTTCTGGTGAAAACTAAGTTGTGTTGGTTTTCATTTATTCTTGATAAGATGAGTACGTTTTATGTTCTCCGTGCAGGTGCGGAAAATACCCATAACCAGGACGCGTAGAATCTTATTTTTTATCGGTTATATGAACCCAGTACTACATCTAACTTGAAAGGCCGGATAGGGGACTGGAGTTTCGGGCGTCTGAAAGAGGATTTCTTCTGTATACGTATAAAGGCAGCCGAACATTAAAATGTATCATCAGACATAAACCAGAAAAAGCAACGATTAACTAAATTAAGCCAAGACATTGCGTGCTATTGTCCGTCTGAGGGATTCCACTTGCCGAGATGCAATTATGTCAAACTGAGCGATTGAAACTTTAGTAAACTATAAACAGCATCCTGGGATGTACAGGTACGGTGGCATTTTAAATTAAATCAGGTGTAATCTATTACCGAGACAGAGCGAGTCAATTCTTGGCATCTCAAAATGTTCCTTTCCTCGTGCGAACTCACTGCGTTTTGCAGTCCATGCCCAAGAAACACAATTACAGGCAACAGAGTTTTCAAATACAAAACAGTCGCAGAAAATATACTCATGTGCATGTGTGGAAACAACATCAAATTAGTGATTGATTGTAGAATACTTGCGTGTCATGGAAGGGTACAAAAATGTAATTAAAGATACTACCAAGCTGACCCTTTTCCAAAAGCCAACAAACGACGGCGTCTGCGTGACATGCATATAATACCTGTAACAACTGAGAGGAAGACCCTCAAAGATAAACAGCGTGGCATTTAATGCATCCGCATCTCGAAGTTGTGTAAACCGAAATCTTATTTGGTCAAAAAAGAAATACTTCTTAGGGTAAAATGAATTGCATGTTTCTTTTTCAACTTTCCCAGGCAAAACCATGCTCCCCTGATTGACTATGCCCTCTAAAAGAATTATCACGCCTTGCCGTGTGACTATAATAATGCTTGTTTCCTGTATTTGAACTGTATTGTACCCTATTATATGTTAATATTCACATTCAGAGAAGTTTTCAAAACTGGGAAACAGGTGTTTATGGGAGAAAATCGATTTTCAAAACATTTTTCGTCCGATTATTGTGTTCAGTTACTTATTTAAATAGGGTTATTGTTTCGACATTTAAACTGCAGATGTCTATATTCAGGATAACATAGAGAACTTTTACAGACTGTGGTAAAATAATTATAGAGAAAAAAATCGCTGTAAACCACAAGTTAGTAAAACAGTTTAACAAGTACGTATAATGGTATGATCCCGATGACGTAGTCGAATTTAAGTTGACTTTATTAAAAAGTGCTGATTCAGTCTTAATTCCGGGAAAGTTGTCGGCCAGATTAGTAGTCATACCCACTTCAAAAATGTTCTTTTCCAGATTTATTTATTAATTTATTGCTTACGGCATGACATTTCTTAAGCAAGCTCTCAGATAGTGTTTATTCGTTCTTAATGGTAACAATTCAACTACATACATTTATTTACATCAAGAAACCTGAAAGTTTCAACGAATGTGAGCCGCTATACGGTTTCATTGCACCAGCTGTGTGCTTGAACTAATCTTTAATGGCAAGCATACACGTACTAAGAAATATGGAAAAAAAAAACTACCGAGGCACGTATGTTTTGTTGCATGGAGAAGAACCAATCGGTAATTAGGTACGGAGCGCGGTGATTGCACCTTAAGTATCAGAAACAAGGTCAATGCAGTACATGCCATACTTGCGGCCATACGAGTGCGCACGGTCTCGTGGACCGGAAATGGAAGTTAGTTTCAACCCTGGCTCCTGTGTTCTGGAACGAGTACCTCCTGTTCATAAGAAAGGGCTCCCTTTAAGTTGTGAAGTAGAACCGGAGTCCTGAACGCATTTATTTCACACGCGGTTCTCTTTAACGCCCACCCCCACCACCAGCACCATGTTTTTGATCTGAATCAGTTACGGATGTAATACATATGCCTGTTAACAGCTGTTCCCAGTTTGTGTTATTTAGCCGGACTATGCCTCAGCGTTTAGTAGGTTTCATACACTATTCGAATTTAATTCAAATTCTTTAAATAGCGTTTCCCTAATTTCAAATAAATTTATTTTCATTTTAGCATTGTGTATGGTTTAATATTTCAATATAATATTCAATATATCATATAATTGTATATAAAAAATGTTGTGTCACTTAAATGTTATGTAAAATGTATAATACAGACCTACAGTCAATCTTACACGATTATTCTTTTTATTGAAAGTTTCTGCTTGTGATAAGGAACATTGTCGTTATATACACTTATTGCAGTGTTTACATGCTCATAGGTAAATCTCTTGGTATCAATGTACCCGCCAGATAATTAACATAAAATACATGTGGATTAAGATCAGCCACATTATCTAACGTATTATGATTCTTGTTAAATCAAGTGCATCGATGACATTTTTTTCGACTTATACCGCATACTTTACTGATCCTATTTAAGTCGGCTGAACTTGAACTTGGGCAACCCTGTTGTTGCAGAATGGACCAGATTTTTGTTTAATAGTTTTTGTTTAACGGTTTTATTGGGTTTTGCTAAATGTATATATTTTTTCTCTGGGGTTTGTATGATGATATTATTGATAAAATCTGCATTCGGTTTTAAATTTGCTGTTCATTCCGTTCGTATGACCGCAACTAAATACCGCTTTTTCCGGGTAGACGTAACGCTTGTGCTGCCTGCAGAAAGCGGACAATGGGTTTTTAAGTATCTAAAACTACTAAAATACACCTTATTTAAGTTTCATTGCAAATAGCATTCCATTATTATTTTTATTCAACTTAAATGTAGGTTTGGGTAACGATACCATTCAGTCAGTGGTCTCTCTTAGGACATTGATCGGGTGTCATATAAATATTTCTTAGGGGGATTTAATCTAAATTCCATAAACTGGTCACAGAATTAAAGAATGATATAGGAAATAATCCATAACGTACAATTATTTGTCCCTGGGTCAGAAAACACCTTACATGTGTTCATTTACGGTAAAGACTTAGCAGAAACCTGGCCGCGACGCCCACTTGGCGTCAGTTTAATTATACATTTGCCTTTATACTCCAGCGCTGCGTTCTACTTCACGCATTTGATCATGAACATACGTCTCATTAACATGGAGTTCAAATATTGTCAATCAATTAATTCATGCCTCCATCAATCTCTCGACCATTTATCCAAAATCGCTGTATATTGTGAATAAACTGACTATTTCGCTTCCGTAATGAAACGTAATTTAAAAATCCGCAGTAGACAGCTTGTGGACAATCTATAGCCAACTGCATATAAAGTTCTGACGAAGATATTAAGTGAAATACGGGCGGAGGGAGGGAGCGCCGAGTAACATGTGATGTTTTGAGAGAAAATTCGAATTAATTACGCCCCACCAGTGACGACGGTGTTTCGCTTTACGATGCTCTAAAGTAGTGACTTTCCAGACAATCCCATAACAAGGTAAATAGAGATTTAAATATTCCCTTGAAGTAGTTTAAGAGATCGCACCTGTACAGGCGTACTAAACCCCAGTTTAAAAAACATTAAATAAGTGGTACAGAAGCCCTGGGCAATAGGGAATAACTTCTATTTTTCCTGTTTATTTATGGGCAAATGTAATTAACCGGAATATAAAAATAGCAACTGAACTTTAAGCACGGACTGGTACTGACTGGTAAATTTAAGAGGAAGTTTGTGTTCAGATGGTTTGACTGTGAAACCAAATAAACAGCATTAGGCCTTGCTAACTAAAATTAACACTATAACGACTGCTAAGCTAACAATATATTAACTCTGCCGAATATATTAACTTGTGGCTAAAAGAACACAGAAATGAACAAACACACACAGACACACACACACAAACACACACAGAGACATACACACATAGACACAGACACACACACAAACACACACATGTAGGGTAAACATATCCTTATGGGGACCGCTCATTCATTTCTATAGGGAAAATGCTAATGCTAACTA
>JAODUD010000046.1:2403817-2422443 GCA_026784285.1 Stomatorhinus walkeri | reverse complement strand
TATATAGCTCTGTTTATATCTGCAATACATTTTCTGGTGCCTGATTTGCTTTTACTTAATGCCAGAATTAGTCAACAAATTAAACGGTAGACATTTTGTGTTATATGATTAACGCATCTGAATTTTATGTTTGTTTGTATTGCTTTTGCATGTTTTTCCTCTTCATCGTTTCGTTGTTCATCTTATTTTGTTTTATTTATGCATCAACATGTGTCATACATAACAGCGGTGATTGCGGTCTTGTGTTCATCGATTTATTATGATTTAACAAAGCACGTTTATAAATATAATTTAAACGTGATTTGATCTAAAGTGTGTTATTTTGAACGGTGTTATTTTAGTATAAAGGTCTTTACTGTAAGGTGTATATTTGTGTATCATATATAATTTGGTTCATCTTCACCTTAGCAGCATGCACACAGATGTAGATGGTTCCTTTAATTACCATTCAGAGATGAAATGGCTTGTTCCGCTTGTTTTGTCCAAGGAACATATCTGTCCCTGACTCGATGGAAAAACACTTAATTAGGCCTTTTTTCCTCAGAGACTTTTACTAGCCCAAAACTGCGTAAACTGCAAACACACTGAGCTTAAAATTATACATAATTGAATTCGACGTCTGCAACCAAGCGAGTTGTGTGACAGATGTCTTCGTAGTGAGGATAGCGGAAAGTAAGGTTTTTTTGCGTGAGACTTGCAACATTACGACGGAATCGTGCCAGATTTCTGGGCTGTGTCTCTGTCTAAAGCTGAAGAACGCTACTGAAAGGAAGACTGAGTTACTGTGTCGATGCTTTAATCTGTTGACTTAGGATATAGAATTTATTTTAACTGTGTTTTTGCTGCTGCCAGTGCTACTGTGTTTTGTAAATGTGATACTAGGTTCACGTGGAAAACATTGACTTCGCACCGCAAGCTTTGTAAATTCCGTCTTTTATTAGAAAGGCGGTGCATTTGTTCATCGGCCGAAATTTTGATTAAACCATTGAATATTATTGTCGTTGTTGTTTGTTCTGAAGGTCATTAGTTAATTACCGTAAAAACAGGCGTCCACTGCCTCCGTTGTTTAACTAAATGATAACGAAGACCCAAAGGTCACTTTGAAAAAGGACAGAAACATGTCACACAAAAGGTTCAATTGCAGCCCGAATGGGGCAGCATTTCTCCAAACTCCGTATTCGTCATGCCTGGTATTTTTTCTCCATGTGCAGCTTTTAATAAATGGACACAGCGCAATGCAATGTAATGTCTTTGGTATACAATGCAATCAACAAGAAATAAAAAATAATAGGTGTATCTGTTGGTCCCATCTTGCAAAAAAAAGCATTTAAGAATGCGAATAGCGTTTAACTTTAAATTTGGGTGGCCTTCAGTTCTTGTCGTAAACCTACATTTCGGTTGGACAATATGGGTGATTCCTTAACAAACCTGCGTAACCCGCGCCAGTTTTCAAAATTGGAATGGCCTTCTATTAATACTCCAACACAGTTTATCTTTTACCGCCCAAGAAGTAGGTACGCAAAAGCTGATGTCTGTGAGCTGATAACGTACTTATGCGCATGAGCACAACAACTGACTCATTAACGGCCAATTTACATATTAAACTTGGCCATTAATATTTTAATAGAATGTAATCCTCATAACACGTCATAAATGCTGTATTGCGGACGCTGGACAGTGATCCCTATTACACAATCTTCTACGGAATCGTTTCATTATAAGTTTTGTTCACAAAACAGAATCTGAATCTGATTTATCCGGGCGTAAGTTTTCCTAGAGGAGCCTTTTCACTGATGGCCTAGTCCAGTTCAAGTGGAGAGCCCATATGGCGATTCTCATTAAAACAGCCCATTAAACATTGACATTACAATTAATTAATTTCAGCTTATCCTAGTATCGGTATGTATGGTATGAGGAGGTTTACTATTTATAATATCTAACAGAATGTCGAATAAATGGCCTATATCGTCACTAACTATGCAAATCCATCAAAATTAAACGGATCATTTTGCAAAATAGGTTTATTAAATATTGTAAACTGATGAATTAACGTTTTACTGATATTCACAATCAAATGCAATATCAGATGATGTGGCAAAACCAATTAAAATACTGTTCTACTGTAATAAACAAGATTCGAAAATAACAACAGTAAGTACAAAAAACTGAACTAATGTTCAACAGAGTAAACGAAACGTATAAATGTGCAGAGACAAATTAACCTGTTCCTGAACGACCAGATTTGCATATGAAAGGGTGCGTTGATATTTTTGGGAAGTATATTCAACTAGTCCTGGGTCTTTTGGTACAATAATGTCCAGCCTTCAGAATATGTTGTCTTGATACGAAATGGTTTGTAGTGCATCTGTAGTGCATCTGCGAACGCGATACAGTGGTTTAATGCCGAATGAAAACTGTGACATATTTTGTCTATGACATGTAGAGTAATTCACGAAAGATATCCTATATTTTGAAACCCACAGTATGCGTTCATGATATATTAATTCACGCGTGAATCCAATTTCATTCAACTTGGCAAAATCTCCACGTGCAACTGAGTAGGATATCCATGACTTATCTGCTTGTAACTTCGAAATCCTAGGCCTATTTTCACGTGCACATCCCTGAGAATGGCTGTCTACTGTCATTCAATAGGATACGCTCTTCGGGAGTTAATCCCCTCTTTAAATCCAACCAATTTTCACCATTTAAAGTCGAAATCCCCTTTATAGCCCATATTATGATGGCCAAGTGGACCTGGTGATGGCTGTGAGCTTCGCTGGCCGGTTTGGTGCCGCGGAGTTCCCTCTGACGCGGACATCCCGAATGTCCATGTTTTGATTTCTCCCAGTTTTACTTCAGTTACATGTTAAGCGTAAGTTAGTACCGGCGGTGTATCGTGATCTTAACCTGTAGTTCATGACTGCCTAATCATACCATTTCTTTGTATTTGTTGACATATGAGAATATTATTATAGGCCTATATAAATACGCATTCAACTGCAGCGCAAATGTAAAAGCGATGATCGTTAGAGGAACGGTTTACACTTAAGCCTACATTTCTGCGCCTGAATCTATCAAATATGACCGGTGATCATTTCCTACACATTTAACACGGATTTTACACACATGTAAACATAACATGAAAAAAATTAAATGTTAAAATATTCAAAATACATTTGAAAATACAAAATGTAAACAAACGAGCTATGCAATATACATAGGTTTGCATCTGCATACATTTATACGACATTTTCGTGCGGATGCCTACATATGCGCGCAGTCGTGTTTAAAGGCAAGCGAAATGCAACGCAAGTATAACTTCAGACGCAAGCTTTGTCTTTGTTGGACATTTCGCTTCTGTATGAGTATCTATATTTACATATTTTAACACACGTGTTTTAGTCTGTTGGTAAATGTGCAGGATTCAGAGCAAATCTTTCGTTGTTACAATAGGATTGATCTACAACATTGTCCTTATTGGTAACAATCAGGTGCGTTGGAACGGGTGGGGGGGGGATATGTCGTTGTCCCCACCCCATTTGTTTTTTAATTATTACGTCGTGGCCCACCCCCTATGTCAAACCTTCTCATACGCCCTGGGTAACAATATCTCATAGATATATTTCATAAATTGAATTTCCAAGTCACCATATACCTTTCGTTGATTACGAAATCGCACAGGTCTCTTTTCAGATCGCTCGTCAAAGTTGTTGGTCACTATTCAAATAATGTATATTACCATTACCTTGGGAGCCCGCCAATTCTATGGCAGACGGATTTAGAAGAATTTGTATTTTACAATTACTGGAAAAAAAACATTTTATTTTTAATTTATCAATACTACAGTAAAATTAATTGAGCCATTAAGATTTTAAATTAAATAAAACCTGTATCAAGGATTGAAACCTAACACAGTACAAAATTAATTTTGTTTTAATGTTTGCTTTAAATGCTACTTGTTGGAAGAATACCCAAATGATATTTATGCATGTGTGTCTAAGAAATTATTTGGAATGTATATTTTACTGCAGAAAATAAACACATAACGACGTACATCTAAACGCACCGATTCTGTTTTAAACAAATCTCTAAACAGTAGGACCTAAATTACCGTCGTCATTTGGTACTCTTCATTTTCACCCAGGCCTAATATTAAGTTCTTGCAGACGATGTGCCTTCGTTGGCATCGGAAGAGAGCCACTCCAATAAACGGAAACACAGAGACCGGATGCTACCATAACATTATCCACGAGACGCCTTTGTAATCACTTCTTTTTCACACATCTTAGCTAAAATTCTTAAAACAATAAACCCCAAACGTCTAGAACCTGAACGTGACAACAGCATAAGCAAATAAAAGCAACGTTTTAAACATAGCGAGTTCCTAACAGGCCTAACAAAATGATAGCAAACGTGAATAATATCATATTTCACACAAAGCGGTTCGAGGCTCTTTAGCTTTTCTCACCACCTCGCCTGTTGAAGGAATTCAGACAGGTCCGTCAAAGCCTGAATGACAACGAGCTCAGTGGCTAGACTGCAACTTTCAACTTGACCTTGGCCTCGAGCCTCGTCTAACCCGTATGTAAAAGAGAGCTG
Organism: Stomatorhinus walkeri; assembly: GCA_026784285.1. Lineage (NCBI taxonomy): Eukaryota > Metazoa > Chordata > Actinopteri > Osteoglossiformes > Mormyridae > Stomatorhinus > Stomatorhinus walkeri. The sequence continues at coordinate 2,417,841 of JAODUD010000046.1, read as the reverse complement.
CCAAATTGCCGACTGCTTTCTGTCTTTGCGTGTTGTAAATACACCGGAAACTCAAAGGGCAGGAATTAAGATGCCTGCTTGTGCCACGACTTTTGTTGCAGAGAACATTTATTTATCACGATCGCAGGGTCTTTTTTGCTGCTTTTAAAAAGATAGATCTGTTAAATGACCAGGCAGGTCGACAACATTGCATAGGTCTACATTTTTTAAATTCAAATACTCTTAATTTTTTTTCTAATTCAAAAATTAATTACACACACCACGAGACAGTGGTTTCTAATTAAAAGTCTCTGAATAAATATTGTATCTGCAGATATAGGACTAACCCACGGCATGTACCTTCAACAATATATAAATTATTTAATGTATAAAATATTTGTATTGAACGATTCCGTATTATAAGTCTAAACATTCCGTTATGTTCTGATATGTGACTGTATAATGCAGGCCTAGTTCAAAGACACACGCGCCGTTTCACTGTTCTAACCTTAAAGTGAATTTCTGTGCTTCGTTTAGGCTATAGATGTTTCATGCTTCATTTGGTGTATTTAATTTTAAAACAACCAAATAAAAATATGCGAAATTAATTTTACCGATAAAATTCATACTTCATGAAACAATGGATTTAAAAAATAAGTATACAAGGAAAGTAACTTAAAGACATGACTTTGTTTTAAGTTGCCTTGTGGCTCCAGACAATCTGTATACTAAATCGACACAAGCCTGCAATATGACTATTAATATAATTACACATTCTTTCCTTTTTGGTCTGTCTCTCGTGACGTGTAACCTGAAAACACAACTCGGTTTGCGCTGAAGAGTAGACAGTTAAAAAGGTGACCGGACAGAAACAAAGTTAATAAATGGGTTAAAATGCTTGAATCTGAGATCTACTCACGACTCCATCGTTTTTGACAATATTAAAAAGGCAGATCCTTTAATGGATACGGTCATCGTTCTATCACACAACACCGCAATTCATATAGATTTAATTGTCTATCCTGAAGACGTTTATCGTCTTCTTTGCATATCACGTGACTCACGTCAGCCAATAACAACATGCCCTTGGTGTACACAGGCACGTCAGACTCGGTTACTCTCTCAGATTCAGTATCTCTTTTTCAGTCTTGGGTCCTTTTTAAAAGAGCCAGTAGTCTCAATGTTGGACGTGCTATGACAGCGTCATTACTGCTGCGTCCCCGCTGGATTGACCCGGTGATGTTCCTGTACGACAACGGTTCAGATGAAGTGAACAAAAACATGGAGGGATTTGCGGGAGGTAACTTTGCTGCAAATCAGTGTAGGAATCTTATGGCCCATCCGGCATCACTGGCGCCCAGCACTACATACTCATCGACTGAAGTGCCAGTATCTGGCATGGGCGAACCTGTCAAACAGTGTAGCCCCTGTTCGGCAGCTCAGAGCTCTTCCAGCGCCTCTCTGCCATATGGCTATTTCGGCAGCGGCTACTATCCATGCAGAATGTCACATCACAGCAGCATCAAGTCTTGCGCTCAACCCTCTACTGCATATGGAGAAAAATACATGGACACATCCGTGTCTGGGGAGGAATTCACGCCCAGAGCTAAGGAATTTGCTTTTTATCAAGGCTACGCGACCGGGCCTTACCAGCCAGTTACCAGCTATCTGGATATGCCTGTCGTGTCAGGCATGAGCGGCCCTGCAGAGTCAAGACACGAGCCCCTCTTGCCCATGGAAAGCTACCAGCCGTGGGCCATCACCAACGGCTGGAACAGTCAGGTTTACTGCGCCAAAGAGCAAGCGCAGCCAAACCATATGTGGAAGTCATCCATTCAAGGTAAAGAGAGATTAGACCGAATAAATATTTGGTGTAAATGCGCGAGGGGAATGCATTTGTTCGGAGACGCGAAAAATATGCGCTTTTTCTTTTAAAGTAAGTCAGCTTCCTGGCTAGAATTGAATACATTTAATTAGAAACTTAAGCTTTGCAAATAATTAGGCACTGCTATAATTTTATTCACAATTATACGCAAATGTATTTAACTTTTAACAGAGAAAGTTCATTATAGCCATCGCCATGCATAATGCAATTTAATAGCATACATTGGTCCTAGGTCTGCATTAGTAATGGAGGCTTAACTATGTGTTTTCTGGTTGTATTAGATGCGGTGTCGCACGCAGGAGACGGCAGCACTTTTCGGCGAGGAAGAAAGAAACGCGTGCCTTACACCAAGGTACAGCTGAAAGAACTGGAACGCGAATACGCCACTAATAAATTTATTACAAAGGACAAACGAAGACGGATATCAGCCCAGACGAACCTGTCGGAGCGACAGGTTACAATCTGGTTTCAGAATAGGCGAGTAAAGGAGAAAAAAGTCGTCAACAAAGTGAAGAGCGCAAGTTAGCTTTCATGGAAGACAATGGAAAAAAATAAAAATAAAAAATATATAAATATACACTAAAAGTTTTTATTTGAAAAATGAACTACTTACGAGTTATATATGTAATATCTGGAAATCTTTCACCTTTGTGGATTGTCAGATAGAAAATGAACACAAAAAATGGCGAGAAAATCTGTTAGGCTACTTGGAGTTAATTTGAAAGCACTGAAAATGAAAATTTCAAACGATTCTTCCTCATGTTAAATCATTACCGCAACCAAAGTATGAAGAAGATTGACATATGACGCTTCGGTGCTTAGTAAAATGCTAAAATAAAGCCTGCTTAAATCTTTTCTCAGGAAAAATTAAACGTGTAGACCGGCATTTAAACATTTATGATCGTCGAGATACCTACCTACAGTACTGAAGTTGATTTGAAGGGACGGTGTTGAATGAAAATTATTTCATTGTATAATAAAATACATTTGTCAATAAATTCTTAAAACTTACATGTTTCTTCACATCAATGAACTCTCTGCCTTAAGGTTTTTAATGATGTGTTTTCGAGAATTGCAGTCTCTCGGTATTACCAAACTTCTGGTGCAATCTTGCTTGTATTTATCGTCTAAGAAACATTTGTATGTAAAATATATCTTTTCAGTTGTAATTGCAGTAATGTGGATGTATATAAAAGTAACATATGCGTGCAAACTATTGAATAATTCGCTTATTTACCTGTGTTTGCCATAAGTGTTAATGTCAACATTGTTAATTGACAAAATATCAATTCTAATAAAACCTGGTTATAAATTTTGAGCTAACTTGTGATTTTTATTTATTTATTTTATAATGAACAGACATTCACTTTCAACTGACGAGCAGGGATAAGTTTTACTGCAAACACCAAATAAAAAAATAAAATTCATTCAGTGTGAATTGTATTTTATATTCATGTTTTTAAATCTACTGTTTAATAAAGATGAGTTTTTGCTGTGCTGTATCATTGCCAAGTTAAGCAAAATTAAATTTGCAAGATGTAACTTTAAATGGTCTGTAAAAATCAAGCCAAAGCATGCCTCTGTTTTATAATTTTATCATCTGATAAAAAAATATTTGTTATTCTGATAGAAAGTTAGACCAAGAAGCGGAAAGATTATCAATGTTTGCAGTTTATTCCCCCCCCCTCCTCAAAACTTGTAATGTGGACCAACATTGCCATCTTGTGACGAATTTGTGTAATATGCTCGGTCTACAATACTAACGAATAATGACTTGAGGCACATATATATATATATATATATATAGGCCTATATATAATGGAAGTCCATACAACGCGATGAACAGTCATCAAACACTCACCAACATTTTTAAAATTCAGAACGAATGAACGAATGAACTCCCAGTGATACTAGCATTCAGTATTAGCTTAGTGACAATCCATCGTCTGGCTCTGCCCCCTAAGTGTCATTACATCATCGCTTTGTTGATTTTCCGCTTTACGGTGCAAAAAATGCAAACATGACCGCAGATTGATTTATGCTGTTCAGCAAATAACTGAATGCTGTATATTTTTTTAATTGAGGAACAAAGGGAATGGCAGCACATTAAACTACCCATTTCCGTCCGTATTACATTTCCTATTATAAATTCACGTTTCATCAAATAGGTCTATTGTTACGTCATGTATTATATTATCACCTGTGGGACTTTCCAATATGAATATAAAATGCCGTTTTAACGTAGACCTATTTCATAAGTCTCGCTCGTGTATTTGCTGTTGTTCATATTCTGTCCCTTACATGTGAAATCCAAATACACTGCAACGTTACATGGTGTGTGTGTGTGTGTGTGTGCGCGCGCGTGTTTTCGTAATTAATACATTGTGGGGACCAGATTTCCCCATAACATGGTAAAAACCTGTAACTTTTTACCTTGTAAGGACATTTCTTAAGTCCTCCAAAGCTAACCTCAATTTTATAAAAATCTGTCAGTTAAATGAAAGAACTAAAAATGTCCAAAGTCTTGTATTTTGTTCGGTTGCTTATGATTAAGATTAGGGCTGGGTAGGTGTTAAGGTCGTCATGGTTAGGGATAGGGTTTTGTCCATATAAATGAATGAGAATCCTCATTAAGATATGAATACATGGATTATGTGTGTGAGTGTGTGTGTGTGCATGCGCGCGTGTTTGTGTTCATATCTTGGCTTAGAATTATGCTGCAACATTGCCTAAGCTGTTAACATGTTTTAACCAGTTTATTACATGAACAGATCGTTTTTGTGTTCTTCTACTAAAACATTTTATGATCAAATTAGGCAAACGTCGAATATTATGAAATAACATTTTATAATGGTGTCCGTGAACAGAATTAAAAGGCTTTAATATAATATTCGGTAATGTTTTCAGTCATTGCGGCGGTACACTGTCCTTTGTCAGTCTCGTGAAATTATTTCCACCGGAAAAGTAGAACAACGCCAACAGACAAGCATTATTGTTTTATTTTTTCGTTTTATTTTAAAGAGTCATATCAAGAAACATACACTGGTACACCTACACACGCCTGCTCGTTAAGGTTGTTCCACACTTCTTAAAATATCACCTGTAGGCAGCAAAAACCACACGCCCGCTGGAAAGAGGCGGATTTTCGTCTTTTGTTTGCGGCGATGCCGAGCTCTCTGTTGATCGACAAAGGGACGACTGAACTTCTATTTACTCGCTTTAGATACTTCGAATATATGGATGTAAGGACGCTATAAGCACTACAGACATGTGTACGGCTAATATGACATATCAGCAAACACATTCACGGGCCACAGATAACTAAAAGATACTGATTCCAGCGATACCATAATAACCACTTCACGATGAAACATTTATTCGACGTCAAAGCCTACTTATAATCACCAAAACTGGTTTGCCAGTTAATTCGGATATTACATTTTAGAACTTTGATGGAAAACCTTTACAAGTAGTCTACAGAAATTATTGTCATTGTCGCCGGTGTCTTAATCATCAACAACAAAAATAATAGTGATTTACTTGCTTAATTCTACAAAGTAATGTATTGTGGTGAACACACGATAAAGGCAAATTTCTTTAAAATGGTTTAGCAAAAGCCCGATGTTATGATTCTACAGCTGCGCTTGCAAACCAACGTCTGCTGTTTCGTTTAATTTGACTTCCTCCTAAAAAGGAATAACAATAAAAATAATCATGCTCGATTTTTTAAATATTACAAAAACATTACAATATGAAATGTATTCAAATGTTACAATATACTTTACTGTATGGCAAATGTGGAATTCTATTAATTTGATTTGATCTGTTTTGAATGAAAATCTATATTATTGAACGACGTAAATGAATCGGTCTACCTCCTACAATATAACGGCTATATATATATGAGTTATAATTAGTAGCTCCTTTGAAGGCTAATGAAAACCGCCTGCTATTTTACAGTACGACCTGTCTCTCATACTACAATTATGTTTTCAATAGTTGCTTGCATCATTCTTTCTTGCGCGCACGCCATTCGAAAACAGCAGAGAAACCCAAACAGGGCCAACAACTGGAATTAGCCGTGAGCAAATTGTCAGCAACATCTGCAATCTCATGTTGAAGCATCTGCTGCCACCTAATGGCTAAAATGAGTTATAACAAACGACACTGCAAACATTCTTGCGGTGCAGCAAACAGATCAAATGTACCATATAAAGACGTTAATAGTGAGTATTGCGTGTCGTTGCAACTAAAAACGGCAATCGTTTAAAACGTCCAATCACTATTTTAAAACAAACTCATATTGTTTTGTGAACCAAATTAATATAAATTCCCTGCAACTGTTTAATGTTCGAACACTACGTTTTGATGTAAGGGTTATCCCATTTGTGTTTGTACACAGGAAATGATTTTTCTCGGCGTGTCATCTTCTCAAATAACTCAGCAAGCATACACAAGCTTTGTGCGGCTCATAACTGGGAGCCAAACCTCTTGGTTTCTCGCCCTTGCGCACAAGAGGTTAAAGAAAAACATGGTGGAGTGTAAGCGTTAGCTTGCCAGCCTCAGGTCATCTGACGTTGACCTTCGCAGTCCACCATGACACCCGCGCGCCGCTTTTTTATATACCTTCAGACATATACGTGAGCGGAAGACAATGCTTAATTACAATCGCCGTTTTAAAACCACACTTCTTTACGTATGATCATGGACAATCTGTGTTGACAAAATTTAAATAATTTTAGCTATGGCATTTTCATTAAGCATGCAAACTTTGTTCACTGCCGACATTTTTGTTAGAATGAAAAATGTACACATCGAAAAAAAACATCAATTGTCAAAACCCATACTACTACTACTACTACTACTAATACTACTAATAAAAAATAATAAATAAACAACAATAATAATAATAATACTAACAATAATTTATTTTACTTATACTAAATCTGTAAATCCCGTATTCGCGTCGCATAGACAATAAAAATACTCTTATCTACAATTGCGCAAATTAATCAATATATCCCGTCCAGTTCTGTGAAATTCTGCACAATACATTCTGTCCAACATATTAATGCTTATGTGATTGTACCGATATTTACCAATAACGTTAATTTCTAATACCTACAGACAAGACAGCGATATTTCAATGGGTTTCAGAACGAAAACAAGAATAATCGCGTGCAGCCTACACAATAACGGCAATAACGACTTTACCCTCAGTTCACAATATTTACATTTTGAGTAAAATACTCAGAGTTGCGCATCGCTCAATACCCTTCGGCGGTGGGCAATTGTTACACATGTAATTTCTAAGCATATACTTTAACAGAAAGTGGGCAAAGATAAATTTTGGCACTAATTCAATTGACCAAACACATTTAAGGGTCAAATATTTCTACGTTTATATTGTGATCTAAACTAAACATATTACACAACGGGAAATAACTTATGTACTGAAAGCCAATGGAAATATATATTTCCAAACAGTGGGAGTATCCACAAAGTTTTGTATTTTGTATTTTGCGTATGATACCTATTATTAAGATATAAAATAGCTATGCTAATAATGATGGTGATTATTATTATTGTTGTTGTTGTTTTGTTGTTCTTGTTATTAACAAGTGCAAATATTTGAGTTGCATTTGCTGCCTAAAACATAATCTTATTATATATAATGCGTCTTTGACTCTACGTTCGGTGGCCCCACAAGATCCAGGAGGTTCCGATTCATTTTCCTGGAATTCTTCAGACCATTTCAGATCATTTCAATTTGTAGTAGTTGTAGCCACTGAGTTCACTTGTGAAGATTTCTTAGGCGCGATGTCTCATCCTTCAATTCTCCCCGAGTCCTGCAGAAAAGGACCAGTCGAAAAAAAAGATGCGTAATGAACTGATATCATTAAAACAAACAGGAAATCATGAGAAGTGTGAAGATTGAAGTCACCTTTGCGTGAGCTGCTAACACGTGAGTTAACAAACCAAATATCTTATTCCTCTAAAGCCATGAGAGTAAAATTCAAAAGTTCAAAAATAAATTATGTTTAGGCTGAGGATAGGATGTGAAAAGCACTTTATTTAAATATGTCAAACATCGTAATCTCTTTTGAACTTGAACACATGCACACATGCGTGTGTGCATATGTTGTACTGGGTAATAGTCATAGAAAATTTTAAGTGAAGTACGTTTTATGGCGCTACCGATACTAGGCTGAGAAAAATACTCAAGCACGGAGATTCCTAACATATTCTCTTCTCATTTACATCCACAATTAGACTGCAAGGTTAAATAATGACGAGAGGCAAGTTGAGTAATTAATATGATTCTCCGAATACTATTTTAAAAATCTTTCTGGTGCCACGTTAAAGTTTTTTCAGCTTGGCTGCTAGAAGTAAATAGGCTACATAATAAAATCATTGTTATTTGGATGTTACACTTATCCCTTGATATTTTCACCTCAAACAATGCATGTTTGAATCTTCATTCTACCATCAATATATAATAGTAAACAGCATTTTCAGAGAGAAAAAACAGGCCAGTAAAGCTTAGATACCAAATCTTCTTTCTACACAGATATATGACTTAAATCAGCTGGCAAAATGTGACCATACAACGCGTCAATCTCTTGAAGCCAAAGTTAATATAGAAAAAATACAAACCACATTCCAAACCAGCAATATTTCTGTGTGATTTTTTTTCCAACAGCGACCACAACCACAATATGAACATAACATTCTGTATATTATTAAGTTCTCTTAAATCGAAACTTCCGAATGTTATTGTCTTTGTTTCTGTATTTACAGAGGGGATTGTGAATAAAATGTTGTCAGAATAGTCCGTGTAGGTCTGTGGAAAATGACAACACGACTGTATATGCAGTTTCTCGGAAGACAGCAAAGTTGAAGTTCATTTTAAGGCCTGTTTCAAATGTCATAGCCACTTATTGATCTTGAACTGTCAATGCGTTCCAGACGGTCGGTGTTTCGGTGCAGGGTATTCGCCCTTGGATCACTGGTAAGTCACTGGCAGTCGCAAAAACTTTATCCGGGCTACAGTACTTCATGTATGGTGTTACAGCCCATTTCTACCCGCTCTGCGCACGGGTACAAACATTCCTCGTTCCTCGAACTTGAAGTCTATCATCAGAAGTCTGTTACTGGGGTAACGCTTGCAGTTAGCAGCCAAACGAGCACGGGACCAAGGAAGAGAAATGCTAAATACACTCACAGAAATATACACAAATTTAGAATTAATGAGTAAATACATTAATTTTGGGATGACGACATCCGTGAAAAACGAACAATGCGCGCCTTAACATGGTTATTCTGGTTGGTAAGCCTTACCTTTCATAAATCGGCTTTGTGTCACTGACGACGGTTAGTTTTGGCTCCTAATTTCATCAGAGATCGTCGATTTCTACGTAGGTGGCGTGTGTCGATCACGGTTGGTCAGTTTTTGTCATGTCTACAGTGAAAAAAACCCTCAGTTGACTACTAGAAGCGGTATAAAACCGCAGGTCAGTCTCTGACTGGTTTTGGCTTTCGTGGGCATCCTGCATTCAATTATGGCTTAAAAGCCCCAACACAAGTGGTAGAATTTGTCTGAATTGACTCAGAGGCGGAGCGTGTCGCCACGAAGGCTTAGACTTGGCTCTTTGTTACAATTATTCAAATGTGAAGCATGTTAATGAGACATGGCCCGCCAGAATAATGCTGAGGTGTTCTCGAAAAGATTAAAAGTATATTTAGCAACATTGTGCAATCGCGCCAGCACTTGTATGTGTTCAATTAAATTGTTTTGCTATACCAACTTACAGTCCTGAAAGACGTAAATGCATCACGACAGTTAGTGTAAGGATTCCATTGTCTAAATGCTCTTTTATTTATAACACCTGTGTGTTACTAAGCCTGCACGCTTATACTGAGTAGTTTTTAATCATTTGGCCTAAATCGACCGCAATACACGCACGCTCTCTCTCACACACACGCGCGTGCACACACACACATACACACACACAGAAAAGGTTACTGTAAGGAGAGAATACGTAAAATTCTAAAGGAGAAAGGAGTACGGTATACCGTTTTGTTTAGAGTAAAATCTACACAATGCGCAAATAGCCAGTTAAGAATACGATGCTTGTAGTACCTTAGACATAAATGTATAATTTATACATCATAAAAATTGTCTTTCAATGTGTATGTAAAGGTCCAGAGAAAACTATAAAACTGTCTGAAACCTCAGAATGTTTATTTTTCATGCCTCGATACTAGGTCTACTTTGCCTAGATCTTTAAAATTGACCATGGACCCTTATATTTTCCCTTCTAAATCGTATTCTCGTTTCAGCTTAAACCGAGACCTTCCGGTGTTGAGGAATATGTGTTTTCTCTGGCTTTATGTGTTATGCCTCAAATATTTTTGAAAGGGACGATTTATTTTAACGTTACACTCTAATTTTTACTCGCAGGCTGAGCTACATCGCGGAACGTCACAAAGCCCCCCATTTTGCGCTGCTGGACGTTAGCAATGAAAACGCTCGAAATAACCTTCGAAGAATACATTAATATAAGAATGGCTTGCTTTATTTTCAATGATGTTACACACATGTTGTGATTGGTTTTATTATTTATTGTTAAATGCGTAATTAATAAGATGAGGACGGCCATGGTGAAAATATTTGTTTTCCCACTAGTCAGTGACCTATTTGCACATTTTTGTCCACTACTGTAGACTAATGCGAAATTGTTTTTCATTCAATATATTGCAGTTCAATTAGTTTTTAAACTTGTGTAAAATGGTATATTTATGAATAGGCCCGATACAAATTTTAGGACTACGGTTCTACGCGGTCACGTTAAGGCGCATGTTTACTATCTAGTCAGACTTGTTCTCCCGGAATTGTTTAGGCAGTTGTAATTTTACTCTGTTGTTACTCAAGCTTAGGAGAACGCGAAAACGAAGCTGAGCATTTTTCGAATTATTCACAATTGAGAAGAAAACCCACGAAACGTCCGGACTAAACCTAGACGTCAACCTCGCCCCTCGACTCAGAAAGTTGCGGTGGATTCGAAAAAATATGGACCAGCCGATGTTGTGTGTAATATCCAGATATTCACACACATTATATTTCCAGAGTATAAGAGTTTTAAAAAAATTGAACATTCTTTCAAATACAGCAGGTACATTAGCGTAGCGTTGCCACATATACTGCATTGTGTACTAAAGCAAACTTAATAGTGGATAAACCGATCCGTTTAGCAAATGTACAAACATCCCGCTTATATACTAGAGTACGTTACATGAGCCGCGCCATATAGCGAATATGCAATATAACTATGCACTATGCAGATTGATAATATTTATAAAATCCCGTCCGATGGTTTTTATGCCAGTAAAGTGGTCATATAACAATAAAAATAACCAAACGCTGTAGAATTAATTTCATATATCCTTAACATTGGATTTGGTTAAATCGATATTAAAATCCGCACTCCCGCAGTCTTAACGCATATTCAGTGTGCGGTTGTTTTTTCTTTTGAAATATAAAAAAAATGATATTTTAACATTGTAAAAGTATTAACTTTCATAAATCGCATTTATGCAGTATTTCAGGCCCCACGATAACGCTCGCTCTTCCTCGTGCAAGCATATAAAAGCACACAGCACTAGCACAGAGAAATCTGTCAATTTCGGCTCTGGGTCACATGACCCACGCCTCTCTGGAATGGACGGAGATAGATCTCCACGTCAGCTTACGTCTCAGAATTTCTGCTCCGGGGATCAGCTTCAAAGAGCCAGGAGTTGCAGCGTTGGAAAACCATGTTAAGGACTGCAATAGAGGCGAAGCCCAGATAAAGTAATGATGGATTTTGACGAGCGGGTCCCTGTTGGGTCGAATATGTATTTGCCCAGTTGCACGTACTACGTTTCGGGGGCAGACTTTTCAAGCCTCCCTTCGTTCTTATCCCAGACCCAGTCTTCTCGCCCAGTGACATACTCATACTCCTCGAACCTGCCGCAGGTTCAGCCCGTGAGAGAGGTAACCTTCAGGGACTATGCCATTGATGCGTCCAGTAAATGGCACCACAGGGGAAATCTGACCCACTGTTACCCAGCAGAGGAGATTGTGCACAGGGACTGTCTGCCTGCTCCGTCCTCAATGGGGGACATGCTCGGGAAAAACAATTCCGCTGTGTACCACTCAAGCTCCGGTTCCACGTCCAGTTTCTACGGAAACGTAGGCAGGAACGGAGTGCTGCCCCAAGCTTTTGATCAGTTTTTCGAAACAGCTTATGGGAATGCAGAAAACCCACCAAATGACTACTCAGGAGAGAAAAATTCCAACAAGATGCCTGCTGCACCAGCGCCCGAGCCGTGTCGTGAGACCGAAGGGCAAGAAAGACGAGATGAGAGCAGCGGTGCCGAGTCCTCTTCCGGCAACAATGAGGAAAAATCTAACAGCAGCAGTACGTATTAAGACAGCGCCCCGGTTATGAGAGAAAGTTTGCAATCTAGCGCGCTGCTGTTAAATTTTTTATATGCTGTTTTATAAGCGTACAAGGTTTATGGAGGGCCTGTAGATTTCCCCAACAAAACTTTGTTATAAACGGCAAGATCACGTGCTTGGAATTGAAATTGGCCGTGAAACACTTTGGACCAGACGTCTTTTATACTTAAAATGTATATTTATCATTGATTACGGTGATGCATGTATGCGTATTTGTTTTTTGTTATTTGTTTTTGCATAATTATGATTTTTAACCTGTAAAAAACTTACCGGGTCTTAACGGACTATGTGGCGGTTAAAAAATTAGGTTGATAAAGATATTATCTTAAAGTGGAAATTATGAAACAGAATGAGACCGCAAAAAGTGTCTTAGCCACAATAATTATTCAATTATTTTTGCACATTATTGAGAAATTATTTATATCAGTGTATCCCAATTTCAGTTTTCACAATGGTTATACACTGCAATTTATTTATATATCATAAAATATGTGCGATGTATTTGGTATATATGCGATGAAATGGTGTGTGACGGTGATCATTTAAATAGTTCTTCATGTGAAATTGATTTGCATAAGCATTCAGTGGAAGTTTCAGTTCAGCGTAATTCAATGTATCGGGGATTTCAAAAATCCAACATGACTAAACAAATGCTTGGTTAAAAAAATCGCAGATTTTCTGATGTCGAATTAATGTTCGGTGTTTGTTTTTGTTTTTCAGGTGGTCAGAGGACTCGCAAAAAGAGATGCCCTTATACAAAATACCAGATCAGGGAATTGGAGAGGGAGTTCTTTTTTAGTGTGTATATCAACAAAGAGAAACGTCTGCAGCTCTCACGGATGCTGAACTTAACAGACCGCCAAGTTAAAATCTGGTTTCAGAACAGGAGAATGAAAGAAAAGAAACTGAACAGAGATCGCTTGCAATATTACACCACAAATCCTCTGCTATAGGATTTTGTTGCTTTGGACTCGTTTTCCCTTCTGGTGTTTTGACAGCGGCGCCAAAGCATAATCGCTAATTTCAAGTTCGAGGACTCTCGACCGCATACTGCAAAATGTGTATAAAGAGGACAATCTCACGGTTGTACAATATATATGAGTATACATGGATCCCTCATCGTCACTCAGTGTCCGTTTTCAACTATGTATTTCGCGAACGTCGTGACGCCAAGCATTCTGCTCATATTGTTAAAGTCTAAATTTGCTTGGCTCGTTTTTTAACTCTCTATTTTATAATTGTTTTTATGCTTTTTTCTATGATTGAGTTATAAACAAGATCAAATAAGATACGCGGTCTGAGAAGAAAATACGATGCGATACAATTTCATCAATTTATAACTTCTTTATGACAAAACCGAACACTGCACGTGAATGCGGTATACAATGTTTCTGTCACACGTATATTTATGCACTCAAGTTTATTTTGATATAGTCTGTATTCCAATCAGTTTAAGGTTGCTATCTAAAGATTGTACTGTCAACTTCAAGAGCGGTGTGGCATGCAATGTCTTTTCCCCAGTCGTCCATGACCCCGTTGTTGGACTTGTAATTGTGGTGTAGGCCTAAATATATATTTTATATTTTACAGGATATATAGATGGACGTGTTTTCGCCAGTGTTTTTATATTTCCAAGAAATATACAGCGACCGAGCA
>JAODUD010000046.1:2383907-2401123 GCA_026784285.1 Stomatorhinus walkeri | reverse complement strand
TATATATATATATATACATACACGCACGCATACAACACGTGTGTACACCGAAATACTTGTGCATGTATGTGTGTGTAGATAATGTAGCTAAAGTGATATTCTATGATCCGCATTTTGATTGTTGCAATTGCCTGTTTTTAACTCACTGATACTTTAGATAAACCGATAGCCGACATTTTACGGTTGCTTGGGGAAGCGTCGTTCATTATTGCCCAAGAAATGTGCAACTTATTAGCGCGATGTTTGAAAATGGCATCAATATGAAGTGTGTGTAATTCAATCACGTGTTTTTCATCCATCCATCCATCCCTCCATCCACCCAATCGCAATCCACCTATATATATATATATATATATTTACACAGTATATTTGATATGTTTTATGTATATAATATAGGTGTGTGTGTGTGTGTGTGTGTGTGTGTGTGAACTTATATAATTCAATGTCAACTATTGGATTCCTTTCCAGTAAGGCATGACACTGGATTGCTGGGTAGTATACGTGGTAGTAAATATGAAATAATCTTCAGATTAATGCTCAGCCACTGACAAAAATAACCAATCATAAAGAGGTATATATCTGTAGAAAACGACTCCTCCTTGCGTCACATGAAAAAATATAAAAATTAACCAATAGTTTAAAAAGTTAAACAAATGTTTAACGCGCATATAGTTAATAATAAATTCAAATAAAGACGACCAAGAAAAAATATATAAAAACTGTTTAATGACTATTTCATTTCTTTCCATACCCCGATTTATACTTTAATCATAATATTTATGTATACATTGTTGCATTAATTTCTTTATTTTAAAATGTCTTTATCCTGTTACATATTATCATATACATGCTATCGTAGTAAATATACGATGTTTATAAACACTGGAATGATACTTGCAATATAACAACAATTGTGAAGCAATACTGACAAAATTCATAACGTAAAATTGCGTTCAAGCTAAATTTAAAATTATTAAATTATCTTTCGCGTTTAAAAGGGCCGAAACGACGTCCCTTTTTGGTTATGCGCTCTGCGTATTTTCCCGTAGAAATGTATTGCAAAGGCCAGATTCAAATCTGATTTCATACAAATATATTATTCGGATTAACTAAATGTTCCTCCTCTGTTTTTCCTGATTTTCACGACCAAGACCTCCAGTTATTGATTTTACTGAGACGTTAGTTCAATGAAAATTAAAGTCGGAGAAGTAATATACTATCAATTCGTGAAAGAGATGCTATTTTCCATGTCAATGTCACCAATTCTGCAGTATAGCCCAAAGTACTTTGAGGTGAGTATGTCTTTGTACACGTGGAGTATATTTCATATTTAACAAGTCGTATATGGGCATCTGACACCAAATGCTGGCGGTGAGTTAACAAATATATGACGGAGAACTGATATAATCTTAGTCACTTTTCATGACGTTTGGTGACTGAAATAGTTTAGTTTTGTAATATAATGTTGACTCGCGCGTCCGCAGTCACGCCACATTTTATGCGAAGACTCCACGTGCACTTTCTCTGGCATAGAATGTTATTATTTGGATTTAACTTATGGGTTATGAACGCGCTGATGTTTCTCCTCTCCTTTTAAGACTGAGATGGAAATGACCCTCGTGTCATTACGTAGATTTCGGAGGGTGGAGTCCACATAGCCCAGGCCTTTCAATTGGCTTTTAGATTGCACACTGTAGTGGGGGTATCTCTAATCATATTCAGCATGTTCTGTACAAGAAATGTCAGCCAGAAAGGGCTATCTTCTCCCTTCGCCAAATTACACAACAACAATGTCATGCTCGGACAGCCCAGCTGGAAACTCATTTTTAGTAGACTCCCTGATCAGTGCCCGAACCGAAAACAGTGGAGCCTTCTATCAAGGAAGCGGCGTGTGCTTGCCACCAGGCACAGAGTTGCCGTACGGACTACCGAATTGTGGATTTTTTCCAGGTTTTGGAAAACGGAGCGAAAATAACCCGCAAAACATGGTTCCGACGTCTAATCCATACATGACTGGAATGGATATGTGGTTAGAGGCTCCGAGGTCGTGCCGTATGGATCCACCTACGAGACAGCAGGTTACACCATGTTCTTTCTCTCCGAACATTAAAGAGGAAAACGCATACTGTCTCTATGAGTCGCAGAAGTGTCCAAAGGCGTCGACTGCGGAGGATCTCTCCTACTCCAAACTAACTTCAGGCTCGTGCGCAGTCATTGACAACGGCACGGTTCCTGTACCTGGTTATTTCCGCTTGTCTCAGACTCACACACATTCTAAGGTTTATCACAGTGTTCAGGCGAACTCTACAAACTTTGCTCTGCAACCGCTGGATGGCTTCGACTCGCCGCCCCCATCCTCCATCTCAGCAGAGGCGGCCAAGAAAGGGAACGAAGAGACGTCTCCTGTAAATGCAGCACGTCCGCCGCAAAGAGACGATGACACGCAATTGTCATCTGCAGCAGAATCGTCGTCACCGGAACCACCAGAAAACGAAAAAGGGAGTTCAATGAAAGCCACAAAAGGTGAGTATTTTGCAGTTTTGAATGCGTGTGAGTGGCGTCTCGCACTTGATGTTTTATGCACTTTGCGGGGTAGTATCTGTATTTAACCTTTAAGCGCTGGGTATCTTGTAACAGTTTGTGCATTTGGAAAGTTTAATTTGCCTAGCAATCTGTTACATGTTTGCTAACAAGAACTATACTACTAATTGTTCAAGGTGAACTCTATCAATGCTGATCTAGTATGTCACAGGAGATCCTACAATGTATACATAAGGTTAAATTGCATGACAGGTCTGTTTTAAATTAATAAAAATTCCCCAAGAGCTGTTGTGTCCCTTAGTCTAGTGTGGAAATATTTAACTAGAACAATGTAACTAATTATGACAAAGTTGTGTTCCTTGAAAATATTTAAAACCAACTTCAAGTTCAATCCTTTTAAGCAATATGCACGAGTGCAGATATTTCTATATTTTTTTTCGTGCGTTGTCAGTTAAAGTATACGTATTTACCATTTCCTTTAGGGGATACAAAAAGCGAAAATACAGCCAACTGGCTTACAGCGAAAAGTGGCCGGAAGAAACGTTGCCCCTACACCAAGCACCAGACTCTCGAGCTCGAGAAGGAATTCCTCTTCAACATGTACCTGACTCGCGAGCGTCGCCTAGAGATCAGTCGCAGTGTCCACCTGACTGACAGACAAGTCAAAATCTGGTTCCAGAACCGCAGAATGAAACTGAAGAAAATGAGCCGCGAAAACAGAATTCGGGAGCTTACGCCGAATTTTAATTTTTCTTGATAATCTTTATTTATGCGTTTATTGGACGTCTTCCTTCTTTCTTCAAGTTCGCGAGGGGCACAACCGGTCTAACAGAAACTCTCAATGTTTCTGCGGGCTAATATTAATAGATAAAGTTTTTGGTTAGTAATATATGAATATTTTTCGTTTCGTTTTCCTTTCCGTTGTCGTTCCTTTGTTATGTTTACAGTTTCACGTGTTCATTTTGTCGCATTATTTATCCGTGAGGGAAAAGTGATATGATATTCTGTGATGTGTGAAATAAAAACGCGCTCTTGGTTTAGAGCACAAAGGTTGACGAAAGGAGAGAAATAAAAGACTGAAAATACAATTCTGGACGTACGCATATTGACCACTTTACTGTAATGATAAAAAGTCGGCATAAAAATTATTCGCATGACTTTTCTGCTTTGTTTTACAAGCTTTTAGGAATGTGAACAGTACCGAAAAATAAAAGCTATTATCAGCACATGTACATAAATAAGCCGCACTCGTGAACAAATTGTATTACGTTTACCTCTTTTTAATGGAAAGCTATTTGATGTAGATATTCATGTACATCTCGTTTTGTGAGACTGTATATATTGTTTTAATAACTTCTGTCTTTAAGCAAAATAATTGGTGAAATATCCTAATTAAAATGTGGGAAAGAGAGCAGCTATTTTCAGGTTGACTTGCAAAAGTAATGGGAGAGCAATACTCGATTGGCAATGAAGATTAGATTCGAAACAGCAAACCGACTTTTATTATGTAAATATACGCAAACTGGTGTTTTAGCTAAAGAATTGGTGAATTGTGTATTGAGTTATTAATAAATTATCGGTACAAAAATTCCTCAGGTTTCATTTTTATTTCGTGTATATTTTTGTATATTGTTAATCTGAATATGGGCTGTTTTTCTTTAAAAAGCAATCATAGATGTTAAATAATCTCTAGGCCTGCTTTTAAAATTTGTCTGCACCATCATAATTTTGTTCGAGCAATAGAGCGTTGTGTTGCAATTTTGTCGGCTTTTGTCGAGTTTTATGACATGCTAGCGGGCTGTATGTGCGCTGCTGCAGCAGCAGTCTGACAGGGTCACTTGGGCGACTGGCAGTGCGGCGGGCAGGAAGCAAATGATTTCTCTTATAAACTGGCAATTGGGACTCAGGGTTCCTGCGGATTCTCCGCTGGGCAGGAAATTAGCGCGCGAAAAAAACGATCCATCCAGTGCCAGGAAAATATGGTGAGTCATATATTTAAGTCTTGCGCTAGAAGAGAAAAAAACAATACGCATTACTATGTACACCATAGATGGCAATATGACCATGCAGTTATTGTTGTGCTTTTTTCCTAATTAACACGGATTGATTGCAAAAGATTTAATGTTTTATTTTGTGCAATACTGTTATGGACTGTCGAGTAATTTAGGTAGTTTCATGTTGTTGGGCTACATTTTCTTCCTCTACAACACGAAACTGTCTTAATTACCCCAGTTAACTTCGTCGTAAAGCCGGGCGGACATTCTAACGTATAGTCTACTATACAAACAGTTTAATCTACATTGAAATGTTTAGTTGGAGTTTATAATATCACTCTTTATACCGAATAACTTTAACATGTGTCCTGCAGTGAATGCATGAACTAATTTGGTTGCTCTGTCTTTTTGGCAAGTGTGCTGAGATCTATCAATGGAAATTTCCATATGTGGCGATGAAAATGTATTTAACTAATAAGCCTGAAATAATCGGACTCTTTTAACACGTGTGAGAAGGACAGTGGACTTGAAAATTGCTAAAAGCTCACCTCTGCACGGAAATTAAAGGGTCGACAAGGCCTCGGTTATGACCATTGCAGTCTTACTCGGTCTGCTTAAGCAACAGCGACCTCAGCGGCGCGCCAGTAGAGCACCGGGCGCTTCCGGCGGCGCAATAGACTAAACACAAAGACAGGAGAGGCCTTTGTGGCGATATTTAGATCAGACCAACAGCCTGTTATCTGGAGTAAAAGCCGTAAATAGCCCCTGTGGTAAACTCAGTCCCTGTTACAACACCCACCTTCAGTTTACAACCGCACAACTATTGCTTGTTTCCAGCTCTTAGATTCAAAGAAAGAAAGAAAAAAAGCGACGAGTAAACCACATGGTGTATTGTCCACAGAAAAATATTTTAACGTTCAGTAGTTTCACAAACTGAATTAAGAATAATAAAAAAAACACTCGTGAAAGCAAAATTACGTGTTAAACGTGTACATATTTATTTGGTTATTTTTTTAGGTATGTATGCATGCATGCATGCATATAGACTATATATAACAGAATATTTATTGCAAGGTCTCGTATTTAATGAAAATATAACTGTGAATTACTGTATATTTATATGCATTCATTTTCTCTGTAATTATATATGCATTTGAAATCCTTTTATCTTTATCTCCGATGTTACTATTTTATTTAATTTCACTCATTTATATAAATAGTATATCTTAGGCTATCAGCTGTTCGGTTTTATACTGGAACTGAAATTACTGAAACTAAAAAGAACAAAACATTAAAATAGTGTTGCTTTCTTGTCACAAATAGTAAACGTGATAAGCAGGTCGCCTCTAAAAATGCATTAGTCATATCTGACGATGTTTCCTCATTAAAATATGCAGGAAAACCTTATAATTATTACTATTATTGGGCGTAGTTTAAAACTTACATAGTATCAGCGCCCTACAATTTAAGAAAAAAAATCACATAAGTCACACAGTATCTTATATTTAAAATGTAAATGGGAGCTTACGCTTGTGACTATTTAATTATTAGTATCCCAGAACATACGGAAATACTGTATTTTTAAAAATTCAATCACTAGAAACAGTTGATTTTTGTTTTTTTAGCACAACTTTACTTTACTATTTTCAATTTTCCCTGTGGATTTTTAAATGATATACAATTTATCTGCAGTCAGTTCAGTATACAGATAGAATGACGCTTACCAGTAACAGAAATATTGTGCATGTTATAAAAAGTAAGTTTTAACACTTTTCATTACCATAAATATTAACAATATGTATTCAAAATTTCAAATTGTTAATTTCTCATTACTGGTATTATTCACATCATTCTATTTGAATTTAATCTAACAGCTAATGTAACTCTAATCACTATTCTATCGATCTTAAAGGTAATAGAATTATTAATAGAAATATCAGTTATAATTTAAGTAATTACAAGTAGATACACATTTGCAACATTGCACAGGGAGACCATTACATTCGTCTTCTAATTTGCTCGCAAATTATATCGGATTGCCAATATTACTTCAGTTATTTATCGCTTTATTTAATTCATTACTTTTTTCTTTTTTATTTAACTGCAATGTTTCATGGTTTCTGAAAGGCAGGATATGGGTCTCATTTTGCTCTTCTTGGATCGGACTCAGACCATCAGGAACGGGAACATTTTAAGCGTTAGATCGTTGGGGCGCACAGATTAGTTCGTTCATGCGAATTGGTAGTTATGGGGGCTGATTTAAAAAAATAATCGCAAAGTCAAAACTTCAATGAGCGCGTTTTTATACTCTCATCTTCAATTAATCCAAATAATGCCAATTCACTCGATTTAATAATGCATACGTAAAACATAAGTCCTTTTTTGCAGTTGTATTACCAGTTCAGTGGTAATTAGTCGGTATTTTTGAGCTATAGCTTATAATATTGATTGAATATTACCCAGTATAAGCGCTTACAATCCATATATATTTATCAGATAACCAGACAGAAAATACTCTGGTCGAGTGATTAATGCAGACTAGAATCAGTTTCTCACGAAGCCTCGTGTAGTTTATCTGTATTTGGTCTTGGCTATGGCTCACGACCAGCTTTACTGTACGTATTAAATAATATATCTTTGCATAAAAACACAAGGCCTTGTTATAAAGCGTTAAAACGGAAAACAGTCACCATTTAATAGCGAGCGGACTGATTTATTTTTTATTGTTCTGCCTCGGGATCACGTGCGCTTGTCGCCCAATCGAATGGCAAGGAACGTTCAACTTATTAGCCGACTGTAGTTCTTTGTGAGGCCAAGTTGCTACTTGATTTCTACAGATTATTTTTCTCAAGATAGTACAGTGTACTTGTGGGCGTGTTTATGTGTGTGTGTGTGTGTTTACGAATGTGCGTTTGCAATGTCGACATCAGGGACACTTAATAGTTACTACGTAGACTCTCTCATTCTCTCTGAAAGCGAGGATCTTTTTGCAGCGAGATACCCTGGTTCAGGGCTTCAGCATGCGAGACAAACTCCGGTCACCGAACATGCAGAGTTCGGTTCTTGCACTTTCCAGACGAAACCGTCGGTTTTCTGTTCATCCTGGAGCCCAGTGCCCGCCCAGTTTCCAAACGGAATGCCCAGTATGTGTCACCCGCACACACATTCTCAGGGCACGGGGGAGTCTGATGGAAGGTGCATGCAATCCTGGGTGCTAGAACCCATTTCTGGATCCTTGCCTTTCACTGGATTACCGTCCAACCAACACAGTGGTATCAAACCTGAAAATGTGGGGGTCAGAGATGACAGCACGATGCTGGGTTCGCATACGCTGCTTTTGCCCGATTTTGCAAAGGGGTCCTCCCCTGGGCAAAAGGATCGGTTCTTAAGCCAGATTTCATACTCCGAGCCCAATGAAGAGAATATGTCCGTGGATAAACCAGACGTGAATCCAAGTAAGTACAACATCTCCAGTTCGTTATAATATATTGAAATATTGTTTACCTATAACGTATTAATACAATTGAACTTAACTATTTACGGATTTCTGGGTTTGAGTGTACTTAAACGAGAGTATCATTGCATTTATTTCAGAATTAATTAAGTTATTATTTTAGAATTATACAAAGTAAAACCCATAAGGAAACAATTATCTGTGCGTCTTATCCAGAGAATATCTAATAGGCCTATATATTAAATTCGACCGTGAAAATTCGCTGTTGAGTTATTCGACTGTTAATATTAATTTGTGAAACGTCAAAATTCTTAAGGGTATTACAGTGGCGAAAATTACACCGATGGACCCTAGCGGGTCACCAGCTTTAAATTTGATTTTTTTTTTATTTTACATGTTTGACCCCTTTTTGCAGATAATCCGGTGTCCAACTGGCTTCACGCGAGCTCTACGAGAAAAAAACGTTGTCCTTACTCTAAGCATCAGATTCTCGAGCTGGAAAAAGAGTTTCTTTTTAACATGTACCTCACCAGAGACCGTAGATATGAAGTGGCAAGACTCCTCAATCTGACTGAAAGACAAGTTAAAATCTGGTTCCAGAACAGGAGAATGAAGATGAAGAAATTCAATAAGGATGGGCCGAAAGACGACTGAAATCATTCGCTGTGAAATAATATGTGTTGGAGTTATTTACACTTTAACAAATTCTACATTCGCATATAGTCTGTTGCTATATATCATCAGGTCAGACGACGAAAATGATGTCCGCACGTTTGACTCAATTGATGGATTTAATCTCTACTTGTCCCTTCTTTAAACTACCTTGTATTGCACAAACTAATGGTCTGTAGAAGGCACAGTGTTTTGTTACATTTTGTTACAGTGGTGTAGATCGTACGGCCTAGCTCGCTGTCATATATGAGGCTTTTCTTAATACGCACAGTGTCTATTTGTGAGTGTACGTCGAATTATGTACTAGATTTGTTTAGCTGTTTATCTACATTTCAGTTTGGTCGTGGCCTCGTTGTTGATGCTATTATTTTGTTGACTGAAGTGTATGATTTCTACAGAAATGCATTATAACATAGTGTAACGTTGGCGACGCCATGTAATGCTAACACTGAATTAGGTGCATGACCTAAAATACGTATCTTGCTAAATGGAAAACGTCTAAAACTATGTTCATGTATTGACTACCTATATGCCTCGCAACTACCTGTAGTTAGGATTTTTAAAACATTATTACAAACACACAAGGTACTTAAAATATCTTCGAACCTAAAAGAGAATATAAAACACTGATGAATACCTCATGTCCTGTGATAGCAAAAGCATTTTTTTCCCTATATGTAATTTGTATGTTGAGTGACAAGTAAAAAATAAATAATACTGTAAAATTGACACTTTTGTCTCTTAATAAATATTTATGCAAAAACATGCAATTTCATATTGCATTCTGTTCCACTGAGAATTTTAATTACAGTTGGTTCTTACTTTACTTGAATTGTGTGCTTAGCTTGTCAATTATTCGACATATTTAAGCCTGAGATAGGACTGACTGGTTTGTGTTCATTTAATCCATTATGTAGTATAGCGAATTCATAATTTTAAGTGCAGTACACTTTGTAAGTATGGTATTTAGAACAGGCCTATTTGTCATGTAAGTGTGAAATAGATTGGCGTGACTCCCAAGCTCTTGTTTTCTGGCGTAAAAAGAAGTCGCACATTCTTTGTGTTCAGGTGATATGGCCGTATATTTCAAAAACAAATCTACGCTAAGAGGAAAGTATGTTGGCGCTTTGAAAGTTCTATCAAACGTGTTTGGATTCTGGACAGACATGCCGACGCAGCCTTGCTGCAGGTCTTGGCAAAGGATGTTGCTGGTTGTATACAGTCATAAAAGACAATCACCGCTATAACCGTTTATGGGGTGCAAAGCGTCGGAAGGCGAGAGGACACAGAGCAAGAAAGATGTTGAAAGCGCGGCAGCTGAAACGTAAAATATTGCAGCGTATTTATTTCTGTTGAGCGGGGATAAATTTACCATTTGAAATATAATCTAGTGATGAACATGCTAAGTAAAATGGTTAACGAGCGCCAACCAAGTAGTACGATAGTGATTGCGTGAAATTTAATTGCGCGCATATTTATTCATTTTTGAAAAACATTTAAATAAAATAGTCCCCTAACACATGACCACGAGAAAGCACAAACGCAAATTAAAATGGTATTGTAACGTGCACTAATAGAATGTAGTGATGTGTTGCGCTGCAGATGGACAGAACTTCAAAGGTTTTTTTCCAGAGACAGTGTAATAAAACACTAGCGGCTCTTCTATACAGTCTGGAATTCCACTTTTAATGAGTTTATGACCGTCCAGACACAATTAGGAAGTTTCCAGACCGAAGCACCCATTTGTTGTTGCATCGGCTTGCTCTTCGCACAAAAGGCCAGCGGAAATAATTCTCTTTATTGGCGTCTTTGACTGCTGTGGTCTCATGGATGTCTCTTTGTCGTACCTGCTCTGGGAAATTTAGGAAATTGGATTTAAAAAGTGTTTAACAAAAGGCTTATCGAGATTAAAGTTGGTCGTACAGCAGCCGGAATTACACAATTCGGCTACATAGGTAAATGTAATATGACGCCAACGGCTATGGTTCGAAACCCGTTTTTGCGGTTTTGCATTTTTCTTCTGCTATTTCAGTAGGCCTACGTAGAAGACAAATACGAGCGAGCGGCGTCCTCGCTTTTCCACACTGGTATTTTGAGAACAGTCCAATAGATGGCAGTAGTGCTCCACCACAATATTAATGATGTACGCAGCAGATCTACTTGGCATAATACGGATGTAATTAACTCCATTATCATAATTTTGTTACTGTATATAAAATGTTCCTTTTTTTGCAATTTTCTCAGCAAAACGCGTTTGCGTTTTTATTATCATTATTGTTATTTTAAAGGGGGGATTTGGTGAGCATCGTAGTATTTTTCTTTATGAAACTATAATTCGTGTTTTATATCTTGCAGTTTAAAATTCTCTTGCCTTTGAACGTTTTCTAATAATCTTTTACTTGGCTTGTTTTCACGGGTGTTTTTTCCCCCTCATAGTAAAACACATATATTAAAAATTACGTTTTTGTCTCGCACTACGTCTCTTAAGATCTCGATAGCAACAAGACTGCATCGTAGTCTACTACCCTATGCAGCTGTATTAGCAGTAGTGGAATAGTCTGATGGTCAAAACAACATATACCGTAATAAATATATCGGTTACATTTTGTATACAAACAATCGAACACGCTATCGAATAAAAGGCGAACGTTGTAGGCGTTATGTAAATTTTGCCATCTGCGACTATAATTTAATTTTCAATGCTCTGTTAGAAAAATTGTAATATAAATGGGTAAATATAAATGTTGTGAAACATATCACTGTTATTTTGGAATAATTTTAGTGATAATAAAATAATATTCTGGAAATGCCACAAATTACTTAAGTGAACCTGAATTGTTTTACTGTTTAACTAAAATTATATGAAATTTATTCTGTTCTGTAATCTATTTAAGTTAAGTAATGATAATACTGATAATACTAAAATAAACATTCAGCTTTTAAACGTTCGTCATACATGTCTGTGCGCATGTACACACAAACACACACGCACACACACACACACACATACACACACACATATATATATATATATATATATATATCAGATTTCATTGAGACTCATTCATTCTCCTTTGTTTTATCATTGGTATATTTTTTCATTAAACATGTTTGAAGACGCTGAATTAAAGTATTTAGCACAAAAACAATACGAATCAAGAAATTAGTTTTAGTTCAAGAAACAAGAATCGTATAATGAAAGTAAAAGGGGAATGAAAGCATTATCATCGTCGCTCAACCAGGCCCAAATAAATCCAAAAGTATGAATGTAGCAGCGATAAATTAAACTATATATATATATATAATTTATATTAGGTCTAAATGATTTTTTTCTCTATATTTCTCAATAGCCTCTCAATTTTAGCACCGGATAACAAATTATGGACACAAATAAAATACAAAATCCAATATAAGATGAATAAGAATAGTACTACCAATTGGCCAATTTTTTAAAAGTACAGGAAATAAGTTGCTTCGATGCGATGACAGAATTAAACGTATTACATTATCTTCATGCAGAATTTCGTGGCACTGCGGTTTTCAAATGTACTGTTTACTTCTAACTTTGGATTATATATATAACACGTTCCTTAAAAACTGATATGAAGATAATCAGCGGGTCTTTCGTGCGTGAGGTACACGACAACAGCTTTCAGAATATTATCGACACATTTTGCCTGCAAAAACATATCTATAACGATATACGTGGAACTCCTAGGTCTTATATGTACATGGAATCTTTGGAATTTCTCTTTGGAATTTGGTTGGCTTAAAGCTGCTGGAACCTATTAGTTTGCATCCTTTGAGGTAAAACATCAACCATTCAATGTAATTGTATCACTGATATGATTCTGATTTGTAAAGGGGCGTGTGTATGTGTTTGTGGGCAAAATTAACGAATTTTTTTACTAGTGATCCAGTCTCCTCCACTGTTTGGAAAAGCCACTGCCGATTGGCTGCTGGAGTCACAGGATGTGATCACGTGAGTAAATTTGCCTTGTTCTGGGGAAAATGGGGCTTGGTGTAAATCTGGGGTGTAATGCTGTCATTTATCAGACTACCTCGTAAAAACGACACTGAAGACTCTTGGCCAACAAATCACGGAAAAAATATGAGTTCTTCGTATTATGAGGATGGACTTTTTAATAAGTATACGGCGGGGAATTCTCTTTTTCAAAACGGAGACCGGGTTCCGTACTCCCTGGCACCGAGTGGGGAGAGACCGACGTATAGTCCGGGGACCGCAGCTTTCTCCTCTTCTCTGTCTGGACTTTACAATGTAAACAATGCAATCTACCAGAGTCACTCGATGTTTACCTCCGGCTATGGTCAGTGCCCGGAGGCCTACGGTTTGCGTGGAAACTCGTATGACCAGAACCTCCTCTGCAATGACCCAACCAGAAGTAGCTGCGACAAGTCGGGTCCCGAGACCATTAGCATGCCAACAGATAAACACTTCCGCATGTATCCTTGGATGCGAGCTTCAGGTAGGTTCTCATGTGGCACAGAAAGGGCTCGATGACATGCGTCTGTGTTATAGACCTATTTTACAGCAGGCTTTATGGTTAGGCTGTTGCGCGGTCGACATTGTTGAGCCTGCGGCATTCTTTGGGAATGAATAATAAAACTTTTATTACACAAGTAATGAGCTATTTGGTCGTAAATTAATTATTATTCATCCATTTAACGTACAGCACGCTCTTTCTGGTTTTGTTTTGTTCTTCCACATATTTCTCCTTATATTTTATCTGCAGTAGGCTAATTGCGTAGTTTTTCCCGCCTCCTCGGACAAAAAAATAATTGGTCTTCATAGATAACAACAGAAACAATTACACATTACAAATCACACATATGTACATTTATATTGTCTGTTGTTGTTGTGCATGATTATCTGTAGAGACGTGTGTTGTAAACATTTTTTAAAATATATTGTTGTTCAGTATTATAACGAAGCCATTAACCCCCTTCTAGTCCGCTCGGGTTTGTTTTGTGGAAAAAGCAAGAACAGAGGGGCACCATGCACTTTTATTGTCAGAGATAAATTAATTAAAACGTTCGTAGAAAATATCGCGGTAATTACCAATGCATATGTTCAAAAGCAGTAACATTGCGAAGTGGTGCGGTTCATCTTCGTTTTATTGCTGTCATATTCTTGATACAGAAGCTAATTTTTCTTTTATCTTATTTCGTTTCACAGATTCAGACCGAAAGCGAGGCCGGCAGACGTACTCTCGATATCAGACTCTTGAGCTGGAAAAAGAATTCCACTTCAACCGGTATTTGACCCGAAGACGGCGCATAGAGATCGCCCATGCTTTATGTCTCACAGAACGACAAATCAAAATCTGGTTCCAAAATCGGAGGATGAAATGGAAGAAGGACCATAAGGATAATGGTCAGGTGGCTGGATCCGTCGCCAAAGTCATCGAAGAAGAGGAGAGTGAGCCAGTAGCTTCTATTAGCGTCCAGGACACTGAAAAAGAGAAGAACAACATCGTGGAATTAGAGGACAGCAAACAACACGTATAATTATACGGCGAACAAGACGTTCTTATTTATGTAAAGCATATTTTGAAAGTAATTTATGTTCACGTCTATTACATTAACTGGCACTCTTACAATTGTAATTCCTATTTGAAACATACGCTAAATGCTATTCATTTGAAGCCAGAACTTTTTTCAAAGCACTTTGAAAAACAAGCTACCTATTGTAGTCCCTTAAATTAAAATAAGAGGGATTCGAACCAATACAAACACATACTACCTATTTAACGTTTACTCGAATGTTTTAATAATTAATATTATTCATGGCACGAAATTCTAGCCAGAGAGCAGTGCTATGCATGAACATAATACAGAGTTGTAATAAAATAAAACGGCGAAATTATTTAGGCTTGACGAATAACTTAAAATTTCTTTTTAAAGATTTTTTTAATGCACAGGTTGTGTGAAACCCCGAGGTTCACGGGGTTAGGAAATGGCGTTATTGCAGGAAACATGCCTTACACTGCTTTAAAGTAGTGTGACTTGGTGAAGTAGCATTGCTCGTTGATTTCAAAGCTGCTTCCGTCAACCTACATGTTTTATTCATTAAGCTGGAGTGCGTATTGTCAAATGACCAGTGTTTGGAAGTCCGTCACACACCTATACATGTCAGCATGCCTTAGTCGTACTGTTATCTATGATGTTGGTGTATATGCCTACCTCACATATTTAATTTAGGACCACGTAATTTAGAAAAACTGCTTATATATAGTAATCTTGTGTTAGGTGCACTTTGTAAATTTGCTTTGCGTATCTGATGTTATTATGCGCAAACCGTGGGACTTGTAGGTTCCCCGAGAATATTCGTTGTTAATTCTGCGTGTTATCTTGTTCACGGTCTAGGTGTTCATTTTATGTAATTAGGGCGGTAATATTCTCACCCACAAATCTGATATACGTAAATACATTTTGAATCGCATCAGAAGAAAGCGAGCTGCCTTCTCTTGCATAACTCCTGTTTCAGTCGCTGCAGCATTGTTGTTATAATATTTTATATCAGGAAAAATAAAATCATAGATTATTACAATACCATCAAAACAGCAATGTTGTGTGTATTCCGGTGAAGTCCAAAGTACTTCTACATTTTCTTTGGTTTTGTCACGTTATATATTATAATAAATTGTTTTCAAACTTTGCTTGCACAATATAAATGACTTAATTCACTACTTACATTAACTTATTGTCCTTCCGCTTATTGTACGAGGAAACCGTGTGGCAAATTGGCTGCCTTTCCCCATTAAAACTATGAACTAATTATAAAGAATATTAACTGTCAATATTTGCATCCAAGCCAGTGCGAATCCTCGCCACATTCTGCATAAAACCAAAACAGAAAGTATACGTTAAAAATGTTGTAATAGTCATCATTTCCGGCAACCCTAGTAATAAAATATGCAGTCGATTTAATGCGTCCAATCAAAACAGTTAATGTGAAAGATAAGCGTCATGCGAATATTTAACTTAATCATGGTCTTCCTACGCTGTAAGATGGCGCCTAGCAGTGACCTGCCCCCTCTCGCGGAGAGCCATAAATCCGTTGTTGTTTATGAAAATTTACAACTTTGCAATACAACTTTACGAGGCGCTACGTCTCTCCATTGGCCGCCGCTGGTCATGTGGATTGTAGCCGTGAACATGAACTTTTTTATATATATTATTTCCCTTTCGAGAATACAGCTGCATTCTTTTGCGGCTTCCCTCTGCTTCGGACCTGTGCTATCAACCCATTGTTTTTGTGCTTTGTTTCACAACAGGGAATAATGTGGATTATTTGTTTGTTAAAAGAGCGCCACACAGAGAATTCATGTGATGGGAGTCTTGGATTCATGCCCTGGAAGGTATGGCACAATATATGGATACTAAATCTTGGAGGACTCAGCCTAAAACTATCGGATTCATTCGGAGGTACAACTGGTGCCATAACGACCAAATGCACGTTTTATGCATCAGATCGACACCTGTCAATCCCCATCCCCGGCTCCATTTTGTCGGTTTAACACCTCGTCGAATTCAAACACCTTCATAACGGTAAGACTTGGTTATTTGCTATTACTTGTTCCGTAAATAGCAATCGAGCTTAATTTTTAAAATACATTGGCTAGTTGTTGTAATTACAGTTGGCTTTTAAGAGCACCAGTACTTTAAAGACAGCTACAGATCTGATGACATTTTCAGTTGAGTAACTTAATTGTGCGCGATATTTTAAAATTAAGTTCTATTTACGAAGTTGACGTGATTAGCAGATCTCTAAATGTGGTTGGTATAGAGGTTGTAGATGGAATCGACGATGTTTGCGTGAAACGGCACTGTTGGAATTTAGAACATAGAAAAATGCATTTGAAAGTACCGCGTATAAATCTTTTTGTGCAATCTTACAGTAGTTTGCTTTGTGTGGTGCTAAATATAATGTACGCTGGTAAGGTTTTTAGAAAGAACTGTATACTTACTTGGTACCAGTTTACTTTAATTTTTGGCCGTATTCGATATATTGAGTGTGATGTGGCTGTGACGGTCTTACTGATATTATGGGATGTTATTCATTTGGGTTGCTATGCATATCTGCTGTATTACAAATGAAAGGCAGCAGTTGGTTTGTGGTGATTGTCTGACACTTGTTCAATATTGCCCTCTTGTGGTAAAGAGAATGTTTATGTGAATTGCGCTGTAAAAACAGAGGCTTTACTGTTTTTTTTTGGCATTTCGCATTATTTAATATAAGCATGTTCATGCATTTATACAACTCAACACATTACCTTCACAATATTACTATTTTGCACACACAACAAATTAATCACAAGTGAAAACACGTACTTCAGATTATTAGTCCACAAACCTATTAGGTTCCAAAAAGAGTAATCATGAATAAAATGACGCAATTAAAAATGTGGTAATTATGTTTATTCTAACAATTCATAGAATAAAACAGTATGTAAATAATAATAACAATAGAACATACTACATACTAATCTATCCTTCTATCTATCTATCTATCTATCTATCTATCTATCTAT
>JAODUD010000046.1:2341675-2383807 GCA_026784285.1 Stomatorhinus walkeri | reverse complement strand
TAATAATAACAATAGAACATACTACATACTAATCTATCCTTCTATCTATCTATCTATCTATCTATCTATCTATCTATACACAATTAACAAAAATTGCAAGTGCATATATGCAACCCTACTTACATTAGTGCTGAAATGGAGCAGTGTCTGTCTTTGTTAGTTGTAGAAACAAATGAGAAGGATGACAGACAAACAAAAAATAGACAACAAGGAAAAAATATACGTATTGTATATTTGTTTAAGTTTTACTTGATACAATATCAAAACAATATGCAGAGCAGTACAGTTCAATACGTCGGTATGGACATATATAACTATGCAGGCGTACAATGGGATATACACATCTATACATAAGTAGTGAAAAATGACTGTTTAACGGTCCGTTTTTCATTTCAGTCTGGTAGATTTGATTTGACCCCAAAACAGTTTACGTAGACTGGGAAGTATGTTGTCATGTAAAAAATCCGTTTAGAGTGTTTTTTCTTCAGTATATTCACTGAAGGTATCGTTTATTTAATTTTTTGGATTGTAATGTTGGATTTGAATTTCAGAACAATTAAAGCCTTCATTGATTTATGTTTGTGGGCACAAATAAACATTTTTCAACCTGCTTTAGTTTTTACATATTTTTGGACCGGATTTTATCTCGTTTACTTGATTTTCTATTGGCTACTGCCAAACTAGCTGATTAATTTAGCTACTTCCGCATTTGTTTATTTAATTTATGATGGCATATTAGTACAATACCATCCACCATTACAAATATCATAACGATTAAGAAAGCTTTCTTATGAATAAATTCATGGTTGTACACCGTTTTGCTCTCTGTGTCACAATCTAATGGCCTTCAACACATTTATTTAAAAATGTAAAGCCTTCCCTTGTCACCCGCAAGCATAACTTACAATATTCCAGTAATGCAAATAATACACGCCGACACTTTAACAAGCGATCTGATGTATGAACCAAACAGCACGTCACATACAGCTATATACGAGGGTGTGCATTTCACAATATCCGCAAATCCGCAATATTCCGTCTTATATCTCAATTTAATGCAATATTTTTATAATAAGATATAGTCGTATTTTATTTTTAATCTATTAATAATAACATTTTAACTACTTCCGGCACCAACAATATAAATACCCCTAATACAATTATGCAAAACGACAACAAAACGTTAACAGTTGTTGATGTAGGTATAATGGACATAAAATGTTCAGTGTTTATGATCAAATTTAACAGTATCTTTAATGTCCAATTATATTTTAATAATTTTTTATTTCTCGGAGATATATTGTTTTGGAAACACGAAAAACGAACCGTTTCACACATCCAAAACAAAATCCAACATACACTCCCTTTGTAAGTATTACTAAATCATAGCAATGAGTGAACGTAACTGCGATACAGATTTTCCTGAGACAGCGAAACAGTGGCGATTGCCTTTGCTTGCGGTTTCTATATTTTCTTACTTCTGTTCTTCTATACTTTCTTACGTTGTTAATATTAAACCCAGCAATATAAAGTCAGTCTAGTTTTAAGCATTTCTGATATTGTAATACTGTTGAAATATTCTGCAATAAGCACCGACACTCGTTCACTGGCAATTCAGTGCGGAGATGTAACCGTTTCATTAATTTACCGACCCGAAAGAAGTGTACTTCAGTAAAATTCCATGATTAATGTTAAAGATTTTCTTTAAATACCGGAGCTAAAATAGTGCTACGAATTTTATACTGAAATGCATACAAAGAAAATAATGCATTTTCAAAATATTTAATTAGCCATTTTAAAGTAATGTGTGCGATGCAAACATTTTCGCGTATCCAAGATTACAGTGTATAAATCATGAAATATACGAGACACAATAGTTATAGACGAGGACTATGCTTATGCCTGCTTTATGCTGTTAGTCTAAGTTAAATTTATTTATTTATTTTACATTTTTATATTTAACGACCCACAAACGTTCCAAGCTTAAATGCTTAAATAAATTGATCAATTTTGTATTAAAACTATACAAAATATACTGCTTACTGACGAGTCATTTAGTAGTTTTATATTCATTGCACCTACGAAATTTACCAAAGTTGTCTTTATTTCGTCTTTTGCGCCGTCTGGGTGTGTCTAGCAATAGAAACGAAAGGAGATGCTCTAACCTTTATGTGACCCCCGGTCTTCACTCGCGTAAAGCCACGGCTACAGTTTCTCTATACTTCCAGGGGGTGGCGCACGACGATAAGCGTAGCCGAAAGTCGGGATCTGGGCGCTCCTGCAAAGCGCGCGCCCCCGCAAGCATCCACCCAGCTTTCCTATTTGTGAACGAGTTTACCTCTGGAGGTCATCAAGGAGGATTTACGACTGGACAACAAAAGCACGTGATTCTAAGTCGTAACCCATATTTGGATGCCTACGTAGGAGGGAATCAAGTACATGTCCCAGTCATTTCCATAATTCATCATAAATTGTGCAGGGGTGCTATAGACGCACAAAACCATCAAGAGCCACAAATCAAGCACACACATATTATTTGCTCAAAATAATAACAACAATATAATTATTGTCAACAAATGAGCTCTTATTTTGTGAATTCATTCTGCGGTCGCTATCCTAATGGCGCGGAGTACCAGTTACATAATTATGGAGATCACAGCTCAGCCAACGAGCAATACAGGGATTCAACGAGCATGCATTCCAGCAGGTACGGCTATGGCTACAATGGGATGGACCTCAGTGTCGGGCGTTCGACCACCAACCACTTTGGTGCAAGTGTTCGGGCTCCAGGCTACACACCTAGTGCGACAGCCGCATCTGCTGAGACCAGGTACAATCAGGCAGCGACGGCGTCTCACTCGCCTCCACCTGACCCGTTACCGTGCTCCTCTGTCGCAAGTTCTCCTGTCAGCGAAAGTCACCGCGCTGTTAAAAACTCCATTGTAAACCCCGCCACTTCCTCTAGTTCAAACAACAGCTGTACGCTGTTGAGCCGAGACGGTGTTTCCAAGGCGTCCGCCTCAGAAGAAGACAAGCCGGCGGGAAGCGCTCAGACAACTTCACAAAACGTCACGGAGACTGCCCAACCCCAGATATACCCATGGATGCGAAAACTACATATAAGTCACGGTAATTCTTATTTCTTTTTGTGTATGTTCCTTGTTGTTTCTTAGTTTGAGCGTGTTTCTATATTTCAGTGCCTATATATAAAGAACATACCGCCTAAGCTAAACGAATTTGCCTAACTGGTGTTGAGCTAAAGCTACTGGCCGGATATGTGGCTGCTTTTTCAGCCGCAGCGATCGACCGTTTAGATTTTATTTTTCCGTAATGATTTCGTTTTTGTCCAGAATGCGTAAATACGATTTTCGCAAAAATATGTCATGATGTGATATGAGTACACTAATAACATTCCGAAAGGGAAACGTTTTCTGCAAATAAGGGTCTATTAATAGTATTATCCTTCAATTATAAAATACATGTGAGGGTTGCATTGATTTTTTTCTAAAGAGAACGACCGTGATTTTTAAAAATGTTTTATAATTCCTCTATAAAGCGCGTTTTGAAATTGTACTGGTAATATTGCGTTTTCTTCACTTGATTTTTAAAGATGCCTTTTTATTGTTTCTAACATTTAAAGTTGCCGTTATATTATGTATAATAATTAGTAATAATAATAATACAAGGGCAATACTAATTTGATAGTCACTCTGAGCATGTTTGATTGTTTTATTTAAGTAGTAATGATGGAATATTGTATGACAGACAGCTTGGCCGGACCTGAAGGGAAACGGGCGAGAACAGCCTACACGCGCTACCAGACTTTAGAACTGGAGAAGGAGTTCCACTTCAATAGGTACCTGACCCGTAGACGGCGGATTGAAATCGCACACGCCCTTTGTCTCTCTGAGAGGCAAATTAAAATCTGGTTTCAGAATCGGAGGATGAAATGGAAAAAAGACAATAAGCTCAAAAGCATGAGTATGGGGGCAGCGGGAGGAGGGTACCGTCCATAATTTTTTTGAGCTCCAAAAAGTACTGACAGAAGAAGGGAACATTTCCCCTACGGCGCGTGAGAGACTTCCCATGAGCTGTTCTGGGGCCGAACGCCCCCCATGTCACTCATTTTAAGCCATTTCTTTTTTATTTGGCCGTGTTAGTGCTTCGAGTGAGTAGAACTGCTTCCTGTAAAACTTTGTTTGGTAATTGTGTAAACAAATGGGGGTAAATGTTTAACTTATTTGCTGTTTTAATAAAGAAGTGAATCGTAAAATCGTAAAGCCCGTTTAGTTGCCAGCAGAAGTTATGTGTTGCACTCTAACCGAACAAGTGAAGAATTAATGAATAATTGTGTTATGCTCGTGTGTCTGTGTTTGTTTAATGTATTGCTCTAAGCTGTCAATGAGACGGCTGTTTTCTCTGTAATCACAAATACTACCTACCTTGTACTGTAAATGTTATGTGTTGTGAATACGTGACTGAGCTACGGTTCCGACCCAGTCTGTCATAGCTGTGCCTTTGTATCCCTTTCTTCACAAAGATGTGTTCCGGGCGAGCGAGTAGGATGTGTTTGACAGAAGGTCCTTAGTGGACTTGTCGTCTAACTGTAAGGCCCAGTTGTGATCATTTTGTAAATGTTTTAAGAATGACTGGAAATAAAATCAAGGATGATAATAAACTTTATATTGCAACATCTTCATGCGCTACGTTGTGTTATTCATTCAAAGGTTATGCTAAGTTGCTTGTTAGAAATTAAAATGTTTAGAAACTTTAGAAAGGAGCCTACTATGTAATATACATTCGTATAATGTATACTTTTTTGTGCATTCTGAAACGTTTTGACGAAAGGTCTGTGATATGGTCTCTACATTTTAAATTGCTAAAAATGTTTTTCTTTTAGTTTTAGCAACTTTTAATATATTTTTGTATAACGCTGTGTAAAATTCAACAGGCTAAAATTTGTTAGAATTTACGGTACTCACCCGCGTGCTTGAAGCTTAAATAGTCCATACAATAAGCCACACGAGGGCTTCTGCGTCCCTTCTCTTGCTTCCCACTCCCTGAAAATCTATTTAAGTTTGGAGCTATAAACTTTATTATCCCAGTTCCGGCTGCACGACATTTGGGTGCCAAATGAATGGGGGTTTTGTCTATGAATCGCAAAATCATCCACAGCACAGAAAGATAGGCTTACTGGCTATAAACGGTCACGTGGTGCCATTAAAGTAAGTTTTATGGTTTTGGGGAGTTGACATCCAACAGTATATTGCACATAACATATAATAGTACTGACGCAGGGCTCCATTTGACTGTCTTGCAGGCTGTAAGTGTTCCATGTCCATTATAGCCGCTCTTCCTTTCAGAGTTCTGTACAATGGAGGAAGCTCAGGCCAAGTTCTTGAAGACTGTCGATTTCGCTAAAGGTAAGTTTTACTTCAGTTCTACTTAGTGTTTGTGCCACAGTTGCAGTGGGCCCAGCCAGACCACCCATACCACCATTATAAAATGCGTGCAAGGGCGTCTAACTTGCACCCACGATTACTTCATTTTCTGATTTGACGACAGTAATCTTTGTAATATTGGCGCTGGCAGATGTTGAGAATGTTATCAATGCGGAGAGATGGGTGGGTGCCCGCATGGATATTTATTTGCTTTCTTTCCAGTTCATCTTGTTTTCTCAAATCGCAGTTGAAGCACTGATGGGGAAAGATGGCGATTTTAAGATTTCGTAATAAATACCTGTCGGATAAATTGGGTTGAACTTATAAAAATATTTTAGAATGGCGGGATAATGACTCGTAAATCCACTGTTTGAGAATATCTGCTAGTGTGAGTACTGATCGGTAAGACTAAAACACAGTAGGCAGAGAGAGAGTATCCATGAGCGGGCAATGGCTGCACGTGGTAACCTTAAAATCATGTGTCCCTTTGCAACTCAGTGCAATTGCGAAGGTTTTATGATGCCATAAAGATAACAGCTTAACTAACGCGAGAGTGCCTGCCTTTGATGGGGAAAACCCTTTGATCTGTAGCATTGGATGGTTTCTTCGGTTGTAAAGTTCAGAGGACACCTGAAAGTGCCACTCAAACTAAAACTGAAGAGAAAATCGATTCTATTTCGTTACACACTGCAGGCTACTTGCATGAAAGTGCTGTGTTGTGCTGGGTATAAAGTAGCCATAATGAAGCATTTTAACTGTAGTTATCACATAAGTTAACGGCTTGGTATTTGAATATTTATATACAAGAAATAACATCATTATAACACTGCTGAAACACTGTCCGTATTTTGATAACTGTCAATCAATCAATCTATCTATCTATCTATCTATCTGAATTGTGTTGGTAGAGCGTAATATTTAATAGGCTGCCATTCTACATTGACTCTCAGAAGAAGTACTTTGGTACATTTCTTAAAAATCTTCATTAGGTGTAGAAACCCTACAGCATCACTGCAGACGCGTATCTCACACCACGGTTTGCGCGTGAGGCTTTCGGTCACAGATTTTGTCACAGCAACACGTTATTTTTGTTATACCGTTAAGTATAGTATGCATTTTTTACTTCTCACATTAACATGTAAGATGAAAATGCCATCGAACGATAATTAAATAGAAACATATTATATTTGAATGTGTATGGAATTTGTAGTCTTGCAGAGATGCGATTTATACATGATTTTACGGAAAAGTACAGAAGTATACCAAAGCCTTTTTGAATTTAACAGACGCTTCCAAAAGGTTACGAACCTAATAAATTGAATATTTAATGGATATATTTTGATTCCAATGTATTTTTTTCTCACATTGATTTTTAACAAGTTTGTTACAGTGTTCCAGGTTATCCTGCACTTAAAAGCAATGAGTAATATATCTACTTTGACACCGGAACATTTGTTCGTGTGTTTTATCGTTTCATTTTCGATCTTATACGATGCTATCCTCGCAATCCATGCAGCAAACGATGGTTCCTTTATGCATAGTTTATTCAGATGATCACATTTCAGAATTACACTTAAACCTGTTAGCAGAACTCCTTGATACGAACTTGCTTTTATGTTGCCTATTAAAACAAGATCACGGATGCTTGCGTTTTAAACGATTGAATCAAACTAGAATTCATTGACGCTGTTTAGCCTCGCTGAAAACCAGCATTTAGTACGCGGGAAGAAAAATTAACACGTCACAACTCGCAGTTCACAGCGAGGTCACAAATAGCAGTAAGATAAATCTGCACAGCCTTAGAGCCACCAGCAGAGTCCGCTTTAGGCCCAAGTTCACCGTCATCAGCTTGCGCTGCAACAAACTGAACCGGAAATTAGTTGAGTGCTTTGATATTAAAAACACGTGAGGCCACACAATATTTGATTAACTTAGTTTGGTGGCCCCTTTTGAACACTTTTTGTATTCCACAGGTAGCTTATTGTTGTAAATGTACTGTATAGCCTGAAGTTGATAAAACTGCCCCCAAATCTGCAAATGTTTAAATTCAGACCAGGCGTAAACTGCTTAATGATGGGCGTTATAATTCCTCTGATACCACTAACCATTTTCAGCCACTGCAGACACAGTTGGGCTGCCAGCCGCTCCGCGATGCTGGGGCGGATGGGCGTGAGGAAAAATGGGGGTCAAAAGTTTACGCGCTGGACAAGTCCTGGTCATCTGT
The DNA here is from genome assembly GCA_026784285.1 of Stomatorhinus walkeri. Classification (NCBI taxonomy): domain Eukaryota; kingdom Metazoa; phylum Chordata; class Actinopteri; order Osteoglossiformes; family Mormyridae; genus Stomatorhinus; species Stomatorhinus walkeri. The sequence continues at coordinate 2,376,142 of JAODUD010000046.1, read as the reverse complement.
TCAGCCGAGGCTTGATGCCAGCGTTATAATAGCGATCTTGACTCCCAGCACAAAAGATAAAATAGCTTTGAATTACACATGTATCACGGTGGACTCCAGGTGAACCCGGGAGACGCAGTAACCCGGGGTTATGTACCGCGGGGCGTGAGGCTCCTTCACTGGCCTGTACCAGCTGGTGATCTTTGCATTTTATTAAGTTATTAATTACATTTGCTTTGGAATTAAAACATTTACAGCTGGATTGTGAGCAATAATATGTCAGAATAAACACACAGAAAATGCTAAAGGACAAATGTGCATGTTACAATGGTATCATGCTAAAATTTTCGAAAAAAAGGTTAGTTTTGTGGTCTGCTTATTATTATTTTGTTCCACAACGCAAATACGAACTTCAAACTAACACTGCACAATAATACATTTCGAAACTGGCGAAAATTCACTGCGTGTAAGCGTAAAATTAAGTTAAACGTGGTTTGCTTTGAGGTCATTTGGGAACGAATTTTATTAATTAAGTTTGGAAAGCTGATTTTTTTCTGTAATCGGATTGAAAAGATTCCATGAAATTCCATAAAATCAAATGTTTCTAATCCATATTGATCTGTAACAGAAATCGAAGCGGGGCTGTATTTTCTTTTCTAGAATAACATGTAAACACGTAGGCTATGTTAAATGCACACGTATGGGGAAACGGCATCTATTTGTCTGAGATCATGTTGATTGTCCGTAATAATGTGCTATTTGTTGTGTGGACTTAGGAGCGTGTGTACGTCCTTGGAATGGTGACGGAAGCTACGGAAACCCTATTTTATTCCTGAACGAAATATGGATCCGAATTATATAATCAATTCCTGAAAGTAAATAAATTGAGATATTACGATTTCATTTGAAGTGGGTTAATTGCGCCCTGGCAAAATTAAGGCGAGTCTTACGTTATTTCAAATTTATATATATATATATATATTCTATAGATTTTCTGTGAAGATGTAAAATACTTGGTTTTAAACGAAATAAACTTGCTCTAGTTTGCCCGGATTTGTCCGAAACGAATACATTTTCATTCTTGTTTTGTTTGACGAATTAACTATGCTGAACTAAAAATAAATGGAAATGATTTACAGTTTATGAAAACAAAGAAATGCTTTATTTTAAGAATTGCCACTTAATTTGGTCATAAATCCAACTATAAAAAATTAAGTATATCTAAGTATAGGTCTTTTGAAGTATAGGTCTTTTCTCGAATAATCGAGCAGTTTTTGGATTAGTATACATATTATGGTTGACGTTGTTGAGGATATTGTCTCCGAACTGACCTGGATCTTTTTAAACACACGTGAATGTATTTATTTAAATATGCTCAGAATTAATAACTTTGCTGATATATGATTCAATTGTGATCAATTAAAGTAACATTTCAATCATTTCTCATAAAAGTCGATATTATTTAACACTATTCAACTCTAGTATTACTCAGTTTAGCTTTTCTTAAACCATGTAAGCTAAATAATGGTTTTGGTTTTTAAATAAAATAAACACATTTTATGCTTCCCAACTGGCAAAAGTGATTTTCCTTTCATTAATTTTTCGTACTACATGATTTCATCCCGGCCATTTCAGTTAAGTTATACATCAAAGAACATATGAATAGTAGGGCGCAATATTGCTTTAAAGTAAAATATTACGATAATTAATGACGTGGGTCTTTATATGTACCTCCATATGTAAAGCAGATTCTCTTTAGAGGGCGAATTTACAATTTCACGCCAGTTTTATAACGAAGAACATGTCTTAAGTTATTATAATCTTAAGACACAACCGAACATATGCATGGCTACATTTACTGCGATTATATTTTTCGTTTTTCTTTAAGCACATAGAGTTGTACAGTTAGATCTTAATCAATGGATACTTAAAATAAACATGAAGATACGGGATACGCGCTTTTCGAGAAGCTCGTCAAGACTTCCCTTGTAAGAACTGTACTATAATCAGGGAATGCCAATTAAAATATGGCGAACACATGTGTATGAGTACGTGTTGTTTTTTGCACATATCCATAATATTTAGAATTCCAAGTGCTTAATATAATTGCAAAGTAATACTTACTTAAGATTTATGGTCTATCGTAAATATCGGCATTCGGCACTAAATCCAATCCGTAAAGCAAATATGTGAATATGCGTACTGTGCTATTTAGTAAATTCTCATGCAACGCACCAATGGGGGTATTGATTTGATGCTGTAGGCGTTAATTCCGCTTTTTGAGTATTTTCTTTTTTTATCCTGAAGAAAGACCTGGCATATTCATACGAAAGGATATAAATGTCTTTGAGATCACAACTTCATGAGTTGTATAGGCATTTAGTCATATTTTTTTGTCTTTTGAGAGCAACTGGGTGCTGACCCCTGCTCATCGCTTCGTTATCTCCCCCATAGACCCTGGAAAGCGAAGTCCAAGTCTGGGGTGAATTTCAGGTCACTGCGTCTAACAAATATGAAAATGGCCTCCTGAAGGACACGCCTTGTTGTTTAACAAAGACTGTCAATGTCCAAGATTAATAAGACAAAATGGGAATGGTGTCACTTTTCGGTCAGTATTAAGTTAGAGACGATCTGCTTGTTTAAGGGGATACAGAACCCAATTTTTGATTTTCCTGGGGCTTGCCGGTGGTCACAGTGCTCGCTTTGCGCGAGCAGCGCTGCCCATCTTCCGTAGCAGCATGTTTGACAGTCGAATGGACCACATTCAAATGGGAGCAGGTCCTGAAAGGGATGGAGCGGACACCATGTATCACGTAAGGGAACTTGGAAAGTCGAGATTTCATAATTCAGTTAATGCTCTTAATGAGACTGCCCTAAAACACTGTTGTTACATTTGGGTTAGTACAGTCAGAGAGTAACATACGTGATATACAGTAACGATGTTGCTGAAAGTTCTGTGTATGGGATTTTCAGAGACTGTAGCTTCAGTCTGCTCTATCTTAAAATTACCGTAAATCATACAGAAAAGCAAAAAAATATATACCTCGACTTTAGTTTGCAAGCTTCCAACCACTATATCCAAAACAGGTTATCTCGTTGGGTTCATTACTGGATGGAACGAAGATTATCGATAGCAATCCATACTAAACATCTTAAACATCTGTATATGGGAGGGTTTTTTATATAGGTTGAATTACCGGAACAAAAATATGATTTAATTTAACATATCACTTTCTTGAATTGTAGTATGGGCGAAGGTGTGTTCATTGTCATATATGTTTCACGGTTTGAATTTGCTCAAAAGGCTCCCAGTAAACAACCGTAATCTTACATTTTTCAAAAACCTTACAAAACGTTTATTTCTCTCAGTTTTTTCCTGTCGTGTACCAGAAACAGTAACCTTGATTTTACCTTTAGGTTTTCATTCCTAAAGTAGACGAAACCTTTCTTATTCCTTTTATCTTGTTGTACATAACGGAATACACGTAGATTTCAGAAATTGGTTAATTGAAGAATATATACATGAGATTGCTGTCAACAGGCAAACTCAGGGTGTATTAAACAGTCACCGGGCGGTTTTACGTAGCAAAACTAACTCTGCTACACAAATTCACAATATATATAACATTAATTGATGGGAAATCATTTTATATGTGCATAATGTAGTTAAACTTTGAGTGCCTTTAAAACAATTGTCATGGAAATTCCACTGATTTATTTATGTCACGGCAATATTGCAAGTTCGTGTCGTAAGGATTTCGGCTTCGTCTAATTTAAAGTCACCTTTGTTAACACTGAAAAAGCTGTTTATCAATTTCGTGCATAGCTACTAGATGCTATATTACTTCAAATAAAGCATTCGTAATATTTAATTATTGGATTTAACAAAAATGAGAAATTAATGGTTTGTTGTTTATTTCTGATACTATGTGACATTGTTTGCAGTTATGTTACGATGCATATCAATACAACAGTGATTTGAGAACATCAAAGCGTAATATAGCACAAAACATACTGAGAACATCTTTCATCATTGCATTTGCCTTAAATTTTGGTATAATTAGTAACGTGCAAAGGTGGACTGTCTAGTCTTTTCGTTGTGTTCATAGCTAATTTCTATTGGTGTCTCTTTACACGATGCCCACTGGAGATTCAGTGATTGGTGGATTGTCTCACGTGATCTTCCAACTTTGTACATTTGACAGGAGTAGGAGGGTTTTTTGTTGAGATCAGAAAAACGAAAGCACGATAAAAATTAGCAATATTGCACTTCACAAATTAATGACCATGAGTTCATATTTGATAAACTCAAACTACATGGAACCATCTTTTCCTCCATGCGAGGAATATCAGCAGAATGGATACCTTCCTGCCCCTTCTGAGTACTACGAACGACCGAAAGATCCAGGCTTCTCTAATCACGATGAGGCACCCTACCAGCGGTCAAACTACACGGAATCAAACTACGACTTCAATGCCACTTCGACTGGACTGGACGGCTTTGCCGAAGGAGGTCATGTTCAGACCCAGTCCGGTCGTCAGAATTCGGATCCCCTGCGGATTCCGAGCAGTGAAGGTGTCGTAGCCATTACCAAGGATTCTAGTCTTTCCAGCGACACATTTACGCACACACAGAAGGCGAAAGAACCCGTGGTATACCCGTGGATGAAAAAGGTGCACGTTAACACCGGTAAGTTAATGTCGTGGTTTATGCTGAATCCGTCGTCAGTCATCCATCCGAACGTGCTAACAATCACTGTAGCAATGAGCCCAACATTCGGGTTATTTACGAGCACCAAACTGTTAGGTCAACAATTAACGACCCTCATAAATTTTATTGCTCTGTTCCACTGTCTGGGCCATGTGCTTGTGATTCTTTGTTTCCCAAACTATCTCTCTTGGCTGGACAGTCGCCAAGGCGCAATAAACCACCAGTTTTGTTAATTATTTAAATATCTTGCACACGCATAGTTCAGACTATTCGACAGTGTAGTCTCCTTCGCGATCCGCGCGATTTAGCTCTGCACACGCATGTGAAATGTATTTAATGGATGGCACTAAAAGTATTCTAGCAGTAACACCTGTCTGCTTTTGCTTGTGTTTAGTGAATCCCAATTTCACTGGGGAAGTACCCAAGAGGTCCCGCACCGCCTATACCCGACAGCAAGCTCTAGAGCTTGAGAAAGAATTCCATTTCAATCGTTACTTAACTAGACGTCGACGTGTGGAAATAGCACACACCATGTGTCTGTCGGAACGGCAGGTAAAGATCTGGTTTCAGAATCGAAGGATGAAGTGGAAGAAAGACCATAAACTGCCAAATACTAAGGTCCGTTCTGCCAGCTCGACGGCTGGACACCAACAAATCAAAACACCCACTCGTCAACAGCAACAGCTTGTCCCGGCGCCCTGTACAGCAAGCTTATAGTAACCGAAAGAGAGAGAACCTTTGACCAAACAGATCGAGGAGGGGAATGCAGAATTTGGACGTACATTGAAGAATGTGACATTAATTCTGAAGTGATGACCACTTGCCTATTCTCGCTGCCCGTGTTTGAATTATTAATAGCTAAGAGCGCGGATTTGAACGTATTTCGCAAAATATATTTGAAGTCCCGAAAAGACTGAAAGGACGCAGAAGTCTCGATCGAGTGTCTTGACCGTCATTTTGTGTAGATTGAGATATACTCTTGAAAATAGATAGCTTAACTGTTTTAAGGTTAAATTTTCTGTCACGTCCAGGTGACTGACCTATGTAAATAGGAAGGACCCTCCCAGATGTACATTATGTATGTTCGGTGAAGATAATGGCTCTTTAGTGCTATTGGAAACTCATTTTGTGTGTTTAGGCCTATTCGTGAGTGTACGTTTTGTGAAGCAGTGATTTGAACTGTGTTCATTACTGTGACGTTATGTCAGTTTTTTGGATAATAAAATAAGTGTTATAGTCTATGCAAGACACAATAGAAGTTAAATAAAATATGTTTATATGTCCAGACGTTCTGGCCTGACGTGTTTTTTCGTGTCCAGTTGACTTTATCGCTGTTATGCGTTTTGTTATCTTGACGACTGGATTCAACTATTAACGCTCTGGTTTAAAAATAAAACAGATAATTGAAATAAGCTATGCCGTGTATGCTAACATGCTGCGATGTCCAGCAGAAGCTGACCACGTGAAGATAGTATGGAAATAATGTGCTTTTCCGTAAGAATGGTGACAAGCTGCTTTCAATCTGACAGATGTCTGGTTCTGTGTCTCGGTATCGTTTATTTGTTATGTACGTGTATGTATGCATGTATGTGTTAAGTCTTTATTGATTGCAAGACAATTACTGATAAATAAACATCAAGTGCATTTTGAATGAAATAAAAAAAAAATGTTAATTATCGTGGCAGCCATCAACGCACAGAATACGATACATATAAATAGCTTCCCTGTTCATGTAAGTCTGGTCAGGCAACATTTTAAATATAGTTTGCCATGAAGTAATATTATTCAATGTTTGACAATAATACTGTGTATTCGCTTTTTTCTAGACTGTTTTACTTGCGACATTTCAATTTTAATCCTTTTAAAATACTACTCACCTTGACTCTTGCTAAGGGTGACTGATCAATGGATATTGTCTAAACAATAAATAGTAATAAAATGTCTTTATATTGTTTGTTTCCTGTCTTCGCGAATCATATATGTAAAAGTATAATTGTTAACGATTCGGCTTCAGAAATCTCTTGGAGCTCAGCAGCGAAAGGCGTCCCGATTCATTTCGTCGTTTCACGTCCATCTCCTTCATTTTTTGAGCGTAATTATATTCATTGCAGCTTAACTCTTAAATTTAATTTCTTATACACAGACCACTTATTTAATTCATCTTTAAGGCAACATGAACCGTTACTGGTAAAAGTTTATCAATTGATTGTGGCTGGAGTCGCTGTGTCAGCCACCAGCCCATCTCACTGAGTGGGAGACATGGACCGAACCTGTCTCATCTGTACGAATCTCGGGTTCATCGAAAGGCCAGAGTTTTTGTCCAATTATCGAGTTGAAAGGCTGCATGACCCCTGACCTTTTTACACAATGTCCAGACCTACCCTGCTCAGGGCATAAACGACAGGAAAAATGTGTGAATGCATTTATTTTAATTATGCAAACTGTGAAATGTATGTGTGTTTGTTTGAAAATAGGTACATTAAAATCAGTGAAAAAACAAAATCTGTGCGGAAACAAAATCACATATAACAACAAAACGATCTATTTCCATCAATAGCGGTAAGAGAACTCTTTGACATTCCATAGATTATAATAATATTACAGTAAATGAGGAAAAAAAAGAATAATAATTTATTTTAAATAGAAGCACTAAGTTTTGATAGATGCCAGTAAAGCTAGCCTATCTTCCACGGCTATACATTGCTTGTAATTCAGCCGAGATATAACGTCCATCTGTGAGACTATTGCGTAAAGGTTTTATGACGACGCGTAAAGTTATAAGACTTCAGGTTTCACGTCAGGCTTTAACAATAAGCAAGACTCACCTGTTACAATGTATCGATATTCCTGGAAGGTGGAGCTTCCACACATCGTCTGATTTTAATTATTCTGAGAAATCTCAATATCTCCAATGCAAATGTTCCGTTATTTTACAGAATATGATTAAATTTATCAAAGATACAGACAAAGGTCACCCTTATCTTCTTGTGCTAAAATTTTAATCTACTCCTTCACGTGACTCATTAAATAATTAATACCCGTGTTCTGAAATAGATTCGAAGTCGCCGGTATTTTCACTTCATGTGGTCTTCTGCGATGGGAGATTCGTGTTCCCTACTCTGATGATCTGGAATGGGAGAGGAGATCGGCATTGTTGTGTGAGTGTACTACCTATCACACTATTTTCATTAAATGATATGGTTTCTGTTAGCTATTCAACCTTTCCCATTAAACTTTGATAATGATCAGCAAATTTTAGTGTTTTAAGTTTGACGTATCGATCTGCTTTATAATTTATTTCCCATAAATTTGTTCTGTGTGTGCTGGAAATGAAAGTCGCAGAGAAGCCAAAGTTTCTAATTCTAGCTCCAGGCACGTGCTTTAACGGTTCAAAGCAAAATGAAGCAAGGTTACGAAACACCTGAATGATTTGGGGAAACGGTAGCATTATTGCTTTTAATTCACGCTTCAGCAACAGCTAATGGAACAAGTGAGGTTTAAATGTCAGCCTTGATAACTAAAAAGAAAAAAAAACACAGAAAACGAAAAGGATGGAAGGATTAAAAACAAAAACAAGCGCTTGGCACAGAACTTGACAAGCATCCAACATCAGGATTCTTTAAATTGCATTATAGGGCGCAGATGATCTTTAAATTCAAATGGAGGGTAAATCTGTCTCGAGGCATTGCATTTTAATAGTAGCTGAAATCAGAAATCAGCATAATTCTTAAAACTTCGTCCGTAAGAACGCTACTCATAAATGTCCATTATTATTATTATTATTATTATTATTATTATTATTGTTGTTGTTATTATTATTTATTATTATTATTATTATTATTATTATTATTATTATTATTATTATTATTATTATTATTATTATTTTAACGTAACGCTAGCAACATTGGGTAGCCTCATTTTTTAATGGAGAGATATTTTATATTACATACATCGGCAACATCAATATAGCTTTTAAATGTAGACTTTGCGGAACAGAATTTTACGGTCCTACATTAAATCTGACAATTTAGAATATTTTTTAAATGTTTGATGCTATATAAATTATTAAAATAACATTGTTTATAGATGTGTTATTCCAATATATTCCCGTATACATGTAAACCTAATATGTTCTAATGAAGTCTTGAAAAAACATAATTAAAAGCAACTCGAAATAAAATGTCTTTGTCGTGAACATTATAAACAGCTATTTGTGGTTTATTAAGTGAGCTGGTTTTGTGAACAAACCCACCAGATGCCAAAAGGCAACTGCATGGGAAGCAAGGCGACCTGGAGAAGAATAGGTTCAGTTGTGGACTTGTTAAACATTTACAGGGCTTCTACACACGAAGCTGGGTATAAATGAACACCATGCAAATGGAAGAAAAATATCAACCGTACATTTATTGCGGTATTCGTAATAGCGTGTTTTGCTTTCATGATCATAGCAATAGCTTTAGTAATGTGAAAATGTAAGCTCCCTAATTTGCTTACCTCAATCTGTGGAATCAATTAACACGGATTCAACTTATTTTAATACTCCGATTGGAAATTAAACCGGCATTCGTTTACTTCCAAGATAACGAGTTTAATATCACCAAAATATTACCATTATATTACACTAAAATGCAAATTTACATGCAGCAAAGAACAGTCATGTACCCTGAAGTTTACAAAAAAAAGTTTTAGAACGACTTCGGACACATAGTACTCCTAATTAACAATCAAAAGCAATAAAAATATTCTGGAATGAGTTCATTGTAGCCGTTGAAGATCCCATTCACCGTCATGATGGTTGATGTAAACATACAGTTATCTTCAGATGAGTGCGTCGGTAACCTTAGCTTTGCTTTTATAGCTCTGAATGTCAACATTGTGGGAAGATATGTACAAATGTCTGGCGCGTGTCCAAAGAAATGGCGTCCACGCTGCCCTTTCTTCCTTCACATGAGATTTATTATTTGCAACTAATCAAAGTGTTAACATAATACACTGGGAAAACGGACTTCAATAATCCAACATTTAATTCTTTTCTTTCCGTCATACAACGACCAGTTAATGTTCCGGGAGGTCAAACCTAAAATCGAGTGAGATCGCACTTTTCTTCGTCCACAAAAAAAGTGACGCTTTAGAATGATATCCAGACACAGCAGTCCACGTGCCCATGTGATTTCATAGTATTGTATCTCTGGCCAGAAAATGGGTGCTTCAAAATGAAATTTATATTTTCTTTCTTTTATAAACAGGTGGTCCGACGCAGGTCAGTCGACACGCCATTTTTTACCATCACGGACATTTTATCCAAACGCAGCACGTGGAGACTGTTTAGAACAGTCGTAAATACAAATTATACATATATCGATTCTTTCGTGTGCTAAATGTCCACACGTGCATTAAAAAAATAAATAAATAAATTATGGGTCGTCCTGTGAGACTTATAGAACTTTACACTTACTCTTGCTTAGAGTCTATGAAGACAAAGGCTGTTGAGCATGAGAGTATGAGTGTAATGTGGCTGGTGTCCGGTTAAATGATTTATCATCCTAGTAAGCGTTCCCAGTCGAGCGCTGAGCCGCGAGGCCACCCCATGTTGGCGGAAACAAGCGGCAAACTGAGCTGAGAACGTTTGATTTAGTACCCACTTTCCGTCCAATGTTAGTACCTGGTCTGCTTTACGATCACAAATGTATCAAATTTATGTCGCGTAAACATCAACACTGTATCTCATTTACTGTCAATAGTAATTTAATGGCACTGAAAGTGTTTGATCAAAAATTAAACGTTACTGTAATTTTTATTGACCTCATAAGTTCTTATAATTACCATTTGAGTCGTCGCGTAATATCTTGTCGGAATCTGAGTTCTAGTTACAAAGCCATTTCCAGCATCACTCAGTCAGTCGTATAGGCAATAGGCTGTGTAAGAGGCTGATTCGCCGGGTCTCCACAATCTGTGGAAGAGCGTGCGTTCGTTTTAAACTTGTTTCCGGTACCTATTCACGCCGTGCTTCAGTAACGTAACGCCACTGTACCGTACGGGAGGGGGAGCACACGCTGCACAATGAACCTATAAAACAGGCGACTGGAGTGGCGAATGATCCTCAGAGTGCACATTAGGGGCTTCCTCGCGGAAAAAAAAAACGCTTCACATCGCCCAAATTGTAACACCGCCGCGAGAATCATTTCCCGCGATTCATAACAATACTTTACCCGTTATAAAAACACAGTCCAAATGTGTTTCACGTGAAGCATCGAGGAAACATGTGTATCGACTAATATGTGATGTACCCTGGATGAGCAGGTTCATTGATAAGAGTAAATTACTTGATTCCATTTGAAATGGACAGGAGCTGCTTCGTTTAAATGTATTTCTTCTTTGCTTTTTCTGACTCAATTAATTTATGTTTTAATGAGTCACAGATTCAAATAAAAGGGTCTAAGTTGACGTAGCACCACGTGAGTGAACGCATAATACGGCGCATTATTGTGCCAGTAAGATCGTAGACCCGGTCTGGCTATACGATGCTGATTACACGTTCCCATTTTCTGTTTGGAGTCGGGGCTTCATGCACTTTACTTGAGAAGGGGCTCCTTTTTTTGGATGCTATATCATCGCTCTCAAGGATGGATATGTTTTTCTAGGCGGAGAGAGAAAGACCCCTGCTTTGGGAGGATGGATTTTATTTTGAGGTATTTCCGTTGATTGTTCATTACTGTCGTGAGTTATTGCTGTTCAAGGCAAAGGTTAGTAATGAAGCTCAATGCTCGCCGAAAAAAATGGCGTGAGCAACAATACTGGTGCGCTCAGATGCCGTGGAGTTTTTTTTTAATGAAAATCCTAAGGACTGTTGCCATTGTGGTGTCTTAGATAACAATGCCGACTACCCAGTTATTTAATATATTTTTCTTCACTCATATATGTGGATTTGGACGAAATGGCACGGCTGCATCCCATTATAACGATTTCCGCTGACGGTCAATTCTCTTATCATATAAATGTATGTATATAATTCCTCTTTTTATGGGCCTAGCATTAAGCATTTTGGTTTCCGTTCAAGACAGAGTTGCAGCTTTGTGAGTTAATGAATTGGCCTAGAAAACTAATCCATAGTTTAACTGTGACGACATAAAGAACGTGGTATAACAGTTAAAATTAACTGTTTGTTTAAGATAGAGGTATAAATAATATGAGGAATATATATATATATATATATATATATATATATACACACGCACAAATATCATATACATATTGGATCAGTGGATCAGCTCTTTAATATACAGGTGTACAAAAGGTGGAATAAATCAGGTAATATAACAAAAAAAAGTTCCGGAAAATATAGCGAAGGATAATGCTGTTCCGCTGGCGAAATGAGGATATAATGTAATACAGAGTGCAATCCAAGAGCGGCTCGGCCGCGAGGAGGTCACGCATTCGCCGTGATTTATGTCTCTGGGACTTGGGACAGCCGCCGCCGCGAGAGCCATTCACAAAGCCGACTAATGACCGCTCGATCCACAAATGATCCCTAAAACTAATTCAATTTATTATTATTATTATTATTATTATTATTATTGTTATTGTCATTATTATTATTATTATTATTATTATTATCAGCATCATCATTATTATTGAATAATTACAATGATACTATCTTATCGTTTAATTCCTATTGAAAATAGTTACTCTTTTAAATTGTAACTGATTCAAAATGAATCACAAATGTGTAACAAATATAGTCAAATTAAGGCTAAACTTTGCATTAACCTGCTTTCGAAAAATTAAATGTTCGTTCAGGCAGCATTAACAACTGTTCGTAATAATAATTGGACATTTTGTTTCAAAAACTTTATTCCTCTTTAATGCACCAATGAAAACAGTAATGATTCGTGGTTACCAACATTAAATCAAGCATCCCTGCATCAATTCATGCTACGTTTTAACTCCACTAAACGAGTCAACTAATAAGCCAAAATATTCGTATCACCTGTCCGTTTTTGCAAGGCGTCATGCGATTATTACATACTGTGTATTATTGTTTTCTACAGATACCTTCCTAAATAAAGCTTTTACGATTTACGACCTTGCAAAGAAGCTTCCTGCCATTTGGTAAGTGTAAATTATTTTTTAATTAACGACTAACCGTTGCTGTTAATTTTATCAAGAAGCTGGAATGATGGGAATATGTCGCTGCCTACCCTACCAATGCTGCTTTGGTCGCCTCTTTCCTTCGTAGCATTATTTGTCACATTTAGGCTACTGCATGGGGGTAAATCACACCTCCGGACACGACAGCAGTTTTAAGAAAACACTGATCAGCAATAAACTGAGCAGCAACAATTGGTGTAAGAACAACAAACTGGATTTATTAAAATATACACCAAATGCTTCAGATCTTCGGGTCGAGCTTGGAGGCGCAGAGTACAGGACCATGAAACCACCCACCCTCTTAATCCGTTCCAGTGACATTTAACCCAACACTTAACGCGGCAGTAAAGAAAAACCTGAATCATCACTTAAATAACACAAAGACGTAAGTGATTATTCCCAACGCCTTCAGTTAAAATGCTACTACACCGCTTGCTAAAATGCTCACGTGTGGATTTTTGTCGCTATCTTCCCACCTACGTCGTCCGTTATTCTTTTTGTGCAGCGATTACTTCTTCGCTGGAAGCCCCGAGCTCCTCTAAGTTCTATTTTCGACGTGTTTACTGCTGTGATGCATGAAGCCATAAATCTTACGTTTGGCTACGGACGACACAAAGGCTTTCGTATGCAGAGGAGTCCCCGCTCACAGCCGCTCTGTTTCTCGCCTTCTTCTGATTTTCCTTTTGGAGGTGCAACTTTTCCATTTTTTGCCACTTTGCACTCAACGGGGGTCTTGCATACCAGCCGTTTGGTAGCCATTCTTAATCAGAAATGTTTCATAAATTAGGTGTTCTCCTTCCCCACTGTTATAGAGATGAACTGGAATAAAACTAATTAAATTCAGGAAGTAAAGGCGCATTTTACGCGTTTTAACTTAAAACGTATTTTTGCATAAACTAAATAAAATCCGAAAATAATTCAAGCTAATAATTTTTGCGTTATTAATGAAATGTAAGAGACAATGGATTGCACAGACTTTGTCTTCGAGTATATTAAGACTTACAAAAAATCTCGTTCAAAGATTTAAAAAATCCTTTACATTTAAAAAGAAGTGCGTTAAATCGCCTAGATACATTTGGAAGAGTGGTGCTATTGAAAAGCCTTTTAAATTAGCCACTATTGGATGGAGTCAGAAAACATTCGGCCTTATGTGGATTTAAGGCACCACTTCATTTGCATAATTTTTCTTGTCTATGGTGACGCTGTGTTTCGGGGGAGTTCACTGGCTTCTGCATAGTACTTCTGCAATGAGACACACTTCAGTACAGCCCTTGCTACATTTAATATCGGTATGAAACATGGGCATTTCTTCAGCATGTGATAACTGCAGCCGTCGCAGCTGATAGTGCTTATCGCCTTGACCAAGATTCTCTCGTCTTCCTAATCTCGGTTTACCGATCCACACCAAGAAAGGGATTTGGTTTTTACCGGCGTAGACATTCGGGTCTTCCTCTTTTTGTTGATGACTCCGGCAAGTGCACGCGCTGCCTGCTGGTACCCCTCGTTAAACTTCCCACGGACTACCGTTCAATCGATTTTGTCACTGAATGAGAAAATACTGTGTTGTGCTCTGCATTTGTCGTCAGAGGATAAGGTAAGTAGGCCAGAAATAGGCTATCGGTTGTAAATGGCGGAGTTTATGTCCTGGTGATTTATGACCGTATGACTTAAATCTAGGTTCAAGAAAAGTTCACAAGCTTGCTCTTCCTCTCGTGCAGGACCTGATATGCGAGTGTTCAAACTACTCCTCTACAAATGCTTTTTTTAAAGCTTAATAGTATTTTTCTGCCTGTAGTTTGAACGCTAGAAAATTGATTGCGGTTATTTATAGTCGTTACATTTTTAAGCGTTTCCCTTTAACACATTTCAAAATCCATTGTTTAGCTTATTGTGCAATTGATTTTAACATTTCGTTAGTTGTTAAAAATAGATCTCTCATTTATAAGTTTTTTTAAATTGTTGTTTTCGTTGTTTTTTCCTTTTGTTGTTAATTTGTTACTTTACTTGATAGTTAACAAGGATATTTAGTACAATCATCTTTGTTTGGGTTCAAGTTTTGTTTAATGTATTGAACTTAACTGTTGTTTTTCTTTTTTCCCTGAACGCTGATCCTTTTTTATTCCCGCAATACTGGTTTGACTGCGAGAAAACTCGTGTAGAGACATGTAAAATACCCCAAACCATTCCAAGGTTTCCGCTAACAGAAATTTTGTCTCAGTTTTATGCAATTTTATGGCGTGGGTTAGATTACTAAATTAATCTACTCATGTATTGTTGTTTTGAAGCATTTCTGACTTGCATGTTATCTATTTTAAATATTTCACTGAGTTATTGAGCTTCATATTATCTCGCCTAGCTTTTACAGTTTAACATTCAATGCACTCTGCAAGGGCACAGCTAACGGGCGCTTCGGAACATTGTTCGGTCATAAGTAGGCAATTAATTGCTTAGGTGTTCCATTACTACCTCATTAAAAGAATTTATTTCATTACAACCTCGTCAAATTAGTTCAACTTTATATGCAGACAGGCAACTTAAGTATTAAACACTCGTGGAAAATGTATAGATATTGCACGCCCTAAATATATTTTAATAGTATAGTTTTATAAATTGTGATCGTTGACTGCCTATATAGTAATGTTTTACGACTTTTGCTAATTTTTACTTAAAAAAATCTTACGCATTGTTATCAAATTGAAGCCAATGTTGCAGCAGTATTGAAATTAATTTGTATACGGCTTCTATTCTTTGTGGCTATACGTTGCATACGGCTATACGCCTTGGTTTGTTTAGCGAGCTACTGGCATTCCCGAAGAAGGCTCGCTATCACAGAATACATCCATGGCCGCCGTCTGCGGTGTCTTGTCTCGGCCCACTGACCCCCATACATCAACCTAAGACGGCCTCGCGGACAGCAACCCATTATTGTTGGGTTGGAAGAAAAGTTCAAGACGTGGTCATGGAGATGAGCGCTCGGGTTTTCAGGTTCCTTAAGGTCTTCAATTCATCTTTGTTTTACACATTCGAAGGTAGAGAATGCATTTGTTGCGTTTTTCCTTTTTGGTGGACCAAATACGTACCTGTGGAGGTTACAGCTAGAGATTTCTTTAGAAGATTTTAGAGGGCTACGTAATCTGTGCATTTGTTGCCCCAACAAAAACATCAAGGCTAATACTACTACTACTACTACTACTACTACGAATATTAATAATAATCTAGAAGCTTGAGTTCTGAAGTGTAATGGGCCATGAAAGATAAGCCAGGTAAAAGAGCGCTTACTATTTTAAGGGAAGGCAGTCATCCTCACTTTATTGCACGAAAATATTTATTATTATATTCATATAATGAAATGCGCGTGTCATATCGTTAAATTGTATTGTTATTGGAATAGCTAAGAATTTTCAAACGTTACTTAATAACCGCACGAACACGCGATGTGTTGTGAGCTAACGCTACCCCCTGTGCTGTAAGTGTACCTTTAGGCTAAACTGTGATTGCTTCAGAAATGTCCTACATATTTCTCTCTATAGTCTTACGTGTCAGCCGGCTATTGAAAAGTAAGATGGATCGACACCATTTCTCCATCTCACCGTGCTTCTTGTAACCCTAGGTCTACCCAAGGAGGCCATTGGCGGAACGGCGTCACGTGACACCGGGTGCCAATGTTAGTCTACAAGGGTGTCAAGACCCTGTCAGTTTCTGAAATAAATATTGGGAAACGGCGAAATGCAAAAGGCGACCTACTACGACAGCTCTGCAATATACAGTGGCTACCCATATCAAGGAGCAAATGGTTTCAGTTATAATGCCAATCAGCAGCAATATCCCCCATCCTCTCATGTGGAAAGTGACTACCATCGACCTGCCTGCTCAATGCTGTCCCCCAGCGGCGCTGTCCCGCTGCAGAAGTCCAGTGAACTCGCAGAGAGCTGTGTGCGGAGTAATACAGCCCAGACCGGCCAGCCGCCTGTCATCCCTGACAACAGTCAACAGCAGGCCCCCATCACGGCGCCGCCGCCACCGTCTCCAGTTTCTCCGACCGAAAACTCCAGCAACAGCTCCAGTCTCCCCACCACCAAGAATGCCACACATGGATCACCCACCGCTGCATCCCGGAAGCAGATTTTCCCATGGATGAAGGAGTCACGCCAGAACGCTAAACAAAAAAACAATAGTTCCAGTTCAGGTACTTTACTTGAAGTTCGAATTAGTTGATGTTTTGTTGCAAGCTAACAGTCAGTTTTCATATTAATAATATCTGATAAATGGATAAGCATAGCCAAATGCGTGTTCGCAAGGTCAAACATTTATTTACTTACTTGCTTACAAACGGCAAACGTAGCTTATGTTAAAAACGAACGAATAGTTAGATTCGGCCTTCCTTTACCCCTAATGCACTCACGTTCGGTTAGTGTTTATTTGTTTATTTGTAATGATAGGTGCTTAGGTAAGGTTAACCTTGGTAGGTGATTCTTTGATGTTAAAATTCACAGTTGTTTAAATACCCCCCCACCCCAAAAAAAAAAAAAACCAAATAGCCATTTCTGTTTGTAACCGTAGGTTTTGTATTGGGTGCGGTGTCATCATACCGAAACTTGATTGCTTTTTTAATAAAAAGAAAAGTTTCCGTGAAAATTGTAGGTGGGGCTGAAAAGGGGAACTGCAACTGCAAACGCCATCTGACTAAACACCGTCTACCAAACTCAGGGCGTTTCTGTCTAGTAGTACATGCGAATTCATAATACAGCCAAAGCCACTATAGGCCGAGAATGTGACAACGACAACAACAACAACAACAATAATAATAATAATAATAATTAATGTATTAATATAACGTAACCTAAAAGTAAACGTATTTGAGTCATGTTTAAACATTTCTGTTAGTTTGGTGGTCCATTCGTTTTTATGTATCTGTAATATTTTATTTTCGTCCAACATTTTCAGAAACAGGCGTTCTGCGGTTATATCTAAAACGACAATGTTCGATGCAAAATTCTTAAAAAGACCTTATTGGTTATTGTCATACTTAATTCACCAGATATCTTAACATTATACCAAATTTTATCATTATAATTATTATATTCATCATCATCAATAATAATAATAACAATAATAATGAGTTGTGCAGGTTTACTGACGTAAATTTAATAATATCGTGATGATAATCGATACGTATGTCATAATGCATATACTCCTGTTGATAATAGTTATATAGTGACATATGATAGCGGGTTTACTCCCACTTCAGTGGGTAAACCTGTAAGTCTATTGAGGTTGCTATCAGGTGACTACAGCGAAGGCGACGCAACTATATGCGAATTATTCACACAAATGTGCACGCATGCATCTACGGAAAGAGATATAGGACAAACAGCCCCGCCAAGCGGATACCATATGCGTTTCACTACACAGGATAGGCTACTTTACAGCAAACATACCGGCAGTGATTAGGGCTCATGGTCCACCCCATAGAATGGATTCTTCCTTCGCGTTGTTAAGAGGTTTAATCTGCATACTTTGCATGAAACTTTTAGAGTAATACAGATAGCAGTCTGTGTCAATTTGTTGCACTTCTGGGTCATACTCGCTGATGACAGAACCAGCTATATTGATCTAATGATCTGTGACTTACATCTCAGTGTATATCAAACAAAAGCAATGGAAATTATTTTTGTCAACTCGTCTAAAGATTAATTCTTAAGGTCATTGAAATGTGTACATTTTAAAATCATTTACCGCCAATATCATGTATGTGTGCGTTGGGGCATTAATAATACTCGCCCGTATTATTGGTTATTGAACCTACATTTCTTTCTCCCATGCAGCTGAGCTTTGTGCAGGAGACAAGAGTCCGCCTGGGTCTGCCGCCTCCAAAAGAGCCCGGACAGCTTACACCAGTGCACAGCTCGTGGAACTAGAGAAGGAGTTTCATTTTAACCGATACCTTTGCCGACCACGAAGGGTGGAAATGGCGAATTTGCTGAACCTTACAGAGAGACAGATAAAAATCTGGTTTCAGAACCGCAGGATGAAGTATAAAAAAGATCAAAAAGGGGTGGGAATGATGCCTTCCCCCGGGGCTCAGTCCCCGAGAAGCCCGGTCGCCCCGTCTTCTGCAGGAGGATACCTCAGTTCAATGCATTCTCTTGTCAACAGTGTTCCCTATGAATCCCAGTCACCCACGTCTTACAATAAGGCTAATCAAAATGCTTATGGTATACCGACGTCATATCCAGCACCGCTGAACAGCACTCTTAATAATTGTCTGCCTTCCCAGAAAAGATATGTGGGTACTGGGGCAGCCACCCCCGACTATGATACGCACCCCCTGCAAGGCAACGGTAACTATGGAACTCATCTGCAAGGAAGCCCCATATATGTTGGTGGAGGCTACACGGAACCGGTGGCGAACTCCGGGCCCTCTGTTTTTGGGCTGACGCATCTCTCTCATCCGTCATCGACCAACATGGACTACAATGGCGCTGTCGCTATGGGCAACAGTCACCACCACGGGCCGTGCGACACGCACCCCACATACGCAGACCTTACTCCACATTACTCTCAGGGAAGAATTCAGGAAGCGCCCAAACTGACGCATCTGTAACGACGTCGTCAGCAGTGGTGTGATGTTCTCTAACTCCGTCCAAACTCTTACCTCCTCACCCACAGCTTTCGTTCCATTCAGCAGCTCCTCTGCTTTGTTTCCTTATTGTTTATGTGTGATGTGTAGCTTAGTCAAGTAGTCATTCTTGTTGCTTGGATTTCTCTATACATTTGCTATAGTGTTATTGTTCCATTACCGTAAACCTAGGAGATCAAGTCCGAATGCACAGATATGCATATTTAGTCGTAAATGTTATTATTATTATTATTATTTTTTAATCAAACAGGGTATCTGAACAAATTTTATTATATTCTTTAATGTGAATTTGTTCATTAGTTATTTATCCCAGGTGAAGAATTTTGTTTGCATTTTGTTGCACTCCTGGAGGTTCCGGGAATCACGTTGGTTAGAAAGGTCTGCGGCACAAGCTTCCGACCGCCACTGTTTGTATTCTGATGGACTTTCAAAATTATTTATTTGTTTTAACAGAACATAAGTTTCTAAAGTATTATTTATCTCCATCAGCCAATATGTAGGCTAATTCCACAAGGAGGTACGCGGAGACAGGGCTTGGCCCTCCTTACAAACTCATTTGCAAGGGAAAGGAACACACATCAAAAAACCAAGATTACAATGTTCTCATTACTGGGTTCATACATTTTTTTGGGAAGTGAAACAGGAATCATGCAATAAGATACGAGAGGCAAGGTATGAGAGTTTTAGAATTCCCCAGCTTGTACTTGTTTATTGAAGATACTTCAAAGATCACAGGTTCTGTTTGTCATACATTCCAAGCTGCTCCATTCTAAGAAATAAAAAGTTTAAACATACATTTGTATCGTAATCTTATAGCAATTTTGAGGGAGGGGTGGGAGATAAGCATATACAGTAGTAACATAATAATAATAATAATAATAACAATAATAATAATAACAATAATAATAATAATAATAATAATAATAACGATAATAATAATAATAACAACCACCTTTTAACCACTGTAATATATTACATATACCCAGCTACACAAAGGGACAAAATCTTATTGTATGGTTCCAGACACACATTAAATTTATGTATGGAAACAACAAAAG
The DNA here is from genome assembly GCA_026784285.1 of Stomatorhinus walkeri. NCBI lineage: Eukaryota > Metazoa > Chordata > Actinopteri > Osteoglossiformes > Mormyridae > Stomatorhinus > Stomatorhinus walkeri. The sequence goes on along the minus strand of JAODUD010000046.1, from coordinate 2,355,606 downwards.
CAAAACGCAGCCGTTTACGTGAAGTACGCGTCCGCGTGCAGGATTATGCGAGCAATGGTCCGCGAGAGCCGCGTACCTTCGCTTATTTGTGCTGCTTTTCTGATTTCCGAAGCGCGATGGCTGGACATCGGAATAGATGGTGGCCTGGTTCTCCCGCGCGGCCGAGCAGACGCGGCCGTCCAAAACGCAATGCTTCTAGAAATCAAATAATAACCAACAATTACATAAACCAATCGAACAAACTAAATACATATGTGTGGACAAACAAAAATAACATTTTTGGATAAATATAAAATGTTTCATAAGTTGCTTTTATAAATTACAACATATGTGAGAAGCGCTCATTGTATTACTACCTGAAGTACATTTATACTTTAAAAACAACTAAATAACCGGTAATACTATATACACTAAATGTAGAAAAAAATTAATACTATGACTGCTATATTCCCATGTTGCATTCTTTAAAATCCCACTGACAATCATCAGCAGAAAATATCCTCTCGACTCTTTGTTTTCTGTTTTAAAATAACCGCAAAAGTCGAATTCTGTTTTTTAATTTTTCTCTTTAACTGTTTTAGAAAGTAAAATTTTCGTGCTGTTTTTCTTAATGCATTACGTTTTGAAACAATAGCACTCTATTTTGTGTATGTTAAACGCGCAGATTGAATTTGTTTTTATTTAATCACCAATTTGTATTCTATTTTGCAAAAATAGCAAACTAGCCCACTTGGAATTCTAAGAGATATTAAATCACAGTGGACTGCGTATAATATTTATTTACGAAAAATCAAATGTATGTACCATTGAATACCCTAAAATAATATTATTTAGAATTGGAATGGTACAGATTAAAATGTATCTCGTCGCATAATAGATTACATGCTCTTTTATATAGTTGCTATCGTTGCTTAAAGCTCTCAAGTAATAAGTAATTAAAATGCTCATTCGTGCTTTGTTTTCGCAAACTCGCTATTTTTTTTCTCGTATTAATTTTTGACTTCAAGGGTCCATGACCGTATTGCCTCGCCTAGCATATGGTTAACAGGGATATGGAAAGAACAATTGATCCGTGAGGATTCTGCCCTTCTCTCCAAGCCTAGAACACACACATGTGCTTTAAACTTCACAGGGAATGAAAAAAAAACATAGTAACCGATATATGTACATAAAGTCGATATACCTACCGATTTATATTCTTGGGGAAAAGGGGAAATCATTCTGTGCTATTTCAGTCCGAGCTGAAGTGTGGGACTGAATCGGATTTAGTAGAATGCGGACACCCACTCACCTCTCACACACAAAGCTGTGTGTAATTGCAAAACCATTCGTCTTTTTCTTGCCAGCTGAGTCTTTCCTACACAATTGTTCGCGCAAAAACTAGAACGTTAAAGAAGGCAAAATGTTGAAGTGGATAAAAGGCAAAAAAAAGTTTAAAGGTTGGTTACTCACCGATTTCGTATTATGTGTTTCAAGAAAATAGTTATGGCTTAAAAATCCTAGTGTAAAACTAGAATAGCAGCGGAATCTTGTTCAAAAATAAGTGTTCAGTGGTCTTCCTCTCTTCCTGGTTCCATTTGATCTAAGAGAGAGTTAGAAGGTTTAAATGTGTTCTCAGGGCACGAAGCTGTCAGACCTATTGGCGAGTAAGATTGATAGCGCGAAGGCTTCCTTGCCTCTTTGTTTATAATATAAGCAATAAACTGTGAGAGGCCTACTACTCTTTCCCCTTTTAAATACAACCCTCTCTTACTACCGACGAAGAAACGATTTAAAATAACGTACCGTACATATTTCAACTACTTAAGTGTTAATAAAGCACTCGTAGTATCAAAATAATGATGTATCCTATTAATACCGATATCTCTATAATAAGACATGAATAACAGCGCTTAAGGACAATTATGTTAATGCTGGTAATCGTATATACAATTAAATCAATCGAAATATAAGTTTTTAATATTTTTCCGCCGAATATCTATTATGCTCGTGGGTCACACCCCATATCAGACACACAGTGGAATTTTCACTCTTCAAAGCAAATGGCTCCAGAGATTTAAGAGATTGTAACCTTTTGTTTTTTAATGTATCTTTCTTCAGGTAAAAAAGCTTTCCAACATTTTGATAATGAACAAAAAAGATATGTGGAAAATGGAATGTAAATGAATTGCATATGTTTATTCGGTGATTGTTTTGATCTCATTGACACCAGAGCAGTGTCTGGCTACTAATATCGCCGTACCTTATTGTTCCTTATTGTTTCAAATGAATTTGCCTATATATTTTTTATATTGCTGTGTGACTTAAATGTAGCCTTCGCACTACACATTTACACGTCCTCTTCAAATGAACAGCGAATGTTAACAGCATCTACAGTATGATACGTATCATCATATGATAAGATAAATATATGTAAATGTGTAGCACATCACTTACATTATGTACATTACATTACTGGTACATGAAATTTATGAGGTATATGAGGTATATGCTGTCCAGTACCATACACACACATTACGTGTGTGTGTGTGTACATGCACCTACACACACTAACAAATATTCAGGATGTATGTATATCCTGTATATTTTTATGAATGTATATGTGTCTGTGAATCTCACAGCGTCTTTGTTTTCGTTTTAACCTGATATATGCCTAAGACCTAATGCGAACAGTGGGATATATGAATTTTCTCATAGTACTTTTCTGGTAAATCTCTCACTTAATGGCTACAGGCGTAGCAAGCAGATGCTGAAATGATTGGTGGTACGCGGGGCGTCCTTCTGACATCAAGTAACAATACGAGGAGGGCACAAGCTCGCGCGCCGGATGCACAGTCACGCTTGCGTTTTTAAAATATTTCAATGCTGTAGGGCCGTGGCGGTGGACAAACTGACCAGAACGTGTAAATAAAAACAGTACTACCCCCAGAACGAGGCGTTCCTTACAGACTTTTTTTGGATCAATCACGCAGACAGTGGCTTCTTTTGATTAAACCCCAAATTGTCATTGGGCAGAAGTAATCATGTGACAGGCAATTCGGTCCAATTTCAACCTTGTCTCCATGAATTCAATAGTTTAATAGTAGCGCGGTCCCCATACGGCCGTAATCAGTGAATTAGAAAAAACACTAGCAGCGATTTTTATGATTTTTTAATCTGGCCACAAAATTCAAATAAGAGCTAACTTTCCAAAGCTCTGAGGGAGAGGAGATGAATTACGAATTTGAGCGAGAGACTGGTTTTATCAACAGTCAACCGTCGCTTGCTGAGTGCCTGACATCTTTTCCCCCTGTCGGTGATTCATTTCAAAGTTCATCAATCAAGAGCTCGACGCTTTCACACTCGACACTGATTCCTCCTCCTTTTGAGCAGACCATTCCCAGCCTAAACCCCGGCAGCCACCCTCGCCACGGCCGGCCCAAGCACAGCCCCAATGGCTGTAGTCCGCTGCCGACCGCATCTCTTCCTCCGGAGTATCCCTGGATGAAGGAAAAAAAAGCTTCCAAAAAGAATCACTTGCCGACACCAACGTCCACAGCCGCTGCGGCAGGACCGGCCTGCTTCTCGCCTAAAGGTGAGTGCTGAAAATTTGATGAAAATACTGATGGAATGTTTTTTTGAATGATTATTCCCTTTTTGTGGAGAAGCGCATATATAAACCTCCAACCTTGCAAATAATTTCGAATTGTATAGTGTATGCACCTCTCTGTATCGTTAAAAGTTTCACTAAGTTCTGTAATGTAAAATGATTTATTTGATTTCTACACTGACCTTCCTTGCTGTCCGGTGCCAGAGTTTTGATATTTGACAGTAATGAGGAGTGATAGATTGCTGTAGCTCTATGGTGCAGCTGTGTAGTTCAATGGGCTTGCCAGGCTGCTTTCGAGTCCCACTAACGTAGTACTATTTTGGGGGGTTTCGCTTATGCTGTGTATGACTCGTTACTCGATTTCCCTAAACATTGCCGCAGCAGTTCGGAAACCAAGGGATAATCCATAATGCATTTAAAAATAACTGGCATTCTGCCGTAATGTGCGTGTGCTAAACGGTGTTAGCAATTTCGTTGATAAACTGTAGGAAATGTAACGCGATGTTGCGTTATTGCTGATTCAGGGTCGCCCGAGATTCCGGAGAGTGGCAGCGGGGGATCGCGCAGGCTGAGAACTGCGTACACCAACACTCAGCTCTTGGAGCTGGAGAAAGAATTCCATTTCAACAAGTACCTCTGCAGACCGAGGAGGGTTGAGATCGCCGCTTTACTGGATTTGACCGAGAGGCAAGTGAAAGTGTGGTTTCAGAACCGGAGGATGAAACATAAGAGACAAACCCAGTGCAAGGAAAACCAGAATAGCGAAGGAAAGTTGAAGCGTATGGAAGACGGAGCACAGGTCGAGGAGGAGAAATCTCTTTACGAGCAAGCCCTAAACAACGTGTCAGGGGCCCTTCTGGAGCGAGAGACCTACTCCTTTCAACAAAACTCGCTAACTCCGCAGCAGCCTCAGAACGTCCACAATGGAGATTCCCAAAGTTTTACTGTTTCGCCTTTGAATAGCAATGACAAAAATCTTAAAAATTTTCCCAATCCGTCACCCACTGTTCCAGGCTGCATTTCCACAATGGGCCCGGAGTCCGCATCTGGCCTAGACAATGGTAGTCCCTCGGCCCTGGACGTTTCTTCTTTACAGGACTTTCACGTATTCTCCGCAGATTCCTGCCTACACCTTTCAGATGCCGCTTCCCCCAGTCTGTCAGAATCTCTGGATAGTCCCGTGGACATATCTACGGACAGCTTTTATTTTTTCTCGGACACTTTAACAACTATCGATTTGCAGCATCTGAACTACTAAAATGAAATTGAAACAAACCCAAGAACACAAACTACACGGTTCTTGTCTTCAGAGTTTTATATATTATTAGTACATTTTCTTCCTGGCTTAACTGATTAGAGATAACTAATCATACAGAGGTAAGATTTCACCATGTACTTTGTGTAAATAATTAGTTTGATAATATTTGAATTAAAATTCGAACGGGCGATTATCCGAAAGCAATATAATTGTGTGTAAAAAGAGGAAAAATAGAAATGAATCTTTGTCCTTTTATTTTTGTATCGCTTTCGGGTACAATGTCAATAAATATTTTTGTTAGAATAAACTTGACTTGCTACACGTAGCTTAAAAAATGCGTCATTTAATTATTTTTTGATGAATAATGAAATGTATTTTCGCACTTTCTAAAACGCAACACACAACAATTTATAAAACAGATAAAATTAACTAGAAAATGTTTATTGTACAATACACAATTCTCAAAAACGGAAGCAATGACATATAGGACTATAGTGTGCAAAATGAAAACAATATATCAACATATATGATTGCTTACACAGTTGTAATTCAAAGTAAAGTTTGTAGTGGCAGTCATTCTCTTGATGACGAAAGTAACAAACTTCAACGGTAAGTGAGACTTCAGCTCCTTCAGCGAGAAATGGAAAAACAATCTTCGTTTCCACCCTAAAAACGAAACAAAACATTTGTTTACATTTCTGAACATGTGGGGGCATAACGTCAGCTATAAAAAATTAATTAGGTCATCTAAAATAGCAAAATACACTTAATATAAGAATTATAATGTCACCGGGAGCACACACTTTCATGCAGTTGAATTGTGCCAAACAATTTGTGTTTCCTTTCAAATAAAAAGTAATTTATGCTATTTTAAATGCATAATTATATGTTGGTGTATTAGTAGACGTAAATATAGGTGTCCCATGAACATTTACAACCTATTTTTTAAATATATAACTACATTATTATAAACAGTTCCTAGAAAATATCGAGGCAATGTTTGTTGTGCCCAGTGTAAAATGAGGGGTCTGTCTAAGAATTCTGGACGAAATTCCCCTCAAAGTCATAAATCAAATTCTTTCATGAATGAGAATGCCAACAAAGAGATCAATTGCCGAGGCCTATATACAAATAAAACCCTGTAAGGCATCTGGAGGGTACTGGGGATTCCCGGCCAAAGCAATGGCTATTTTAGGCTTTCGGCTGTAATTCATTTTTATAGCTGTTTAAACCTACAGCCCGCGCGTGGCCACAATAACCAGGCGCCGCGCGCTGTCTAATTCAAAATGACTGCTGCAGAAAGATTCCATTCTTAATATCCTGCCTGTGTTAACATAAATAACACGTAATTATATATATTTTCTGTATTGAACACTATTACATTTAACTATACAATTTGCAATTACACTATAAAGGTTTAATTTCTAACTGGATTCTATAAGAACGCAATATGTATTTTATTCCACTTAATGTAATGAAAAGTTTAAACATTTTTTTTACGATGGTCTTTTTGCACATTGATCATTTGGACAATATAAAAACATATTTCTTTCTAAAATAAAGCTTTCGTGCAGTCCTACACACTCGCATTCACGTCTGTTTAATTACATTTTCTAAAATAAAATGAATGATTTTTATCACGGTTATAAGCTTGCCTTGCTAAGTAGGATCGATCTTATTACATGTAAGGAGTATGGTGAGTACAATTACTAGGTATAACTGCACACTGCAGCCCTATAGCGTGACATTTCGCCAATAAACCGTGAGATAAAATCACCGCTTGTTACTTGTCTCTCCCGGAAAGAAGACTTTTCGGGTTATTCCTCACGAGACAGTCCGCGGACTGTGAATGCAGCCTTTCTCTCCTCGCCACAGAGACAATGCATATTTTACAAGCGGAGTGAAATGTATTCAGCACATGCCCGAAAAAAAAGGTATTCGAATGGACTATCGGTTGTATTATGTATTGCTTTTCTTAATATGCCCTTTCGCTTAAATTGTTGTATTGGCAAATTAATACTGACAATTCTGCGAGGGCACACGTGCGCCTTTTTCGAGTGGAGATACTTGAATAAACAGTAGCTGTTTCCTACATTCAAAGCTTAGCCGCCTGCATATCAGGGAGAGTAGAGGGCGGGAGTAGCCCCAGCAGTCAGCCAGAGGAGCCATTTTGCGACTGACCACAAGGCCGCATGTACAGCTTAATGTCTAGAAAGGGCATAGGCCGTTTTCATGACGAACATCCTTACACACGTGTGGGCTGTGCGCAGCTATACGAAATAAAATTATAAATGTATTGTTGGAGGTTTAGCAGGGAAAGCAACTTGGAAACATAATGAAACAGTTAATTTAACCACAGACATGGGCTACAAGGTGCCTATGTCTGGTTAATAGACTAACCTGCATTTACGAGCCTAGGTTGATGGTTTATCGGACTATTTCAAATATTCAGTCATTCCTCGAGTACGCACAATCATGCTATTTACATATCAATGCACAATAATGCTGGATCGCATGCATTTAAAAATATTTTTAAATATTTTGCCTCTTTAAATATATATGGAAGGCAACCAGCAGAATATAAAACTATATAAATATCAAGCCCTGGCACACAAACAAATAATGTCTTTTGAATAAAGAACGAGTATTTGAACAAATTCTTGCTAAATATCATCACGCTAGTCCCACGTCAATTACAAAATGAATGCTATTTAACGTGTATTACAAGAGCCGTGTAAACAACCGGCCACGGAAGGTACGGACATGTACAGACTAAATCGGTCTAGAACTTTGCGATAGCGGCAAAGGTTTTAAGTTACTCGATCTTGCGATCTCGGAACCAACAACAGTCAAGACAGACATTTGAAGTTTGCCTCCCTGCTACTCAGACCTGATAACCCTGTTACACCAAGCCATCCAACTTCGCTCCCTGCCTTTTAATCGCACGCACAGCCCGTATTTAACTCGTATCATTTACACGTTAATTATTACCTAGTCGGCCTATAGGTTAGACTAAATTATTCAAATCATAATCGGTTCTTCTTACCTGGGGTGTTTTGTGGATATAGTACATGGTCGCCCTGGTGCAGAGTGGGTATGAATGCTTGCAGCACATGAACATCCGCCTAGAAGAGGCACTGTTTACTGCTCTGATACAATGACTACGCGCTACAGGACTGCTGCGCGTCGCCGTCTGCAGTACCTATTGTTTGCACAGCCAATACATTAATGCTGATGCGCGTCACCTTGATCGAAGAGCGTTAGGAATTTAAATGCCTCTAAAACGGTGATCTATCACCGCCGAGAGAAAGGCAAAGTCTACGACGGCGCGCACTCACTGGCTGACCCGCGTCACGTGACCGCCTCCCTTCGTTCATATCGCTTAGTGCTGGCCTGATGGGAGAAGCGGGCAGGTTGGCACGGTCATCTGGGGTGAGAGATAATCAGTCGGGCCCCGGTCTGTCACTGTCACAGAGAGAATGCTACAATGAGCACCTTCTTAGATTACTCAGTGATGAGTGGAGACGGCGGCTCCTGCTCTACCACCTCGTACCACTCAGACCACGGAATTACAACTTTTCAGTCTTGTGCTGTCACAGCTAATGACTGCAGCGGGGATGATCGCTTTATTGCCAGTCGAGGTTCACCAGGTGGCATTCCTACACACCCTCACCAAGCGGAATCATACCAACCTCACGGCCCACTGGGCATCACATACGCCACCCATCCGGGCTGCAGTTCTGGCTACCCCCCCCAGAGTTTCTGTGCTAATTACAATCACTACACCTTGAACCAAGACGTGGATTCTAACACTGGATATGCACAATGTGGCCCCATCGTTTACTCTGGGAACGTTTCGTCATCTATGGTGCAGCATCGTTACAGTGGGGCGTCTCTCGGACAGTTTCAGTATACTCACGCTGCCTACGCGCACGAGCAGCCCAACGTCACATTTGCAGGATTCACGAACCCTCTGTCACCCCTGCAGGTATCCCACCGTGACTCATGCTGTTCGCCCCCGTCCGAAAGCTCAACTCCAACGCAGACGTTTGACTGGATGAGAGTGAAAAGAAACCCCCCTAAAACCGGTGAGTGCTACACACTTTAAGACACATTTTCGCTTGATTAATAGCAACATATATCTGTCGTGTTCACATTTTAGGCAGTTTTGGAGTTGGTTTGTAATTTTATTTTTGTCCTTAATGATTATCTAAGCAAATTTTAATAGTTTGTTATACTAGTGCCATTGGTCGTTTTTTTCGGTCCATAGGTAAAGCGGGAGAGTACGGCTTCGGCGGACAGCCAAATACGGTCAGGACCAACTTTACTACTAAGCAGCTTACAGAGCTTGAGAAGGAGTTTCACTTCAACAAGTACCTGACGCGAGCGAGGCGTGTGGAGATAGCCGCTGCCCTGCAGTTGAACGAGACTCAGGTAAAAATTTGGTTCCAGAACCGTAGAATGAAGCAGAAGAAGCGCGAGAAGGAAGGGATCTTGCCGAAATCCCCGTCGGGACACGCGGAGAACGAGGAGAAAAACGAAGACGCCTCAGAAAAATCACACTCTGTCCCGTCCACACCTTCTCCGGCTTCGTCTACAACATCTTCAGCGCCTGATCCTTACATCTCTAGCTAGATGATTCTTGTCATCTGCCCTGCTAGGTCAACACAAAATATTACTCCGTATGACACGTGACAGCATTGTACATAACTTTATGTCGTATGCAGATAACTCGAGAAGAACATAAATGCACTAAGAGGGCGTTTAGAGCAAGGCAATTAATCCTGGAACATTTTATTAATTTAATGTGTTAAATGTACGTGATATGTAGAGCGCAAGTAAGTAACTTGGCCTTTTCACTCCAGACGCTTAACATTTTTAGATTTTTTACACGAAGTGGTTTGGGTATACTGTAGAGTTGTAACACTTGAATGAAGACTGCAGGTAGTACGATAAACGTGTGACAGTCGATTAAAACTTTAAGAAGTCGGAATTCAGGAGTGTGCAGGTCTATAGCGGAAGTTCAACCGCACTGACGCCACAACGCGACATTTGAGAAGCGTACACTCTATTACAATCACCTGGAAATTATTTTGAACTCGGAAAACGTCTTTAAATACCTCGTAATATCAGCCTGTTTGCTGCTGTCTCAAAAGTAATTTGTGGCCGGATGAATGTATTATGTAAAGTTTGCATGATGTGCAACGCTTTCATGTATTTTATTGGACACTGAGTTTTATCAGTTTGAAAGCAGGAGTGTCTGTATTATACATAAAAAGTAGGGCACGTGCAATGTGTTCCCCACAGCAGTGTTTACGGGTCAATGTATGTATTAAAGCGCTCTTGAATATGTATATCATCATTTTGTACATTTGATTCTGCCTTGTTCTCACCCTTACCCAGGATGCCACATTTTAATCCAAATAATGCTGACTTATAAGAAGATCCGATGAGAATCATATAACCGGGTCAGACTTGATTATTTTTATAACATCAAATCGGAAATTAAACAATTAGAGTGATGTTTCTAAACTTATGGGGAAACGTGGAGTGCTGTTGGAAATGTAGCCTGAAGGACGACCCACACATTTTTAGGCAGGGACCTTGATACTTGAAGTTTGTCATCTCAGTTAAACATACGAAGTGTGACTATATGACATTCAGCTGTGGAAGTTAAACGAGAACGACACAATTGCATACTGTATCGTCCTAGAGCATTCAATCCGAAATAAACACCGTAATGATTATACATAATATCCCCCAATACACTCTCTTTCTCTGTTTCTCTAACTTCTTTCTGTATAAGGGAAAGAGAGAGAGATTATGATCAGCAGGTGAGGAGGTGTAAAGCAGACACCTGTGTCAGGAGTTAATGTATAGTAATGCGGGGAGCAGCCGACACACCAGGGGCGCGTTTCCTGGAAGCTTCGTAACGCTACGGACTTAGTTTTCTCGTATTTGAAAACATTCTTTTATTAGCGAGTGTTTCCAGAACCCCTTCCTCATCAGAGTAGTTCGTAATCTCGTTCGTAAATTAACGAATGAGCCTACCCACTCGATTTTTTTTGCATCGTTCGTTATTTTGCTCGTTATTCGCGACAGGTCAGTGTCGTAACTATGGAAAGATTAATGTTCTTCTTAACTTTTAATGAGAAAGATTAAAGATATTTAATTTGGACAGATTAAAGAAAAGGTTAAAGTCACTCAGAAACTACGAGGATTACTGCCAATATTAAACTACTGGAGAACCATCCATGTTCTTCAAACATGAATAACTTCGACAAAATGTATTTACCATTTCATGCTGCTAATCTTCCAAGTAATATCAGCTTATTGGTTTATTTATTTATATCATTTGTAAATGAAAGAGCAGATCTAAGCACAATTTGACCAAACAATCAATTTAACGATACTGGCAGCATGACAGGACAGCGACGCTGCTCGTGGCTGTTTAATGCTGAATGCCATAATAATCAGCACGGTTCACATTTCATCCGAACGAATGCCAATGGTGTTTGTAATTTCGACTTCAAGCGCGAATCTTTGATGACAGTATCAATTTTAGTACCGGAATTACCACTTTCAATAATTGCCATTTAGATAACATGTTTTTAAAGCTCTTTCAATGGGAAGAAATTCAAAATCTTTAAATTATTTTAAAAGACAGCGGCAATTTTTGGTGAGAGTGTTACAATAACTGCAGGTATGACCGCATATCTAAGGCATATAAACCCAGAGAATTAATATTATGATGCACACTGAAGAATAATATATTAATATAAGAACATTGGCGGATGGTTCTAAATTTCTCTTTCGTCTCAGCAAAATACTTTTTTGTTTGATGTTACTTCAGTTTCACAAACGCAAAGAATGTCAGATGCTCGTTGAAAGAACTCTGATCAAACGTAATTAGAATATAGATCAACAGAGAAATCTATTTGTCTCAAATTGTTAAACATGACAATATATATTTGCAATTCATTATGTTTTGTTGCGTTTCTATTATTTACAGTTCGCTTCTTGGAAAAAGGGATTGACGCAAGTTTTCGTTTCTTTCTTATACAGAGTATTGCGTGGTTCTATGTCAACACATTATAGGGCATTTATTTAATATGATTTACAGGTCGATCAATTCTGTTGAAGAACAGTCTATACCATAAAATTAACTATTCTATTGTTATCGCCGCGACCGTATTTTTAAAGATTTATTTACTTTTTAACTCCTTGAATTCCAAGTTTAACAGAAACGTCTTCATTGCTGAAACAACACGTTCATCTGGTAGGCTATTACGCGTTTAGATAAAGTGTTCCGACTTTAAGCGTTTGGATAAAGTGTTCCGACTGGAAGTTCCTTAATGATACGGCTCCTGGTCATCCTTACTGTGTTGTAAATAACCGATGATCAACTTCACCTTTACCTCGAATCCACCTGTATGCTACGAGAAGTGTTTATGCAGGTCAAATAGATATGACCAGTCTGTCTCCGGAAGACGAACAGAAGAAAAAGCTGTAAGTCAATGGAAAGCTTATTTTCTCTGAAATACAGCGTTATGTTTCGCTCGCAGTGATTCAGATTTTCTTTTTGGTCTTTACCTTAAAATACCTGTAAGGAACTTGTTATAAACACTCGCAAAGCACGCCATATATTGTTTTAGAGATGCAAGTTATTGTATCGTATTTCTTTATGCATGCGGTCTCATTCTTATTAAAGTATTAATTGAAATAACTTTACGACTCTGCTAACGTGTTTTACAAGGCAATTCAAGTGATTTCAAATTCGGCATTACGTTTTAAGTTGGCATTGCAATCATGTTGTAGCATGTGGCAAATGACACAACAATCACTGTAAAAATATTTATATATCTACAATGCCTAATACATTTATATCGTATTAATACACTTTATATGATCTGATGCTTAAGATTCCACGTGCGTAACGTGCATGATTAGTTATTTATTAGCGCTGTTGTCCGATAGTATAAACAATGGTGATCAAAGTAAGCTTTTTATTTACATTAAATGTAAGAATTCTCTGATTCGCAACAAATTAAATGCAAGATAAATCAATTCGTGATTGCAGTGTAGTTAGTACTTGTAATGTTATATATCTTGTTCAAAGCTATATAAGGAGATATTCAGGTTGTTACCCTTTTTCGTTTGCAAAACATGTGAATTGTATACTTAGGTAAAATTCGTTATATAAATAACCAGTATTAAATAGTAACATTGATGATAATTGTATCACTATGAATTATATAAATATAATACATACATATCCACATTTCACGGTTTTTATGACATCGATTCATATAATCTATTAGTTGAATACAAGACTTTAATTAAATTATATCTAGTTTTAATCATTTTAACGAAACAGATTTTTTCTTAAATAATGACCAAACTTTTTACGAAAGCTAAAACTAAAAACTTTTACTGTTGATCGGATAAAGGCGTGAAGTGCTAAATAACCTTCTTATATTTTTCATCGATTTCATAAGCGAAAACATTGTTGCGCCATACACTGATTTGTCAATGTTAACATTTAATTTAGTGTGTTTGACCCGCCAACAATATTGTTGCTGTTATTGTATCTGTGACAATGGTGTGGAATTGAGCCTCGAGTCAGTCAACACCCTGAATCATTGGGCTTATATCCTGGACGTATGTAAAATAAACCCCACTACATTAATCAAGATTTCAAGGCCCTACTAAAAATAATATATTCGTATTTTATTAAAATAGTGTATTTCTACATATGTATTCATATGATACACATTTTAACGGACTCGGGTTCTGTTTTGGTTAGACTGTTGTTGACAACAGTGACAGAGTGACCGAGCAATGACCCCACGTGCCATCTTAGGGGTCAGCACTTCCCCGAGCCGCACTGATTCCGTAGCTCAAAAAATTTAGGCTGATTTTTTGGGGAAAAAAAACATTAGTTTTTGACTGCAAATTTACATATTTCAATCAATTCTTCTATTTATATCATTTTTTTCGGCCAGCAATAAAAAGAATTTTGCTATGACGTTTATGGAAAAAATAGTTTATCGAAAATAAAGAAGTACTCTTGATGTTGATAGG
>JAODUD010000046.1:2236505-2264878 GCA_026784285.1 Stomatorhinus walkeri | reverse complement strand
CGCGGGAGGCGGGGCGAGGCAGACGCGGGAGGCGGGGCGAGGCAGCCGCACGCGCCATCTCCTTATTTATATGGGCGTCGATGTATCACATTTCCAGTGTATAAGACTTCATCTTCGAATCAGAATAGTGTCACCTCCTATATATATATATATATATAATTCGAACATCACGCTGTATAGTGTAATTTGTTATATATACATTGAAGATACATACATATATTGTATGTATATATCTGGTTATATATTTATTTATAGGTATATATATTTTCTATCAAGGAAATGTCAGTTGTTTACACACCTACACGAACACACACACAAACATGCACACACACACACATAAAGCTGGATGCATGATATTAGGAAATTGCAGTGCTGCATTATTTATCCTTGTCAGTCAGTTTGGGCCTAACCTCTCCTGAAGGTGCAGTGTGGTGCCCAGACCATACAGAGAGCGTATGGTGTTTATCAACAGGGACCAACGGGAGAGCACTGCTCATATTAATTGTCCTCTCAAGCTTCTGCGGTCCGCAGCCACGCGTTCTGGCTCGCCTCCCGCCCCGAACCCGAATCGCGCTCCCCCTGCATGCATAATTGGATCTCGCCTCGGCCTCCGGCTCACGATCGGCCAGGCACGGCGAAACCCATTTGAATATCAAACCGTGCCACTCGCCCCCTTGTCCTGACAGCTTCATTACCGCCGAGTGTAAAAATGACTGCGGGGCAGCGCAGACGGCTCAGGGCCCCTGGCAGGCGGGGGCCGCGGCGCTCGTCACCGCCAGACAGACAGCTTTTGTCCTACTTAATAAGCCATCTTCAGGAAATAGTCTCCCTACTCCTAATTTACTGTGATGTCCAGTGGCCTTGCCCCACGTGCTCGTCGGGGGACAGGGTCCCGGGGTGACGAGCTGTGTCAGTCAGACACGCGGCGAGCCGTTTGACTGCGCCATCATGAATTCATAATGAGTGTTGGATTTCTCTTTTGCCCAGATATGGTATCTAATTAATTTTACAGAAATGTCAGGCCCAAATCAATTTGAGTACTGTGTTTTATCACCTCCGCATTAGCATAGCGGAGGAGCAGAAGACAGTGGCAGGTGGGAAGAAGTGTGTGGAGCTCGCACATAGACACACATGCAGGTGCACGCACACACATACACACACACGCAGGTGCACACACACTCATACAGACACACACACGCAGGTGCACATACACAGACACACACATGTGCGCGCGCTCGCTCCGACGCTGATATACACTCACTGCCGTAAATACGTACACCATGCATCTGACGCATGCAAGAGTGACATCAGCATCAAAAAGTGGGTTTTTAACAACGCCATCGCTAGCTTCAACTGCGCGCCTATGGTGGCAAACAGGAACTGTGTTTTCTGCGCTTTATAAACAAAGGTTATAGTGCCCTTTGGGGGGTGGGGGGGTTCCATCAGCCGCCATCTTCTGCCAGAGTGTTCACTACACATCTGTTGCAATGCAGCAGCGAGGCGCTCCTTTCCGATACTTGGGGGGTGGGGGCCGTTGTTAAATGGCCAGACAGAGAGCCAGATTGCTGGCCCATTAACAGCTCACTGGTATCCAGCTTCCAAGTACCAGCTGAACTCAGCCCCCATCGCCCCCTTACTTAGAGAGCAGGCCAACGAGGTACCGCAGCTGGCTGGCTGGTCCATGGGCAAACGCTTCTATCTTGGGTCTAACGGCCCAAGCAACCTGGCTTTACGGCCAACTGTAATCCAGATGGAGGAGAGGCTTCCTGCTTGTTGCCATGCAACGGAGACCTAAAAGCTAACCTCACGCTAATGCTAATCCTGGAGCGGAATAGGGACCGAGGTCAGAGGTTCTTAGTCGTCTAAAGGTCAGGCTGAGAAACAGGAAGGTTGGCTGGATTCTTAAAACGCCGGCGTTTCCTTAAGTGGAGCAGCCTTCAAACCGTTTGCTTTGTTAGCAGAGGCGCTGGGACCTGACAGCGCTGTCTTCCGAGCTGAGATGAGGACACGGGAGCGAGGGGGTGACATTACCCAGGGTGCCGAGGGGCAGCGGAGCCAAGCCTGTCATCTTCAGCGCCACCTCCTCCCAATCAGGCAGCCGACGCGGCAGCACCTCGGTGGGGATGGATCCGGCGGGAACCCCCCCGGGGAACTCGGCCCTGACCCATCCTGCCTGGAACCCCTCTCCTTGCAAGGTGTCAGAGAGCCCTCAGAGATCTTATTAAAAACCTCCTACGGACGATGCCAGGCACATCCACGTCACGCAGCTGACAAGGATCCAGCAGCCGTTGCTTTTATACCGTAATGGGAGGACGACGGAAGAGGTCAAGCTGGAACGGATCAGCGCCGGGGCCCGACCCGTCGGAGAGACTGCACGGTCAGGACTTTTAACAGAACGAGCCGCGTGCAGGCGACGGGGGAAGGGGGGGGGGGTTAGGACAACTCGTTCTGAGACACCCTCTCCAAGCAACGCATGACAGATAATTAAATGGGGTGTCCCATTAGGCAAGAGTCGGGCCGGCGCTCCTGACAAAACCCCCGCCCCCCTGACAGTGAGCACCCTCCCCGGTACAGACCAAGACACACGAGAGCGGAGCTCAAGACTCGTCTTGAAAAAGCAGTCGATCAAAAAATTACCTGATGCACTGACGCAGCATCGAGTTCATGGAAAATAAGGGTTTGGGGAGTGGACGTGACCACTAGCTATCCCTCTGATTGGTCGGGCTCAATCCTTCAAGCCTTGGCGTAAAAAAACATGCGTGACACTCTGCTGCACAATTCCACTGTTCTGCGGTCGTTTATTTTCACATATGAAAAAAATCACCGAAGATGTGAGGCATTACATCGTTTAGTGTCACGCTACAAAGAGGCTGCTTGACAATCTGCTTTTAATTATATATATATATATATATATATTACAAGTGACCGTGAAAATATCTGAAGACGTCATTTGAAGCAGGCGTTAAAACTGAGCCCTGATTTTTACTGCACTGAAATGAAGACAGAGAATTGAGCTCCCTCGCTTTTAAATGCGGGAGTGGTCGTGGGGAGGGGGCTCGCGAGAGCACAGACTTCGAAGAAGAAATGCAGCGGCTATGGCGCAATGTTTATGAAAGCCATATATGCCCCCTACCGGGCATTTATAGCATAACATAGTTCTCTTTGGATTTCATGTTAAGATTTTATTTAGTAATAGATATTTTTGATGTTGCCTTACACAAAACGTTTTAATTTTATCTACGGGCGAAGTTTAAAACGCAGCCAATAATATCTGGCATTAGATGTATATATCTCATTAGATGTATCATATTTTGACTTGGCTACTATGTAGGCCTAATACTTCTCTGGAAAAAATACATAGTTTTTCATTTAAAGCTAAATAGGCACATATATATATATATATATTATGGCTGCAAGTCATAAAATGCTATTGTGTTTTACACAAGTCCATTTATTAAATATTAAATCCCAGGTTTGGAAACAAAGATGGCGGGTAAAGTGGATGCGCAATATCACTTTCATCACAACCCAAGTCTGATACTTAACCCACAGCACCTGGGTTTGCCACTGATGTCCTCCTTGGACGATCCCCACACTGCACCAATACTGGAACATCAGCCACCTGGTGCTAACGTTATCATCTAGGCTACCCTAGCCTTCCACTATCCAGAAACGTTCAATATTGTGACCAAATATATTTTTGTTAAATGCATATGCATTATGCAATCCAGTTTAAATTTATACTTAATTGATGTATAAATAGTGAGAGGTACGGTAGGTGTAGGTAATATGTAACGTTTCCTAGTTGCTGTTCATTGTCGATTTCTTTTGTTTTTAATTTATTACAAAAGCTGCAATAGTAAACAACTGCTAATTCCAGTATTAGCTTAACAAACCCCCGTTGTCCCGAAAATTCAACTCATTTTCGTGGTCCTATTAGTATTCATTTGAGCAGACCAGCAAAGGGAAAATTAACATGATATTTTGTACACCTTGAGCCGTTACAATTGCTTTGGACCAGTGATATAGGACTTAAATGTGCTACATCTCTCCGGGAAGACAGATTTCCGATCTTCATTATTAAAGCTGTAAAATGGACATATTAATATTTATAATTATCATTATTGTAGGTGAAGTTGCCTATGAGAATATTCTGTTATTTTGAGACACCTTGGGTAAATTAAGATTTAAACTTTTAGTTATCTTTTTAAATTGCGCATTAACAACGCACTGCTTCAAATAATTATTTGTCTTTTTATATATATTTTATTCAGAAGATTACGAATCCCTGCAGACAGTTATTAATGGAGGCCTATTAGGATTGCTACACATATCTGGAAAACATTACGCTGAATGATTTGTATTAATCCGTGTTTCAGTCTTTTACATTATTTCATTAATATATCACATGCACTGGTGTTTTTTCGCAGAATTTCTCGCGGCAGGGGCAATTTAAGTACAAATATTAGACAGCACGTCTGATTATGCAGGAACATCATACATATTCAAAATGGAACAAGTGAACTACCAAGACCATTCCCTTAATGCCCAACACAATCTCGATAAATTGGACTAATTAAACTGGTCATTTTACTACAGAAAGCCGACGAAGTAAAATGATTTGCCACATAAACATATTTACATTAACATTTTATTCACTTAGCAACTTCTCGTCCAGAAATGTGTCCTTAAAAAAAACAATAAATGGCGTCGTACTGCCCGTAAGGGACTGTTCGTTTATTAAACTGACGCACCACTCAAAAGTCTATTTTGTGGGCTGTTTTGCTTAATATCACTCGCCATTAACTTTATGTAGCCCACCAAACTTGTTTATTTTATAATTAACAGGGCGATCGAAGTGGCCCTTTTAATGAGGCGTACAGCGCGGAATTTGAAATTATTGAGAATCTCCGAATTTGCTTCGACCGGGCTTTTACCAAGAATCGTAATTAGTTTTATTGCGTTCGTAATTCTCAGGGAAATGGTTTTATGAGTGTGATCGTCTTTACTTACGACCAAGACCCTTATAAGTGCACTCTTAAGTACGGCCGAGACTAAACACTGGGGAAAACGGAGGAAGCATGACAGACTACAGCGTGTCAAAACTGGCTGATACTGGCAATTACCTTACTGGTGGAATAATATTGAAGCGAAATCATCTTCTTGGTACAAGTAACTAGCGCTGAAGAGTTTTCACACGCTTCAGGAGTTCATTGTAATTATTTTAATCGCCATTCACGCTGCTGTCGGCAGCATTAGCTTAGTCAGCCCCGGTGACCTAAGTGACGCGCTGCGATTGAAATTGCGATTTGGACAGTTATAATGGAGAATCATTAAACATAAATTGGAATCTCTACATAGCCAAGCGAAGAGTAAAGTAAACTTTTGCTCGGGGATTAGCGCTTCTCCAATATTACCGTCAATGAGGTTTGTTAATGCAGATTAACATGCATAATATCAGGTTGTCACACTGGAAGACGGAAACCATCTGCAGCATTTTATCCAACTCGCCAAAGTAGCCATTACCAGTAAACTTTCAGAAACATTTATTTTTCATTACCGCAGTTAAACACACACTTAAAGGTTATTTAAAAAGTCAAAATTCAGTGAATGCAGCACATTTTTAAACGTCAACCTCCATCTAAGATTCAGTCTGGTGGACCACTTTTTTTTTCCCCCCCCCCCAAAGAAAAACATAAAAAGTCACTTCAACTTACTCCACACTTTTGTAAAAAGTAAATATTACAAAGCATTCACAGAAGTCTTGCTTAAAACCTGCAACAACGTCTACATCTTCGTGCTTCACTGAAATATCTACAATCAACTTGCTTGCATAACACTGATAAACCTAAAAATTATATATTATATAGAAACACTGAACGATTAAAAAAAGGACACTTTCACACAGGGCGAGACATGTAAAAACAAACTGCTGAGAGACAGAGTATAGGGACGCACATTTTGGTGAACATTAGGGCGAAACTACAGAAAAAAAAATAAAAAAAAAATAAATCGATCAGGTCAGATCAGCACAGCTGGTGCCGCTTCACAGCACATGGTGGAGGTGACAGGTAGGCCTCCCTGGCTGTGAGGGGGGGGCTCAGCTAGGGGGGGCTGTCATCCTGGGGCATCTCGTTCCCCTCGGGTGTGCCAGGGTCACTGCCGGCCCCGGTGCACGAAGACGAAGTGCTGGTGGACGAGAACCAGGCAGAGTCAGCCCAAAATGCAAACGCCCTTATTTATCCAGGGGCCTCTTTCAAAAAGCAGGCTTTTGCTTAGCTGGATAACTTGTCGGATTTAAGGTAGTCTGGCCTGATAGGCTATTTTCATCCACTTGCACTGAGCCCAGACTACATTAAATCCGACAAGTTATCCACCCAAGCAAGAAATCCTGCATCACAAAATAGGCCCTAAGTGTTCTGAATAAGTATTAGGCTAAAACAGAGCCCCACCACCCTACAAAGCTTGGGTGCAGCCCTAATTTAACACACCTGAGGCAGATAATCAGGCATGTTAACATGTATGGCTTCAATACTGAGATGCCATTAAAGGGCCTGATTATCTGCATCAGTGGGGAGACCCATGAACTTCACAAATTAATTGAGCAGATGCCCTCCCACAAAGTGATGTACGATTCAGAAATTGGGATCAGGCCATCCCTGGAGCAATTAGGAGTTAAGAGCTTTGTTCAAGGGTCCAACGGTGAAATCACTCGGCCATGGGATGTGAACCAGCGACGTTCCGATCACAGTGTCCCACACCAACCCCGGAAACTGAGCCACCGTTTGCTAATCGCACACTGAGCAGCGCCCAAGTACCTATTAAGGTCCAAGGTGAAGCGGACGGTGTCCGGAGGGCAGAGGGCTTCCTGGGAAGGGAAGCGGCTCAGCGGCCCACAGCGCTGAATGGCCTCGGCCACCGAGTAGCGTGTCAGCCCTGAAGCACAGGCCTCGATCTTAGACACGCTGAGCTCGGACTGCAGGAAGAGGTGCAGGCAGCTGTCGGACAACAGCAGAGGGATCTCCAGGAGTCTGTGGACAAGGGGCAAGGAAAGCGTGATCAGACAGTCAGCCATAATTCACCAGGAGGTAGTATTGAGCACTAGGACCTGGAGCAGAAATGAAGCACAACACACCCACAGTAACAAAGCAATAAGACTGAGCAAAGCTCAAGTGTAGATCTCACGTGTAACAGACCCCAGCAGCACAGCAGGACAGACTTACTCATAGTTACTTTTCTAAGCGGAAATTTGCCTGGCGGATGGGAACAAGACTCAACCCCTCATTTCTATAACAGATTTACTGCTGCATAAACGAGAGCCAAGGCAGGTTTCTCTCACCTCCATTTATAACAAGACGTAACACGGAGCGTTTGCGTAACCAGCATCCCGACTCAAGTAACGGCGGTTAACGCGATTTACGTTACCGTTACAGTTAACGGCAGATTGCAGCATTGGTCACACGTGGGAATCAATGTCGCAGCGTCCGAGACTACCTAGGGTGGCTGCTGCTGCTATAATGTCTAGATACAGCAATACAGCAAACCCATACATCTCTGAGGACTTTTGAGAAAATCTAAGTTTTGATTCAGATCTGCTATTCAAAATAGTTCTGTACACGTTTTCCGGGGCATCCTGGGCAATTTGCTTCACTTCCATGTCACCAAAATGCATCATGTATAATCTGCCCCCCCCCACACACACACTTCTTAGCCATACTTTAATGTGCCAAAACCCCACAAACTAAACACCAGGACGACAACAATGGAAATGACAGCACCCTTAACTAGCAGATGTAGTCCACCTTTGAAATTAGCAGCAGATCATCTTAAGCAGGATTTACATTTGTCCTGGCAAGTTAGTCAACCGATTTTCCAGTCATGGATAACAAATTTACACAAATGAATAATATTACCAGGACATTTTACTTTTTCCTCTCAATTTACATGCATTTTACATGACTGGAAAATCTGTTGACTATCTTCCAGGCTTTCCAGGATGAGTGGGAACTCTGTTGAGGGTAGTTTATGCATTCAAAGTACAAGTAAAAGCAACAAAAATCAGATTAGCAATACACCTAAGCTGAATCAATTCGTTTGAACCAAAAGGAACCATCCCAGCAATAGCCACTAGATGGCATTTAAGTAACGGTTTTGTATCACTACAGCCGTGAATCTCCAAAAAGCAGGCGCCCTTCAGCTCTGAATGCCTGGTGGGAAAATACACAGACTCACTCTTCCAGGAACTGCTGGAGCTTCTTCATCCTCTTGTTGATATGGAAACTGTTGCTCTGACTGAAGAAGGGGTTCCGGGGAGGAAGTTTAGGAAGCTCTCTGAGGCGTGCGAGTAAGAGATGCCTAGTCAGACTTTACTCCATGTCCTTAAGGTATAATCTGTCCCAGCAAACCGCTAATCTCATTTTGCAATGCCAGAGAAAAGCCATCACAGCAATAAATTGTACTCAATAAGGACCGAATCCCCCCCCCCTAACCCCCACCAATGGTGAAACAGCTTTTCACCTACATGAGGAAAGTGTTATCCTGGAGCCTCTGCCGAAGCCACACAAACTCACGGTATCTTCGCCTCACGCATGAGATCTTCCTTCTGAAGCACATGCTGTTAGTCTGGAGATAACGAATTCTTATTTAGCCATTTGACATTCGTCTTAGTGGTGAAGAAACATCTCACATCTCCTTGTGGGCCCGGTGCAGGGTAATTCGAATCACAGTCCTCAAAGTCCCAACCCTACCGATCTTCCTGCCTTCCGTTATCTAGGAACCAGGTGGGAAGCCTCTGACCAATCAGAATCAGTAATTATTAAACTAAGTACATGGGCGAACTGAAAACAAGGCCAGGATTCGGAATCGAGGTCTGGATTCGAAGAGCCCGGGCCCAGAGTTTTACCCATCATGACTGAGTGAGGACATCATTATTACAATGTGCTCATTCTGGATTACCATACTCACATGTAGACAGATTTCATAATCCAGGTGCGTATGCCAGTAATCATCCTTCTGTATCCTAGGATCTCTGACCCAAACACTCACAAACTCCTGGAAAAGCAGAAGAACCTGCCTGTCTTCAAATTCGACACTCAAGCAGAACATATTTGTAGAGTCAGTCAACAAGGTTATTCAGCTGAAGGTACACTGTAAAATAAGGTTCTTCAGCTGATGGTACACTGTACACTGCAAAAAGTCCAGTGCGAGTCAAATAGTACGAGCAGTACGACAAATACTCTATTCAAGTACATGCCTTAGAGACACTGCCCAGTTGGTGTGGGTTTAGCACACTGAAGAATAATGAGGACTTAACTTGAGGCAATCTGTGGATGGAACACCAACCTTCCTACACACCCAGACCACTCCCTCTTGGCTTTAGCTAATGAGTAAACTGGAATAACTTAATTAGCCTTTCTGTCAGCTACTGCTATAGTAGCCTACATATCAAGTTCCACTATTGAAATCCAATTAAATATGTGCTCTTTCACAAAAGACAAAGAATACGGGGTGTTTGTGAGATTTACGATATTTATTGTAGAGATATGGTTGCAGAAGGCATACCTCTTTTTTCGTTAGACCGTCATCCATCTAATCAATTCTGACCTGTAACAACAAACACAGAGTCAGGCTGTAAACCATACATTCACTCAAGCAAAGTATGCAATGAAACTCAAACGCAGTCGTTAGTTCAGGGTTACAATCAGTGTATCATCTAACTTAGTACAATTAGATGTCGGTGGAAATTATAAACAAAATTAAGCCATCGTGATCTGGGTGTACGTCACACAAGTCAATGCTTTGTCTGTAATATTCAAAGTGTATAATTGACATCGAATGCCCAGTTTACCACAACTCCATTTATTTAAAGCAGTTTAAAATCTGACAGACGTTACATAACTGCAGACTGGTTGAACGCAAAGTTTCAGTTCCTAGTTTCAGAATTTGATACTCTTTGACTTTTTGCTAGAAACAAATAGCTGCAATTCTGCAAAGCGTTTGACAAGTTTTTCTTGATACCACTAACATTACAACATCTCAACGACAGTCAAACACTATCAAACACCTTGCTCAGTCTCACTAGCAGAAGTAGCGTAGGTCACAGCTGCAGTTTTAACTACTGAGATCAACTGCCAACGGATGGACACTGACATCAGTCAGTCGGCTTCCTTTGGCAACACTGGAGATTCTGTGACTCGTTGAGAGAAAGGCCTCAAAGTATACTGCCATCCATTCTGGGTAGCGGCTAGAACTTCTACATGTGAAAATGCAGTATTGCTTCTACAGAGATTCAAACGTACACAGCCATATTATTTCAGTGTTGTTGTAGTTAATAAAGACCACAACAGCAGCTAGGAAAATCCACGTCAGTTACGCTACTGCTTGGGTGGAGGAGGCTCTGAGATTAAGCGCAATATCAAGCTCGTAGGAAGGAGAACCTCAGAAAAACACAAAGTCAATGAAAAATGTCAATGCAAAAAAAATCAATGCTAGGTATTGCTATTTTTAAACAAATTACCCATCCGCACCGCAGAAGGTATTGACACACAACACCGAGGTTGTACAACACAAAGCATTCTTCAGAGCTTTGAGGACCTCAACGCAAATGAATCAGCAAGCACTGGCCACCAAACATTCCTTTCTGGGATTTCCCTTGGCTTCACGTTACAAGAACTATTGTATTTCAGTCTTCCATAGGACTTCCCTCCAGATTTCCTATTAATCACTATAAGATGAAAAGAATTACTAGTTGTATCGTGTTGTGTTCCCTTAAAGTCTACTGGTTTACTGTAAAGTGGCATAACCGTGGGCAACTAAACGGTTTTAATTTACAACTAAGTGAAGCGCACCATACGAAATGGATGAATAAACTAATGTAACTTAAGGAGTATAAAATACTCAAACACAGTATATTTATAGTATAAAACATGTTTACGAAAACGTAAAATACAATCATCGTTTTTATATAAAATAGACCGACCAGAACACCGTTTTATCTGCGGCTTGATGCAGTACGTGTGTCTACAGCAAACATAACCCATCTTTCCATTTCCTTACGAGGCTGCCAGCCTGCCGCCATTCGCAAAACTACCACCATTATTTGAAACCAATACAACTTACCTTTATTTTAACGTTATATTGTAGTTATATTTAATTGGGCAACGCCCTACAGATGCTGAAGAACGCTACTCCACGCAGGTGTTACTCACAGGTGAGAACTGCAGCCAGACCATAGTGCGAAATGTGTCTGTTAAATGCTGCAGCACATCTGAATTTTTTTTTAATCACGGTTTTACGCGTGGCTATTCAATCTGGCAAGTTAAATACAATAAAACATCAAAGTTAAAATATTAAACAGGCGAATTTGAACACTTTCATTCAAACGTTTTAGTAAATCAGAAAATATTTCCTAGCAGTGGATTAATATTGGCACGATATACCTGCAAAATTGCGAGTAGCGGAGAAATGCCGGAAAATACTGCCTCCCGTCTAATAGTTACTCTTCGGATATAGACGTGAAGAGCAACGAAAAAAATGGTCTTGTTCTGTTCCTCTACGATCCACAAAGCTTAAAAGCTCAACAAAACAGTTTAAAGGAATCTGAGAAAACCTGGCATAAAATAATGTTGCAATATGACAAATATCGCAAACTTTCCTAGACCGTAATCCAGCCGAGCTATTTATTCATGCCAGTTTGCTGGAACGCCAACTTCCACGCTCCGCCCCTTCACCTACCCTCTTTATCGTCCCACTTATGGGCGTCGGTTAGTGAGGACCCAGCGTCCTATACTAATAATATGTCAGATGTGAGTTCTGATTGTTTTTCTGTGGTATATTTGGATGATCTATATGCTGATATTTTTAGTGGCAGTGCCGCATTTTAAGCTGAGACAGCTCAGGACGATATAAGTTTTCGTATCTTCGAAGACAAGGCAGACATGATAGGGTTCAGAAGCACGTGCTATTTTATAGAATTTCAAAATTCACTTTTTAAAATTCAGTAGCATTGTATGTATATTTACAATACGTGCTTTAATTTCTTAGCCATTTGGATGCCGCAAATTCGACCAGGGACAAATCAATAAGGCAATGCTGCCAATAATTAAACGCACTGGATCAACTTGAAACTGAAGTTATTAACTTACTTGCTTGGAATCATATCACACATTCACTGAAGAAAAATCACACACGCCACTAATTAGTTTAATTCCTCATTTTGCAAGTCTTGCTTGCACAATCTCAGATTCTTTTTGATTGTGAAATTACTTATACGCTTTGATCACGACGTGACCGCAATGCCTGACTGCTTCGTGTCGTGGCTCTGTAAAATCCCGGTAGAGAGTAAGAGAGAAAGAGGAAATTAAACGTGTTCCTATTTACGATCATGTAAAACCGATGGGGTGGATGAACTTTGCGTATGTAAGAAAGAGAATAAAACAGAATGCGTGGAAATTTCAGTAATGAAGTATTCAGCATCAAAAAAAAGTAACGCGTAACTTACTTTCCCACCCATTTACCCTAATTTTTCTACAGCTCTTTTTGTGAAATATGATCTGAGGTCTCCTGAGATCCAACACTCTCGCATACACACGGATGTAAAAACCGTGACAGAGTGGAGACTCTTTTAAACCTACCTCTGCCTATGAGGCACTTAACCCACAATGAACTGTGGAGGGTTTCTGCTGCAGCAAGTCTAAATCACTACAGGTAAAAAAAAAAAAAAAAAAAAAAGTAGAAGTTTAAAAAACGGACTTGGGCAGGGACTCGAGTTACATGACTCACAACTCGATTTGGACATAGTTGATGATTTGTGACTACTGCAAAAATGATGGAAACAGTTGGACTTGACTTGATCTTGAGGGCACATGACTTGAGACTTGACTAGGATTTGCAATGTTTTGACTCGAGACTTGTCAAGGAGTGATTTGTTCCCATCTCTGCCGTTTACCATCCTCTATGAACATGCGCAGGCATTTGCCTGTATTAACCATAACGTAACCTTAGCGTAACCATACTGATACCTGCCCTGTTGGTGTCAGTGGTTGAAATCTGTCCTTATTTTGAGTGATTTATTCCCCAATAATTCTGTTTGTTCTCAAACTCCACGGTTTTCAAGAGTTTTGAATTTTAATTAAATTACGGTGGAGACATAGGCCCTTTCCTTCCTCAGGACTTGTCCTGCATCAGGACTGCAGAAATGAGATCACCACACAGTTAATGATCAACAGAGCACAAGACATTCAGTGTTGATCTCAATAAAATGTGTCTGATTTGTCCACGTTCTTTTTCTGGTCATCGGTCTGCATAGTGTACACTTCCCGTGCTTGATATCTGTTCCTTAGGGGCATGTGCCACATGCATACATGCTACAATGACTGTACACTCCCTGCCATGGAAGTGGCCACTCTAAGAAGTACTGTAATGCTTATAAAGATCGACACAAGGGACTTACATTTGCCTCTAGACTTAAAATGCACGAGAAATGAGTTGGTCACATGCTTGCACTATCACATAAGGAATGCCTAGCCATTGCTGTGTCCTGGAACAAAACAGACAAGAAGCTTCAAGTCAAGTTAAAAAAAATCTCATCTTCAGAATACCTGTTTGGACACAAAGTCCAGACTGGCCTAATCATAAATCACATGATTAGCCTCCATACTTCCCTGCTTGTGGTATCCCTGGTGTTAGAACATTACATTTAAAAAAGTCACAGCGGTATCATCAAACCATATTGTATGTAGCCATGTCAGTTTTACTTCATTTTTCATTTTGATTGCATACAGTGAGAAAGAAAGGGCGGCATGTTGGCACTTTGGTTCGCACTCACACCTCTGAAACCAGGGTTCGAGTTTCCAACATGTTCTCCCCTTATCATACAGGGGTTCACGTCTGCTTCCCCCCACAGTCCAAAGACATACTGACGTTAACTGGATTTGCCAAATTGCCCAAATATTGTGTGAATGTTCTCTGTGGCGGGTCGATGTTCCATCCCAGGTTGTTTCCTGTCACCTGCTCATAGGCTCCAAACTACCCACAATCCTGAATAGGACAAAAACATTCAGAAAATTGATGAACGGATGATCAGTAAGAAAAACTACTTCCATCAACAAGACTGGTCAGCTTTTAACCACAAGCAGATTAATCAAAACGTGGAGTCGGTGAAGCAGATTGAAGACATCTGAGCCTTCAGGTCCATGCAGCCACACGCCAGGGTTACACGTGGCTCATCCACCGCCAGCAAAGGAGCACACAGTGCTCCGGACGCTATCCGAGGCCGAGCTGAAGAGGAGAGACCAGAGCAAGGCCGTGGAAACAGATGGCAACTACCCCAGTTTAGAGGACTTGTACTGCCCAGTTTCCCCACTGCTCGCTGTATCTTAGCCAGGCAGATAACCATATTTGTGTCCGGAAGGCTGTTTGTTCAAATGCCGTGGAAAGTGGAGTAATCAATTCACCGTTTAGTCCACTTTCAGCAACGTTGATCCAAACAGACTGATGAGTTCCGCTTGGGTGGCATCTTATTATTCGATCCAAACATTATCCCTGAAGGATCACTAGATTACATCCATATATATATATATTTTTTTTTTAGTATGAGGCTTGCAAATCTCTGGTAGTGCCACTTTAGGAACACATGCACTATGGTTGACAGTAATTTGATTTTTTCTTCCAAAGGCAATAGTATTCCAGTGTTAACTCAAGGCAGATTAGCCATAGGTGAAATTTAAAAATAGCTCAGTACACAAGCCTAGTCCACTGGTCACCCATTACCATTAAGCTGTACAATATGCAGACTGAAATAACACTGCCATATTTCTATGGATCTTCCAGTGTAATACAGAATCTATTTCATATACCTGTGTATCTTTAATTTAGAATTACACTGTCTGCCCAGTGTAACATCACTCATTACAGGATTAATAAAGTACTTACTGTTCCACAATAGCCTCAAACAGTGATAAACTGCCATACTGATAGAAAACTGTTTGCTTGCTTAAAGAAGAAAAAAAAAATCACCACTATCAATTTCTGTCAAGTTTAATAGAAAGCTGCATTTCAGTGGTTGTTAATGTAAGGAAAGCACTCTTCCCGGAGTCACATGTCCAGAAGCCTCATACACATCTAGAACAGTACCAGATTCACAACACCAAGACATTAAAGATCAGCTTATGAAGAAAGTCAAAAGGGGACGAATTATAAATGAAGCATATAAACTTTTATTGAACAGTTGAAAATATTTACAAAGTGAATATACAGTGTCACTGTTCAAATATGATTCAAGTATGCAACAAAGTTTCAAATGACACTTACTACAAGTCGATGGGCGGTAAAACAAGCTATGAACAGAGAGTACAAGCTGGGCCAAAGACAGAAGCTTAAAATGGCATTAAGAACAGCAACCAATACAAGTCACCTAGAATCATTAAAATGAATACACTAAGGAACCTGGGGGGAGGGGGGCAGTTTAAAATGTATCAATTGGTCTCTCCTTCAAATATTGAGGTATGTCACCTGGCAGACTGAAAGGCCCCAAATACACCATTTCATAGCCCTGGAAAGCGACTGGCAGCTGCACCAGGAACAAATTAAAAACTGACAAGTGGACCCTCTCTGCTCATACGGAGTTTTTAACAAACAAGCCCCCCCAGCCCCTACACAATCACTGCCCTCTTTATTCCATAAAGTTAGCCCCTATGCGTTCTACCTGTAAAATCCGCACAAACAGCCAATCGCCACTTTGCACTGCGATTTAAACTAAATGTTACCGGGTAACAGTGGGGGCAGGGGAGACTACCACAAGATTAAAAGAGCAATAAGGGAGAAGCAGGGAAGGGCGACAGCCAGACTACTGCTGCTCATCCTCCGGACACGAGTGCCAGGTGAGACGCTCTTCATAGAAAGCGATGACCACCTGTGGGCAGCGGACGTTAGCCTCTTTCGCTGGGACCAGGTCTGCCTCGTCAGAGTCTTTCCTGCCGGAAAGAAAGTGGGCCACACTTTCAAATACTTTTTCGCTGACAAGTGAATCACACGTGTTCCTTTTGGTATGACGGTGAAGACCAGTGTCAAAGTACAGGCGTCCCTTGATAACGAAAACCTGCTATGAATGAGTTAAGTTTATCGCTCATTACCAATTTTCACCCAAATACACGTATGAGTAACAAGCCAAGTGTAGGGGGAATTTACGAATTACACTCAAATCACTATAGGCACCACAGCCGCCGCCAATTCCTGCTTGAAGTTGCCAATTCCTCTCAGACGTTTCATGCTGCATTAGTTGTGCAACCTTATGATCACCAATATACACGCACAACATTTAAAAGTTCCCATTTGAAATTCAAATGGAAATTATGCCTCAGTGAGTTCCCAGGAAACATTAGGCCTTTCATAGGATTAAACCTGTATTGATAATGGGGTGCCACACACGTGCTGAACCCTGGCCGGTTTACCAGCCAGTCCAGATAGCTGTGATGCCTACATACTACTGCCAACTCACCATTTCATGAGAAACATCAGCTCTCCACTGCTATCTGTGGCTCCAATGATACGCTCAGGCTCAAGGTTACGGGCAAACCCACGGGGCTTTTCAGCCTGCAACACATCAACAACAGTGACAGTTAAGCCTGTTGACAGAGAACATGTGAGGGCTGACATGAGCAAATTAAAGGTTCATCCTTGCTAAAGTTTAGTTGTTTTGTGCATGTTTGTTGAATTGCTATTGATGCAACCTGTTCAGCGGCTTAGGGTATGAACTCAAAGGGAACTTTCCCACCACACCAAGTACCGACTTTTTGGTAACTCCACCAAGTACAAAAAGCAAGGTACTTCAAAGTGTTGGTTTTCCACAAGGCAGGGTACTCCGCAATGAATTCGGAAAAAGTTTTTTTTTTTATATTGCTTTCAGTTCTGTATGGACATGATGCAAATTTTGGCATTTTTACTCTGCATAAAAAAAATCTTAGCAAGTGTTGCAATTTTAATATCTATTCAGTTTTAAGATTTTCTAGTATCTGTTTAAAAACAATTTAAAGTTTACCTCCACTGCTTTTGCAGTGTTGCATGAGTTCTTGGAGTCAGTCATTTAAATTGGTACTGCTTAAATCACTCCTAAGACAGGTCTGTGAGAAATTTAGGTTGAACTCCATTTTTGCTTTATAAATACCCCAATATTTATTACCACAAAATACCATGCTGTCCGAGTACAATATACAAAACATTTTATTTCTTGTCATGCCATCCTGATTGTATCTTCCGGCCAGACCATAACTTATGCACGGGTCTTTCATTTGGCCGCACATCCATTACCATTAGTTTTCTTTTTATTTCATTTGTTATTTTATGATTTTGCAAAGTTTTTTCCAAGATGGTGGCCATATTGCGTTTCAGAGGCCATTTGTATTATCCATTAAAGAAAGAGTTTCAAGTCTCACCCCAAAGTACTGAAGTACCCAAAAAAAATAACCTGGTGAGTTTGGCACTTTAGGTACTGGTACTCGACTGGAGTCAATAGAAAAAGGAGAGTACAGAAAGCACCATACCAAAAGTACAGTACCTGGTGTGATGCAAAAGCACTCAGTTTGTTAAATGGCACACAAGCACCACATCATTGATAAGCAAGGACTTCAGTCCATGCGATATCAAACTCAAAACTCACCACATCTTTCTTCTTCTTTGCTTTGCTCTCTTCTGATTCGGCACCATCAGTAGAAGGTTTCCTCTTGCTCGAGTCTGACCGCTCAACAGCAGACTTCTGAGTGACCAGAAACGCCTCTATCAGGTCTGGACAATCTAAATTCTCCTCAGGCTCCCAGGTGTTGTCCGCACTGAGGAGGCAGAGAGCAGAAGCAGTGTCTTAGCCCCACCCTCACCATACAATAACTAACCAATCAGATGTTATGGCTCTTTAAAAACCAAACATTTTCATAATGGCCTGTGTCACTATAAAAAAGGGACACTAACACAAACCTGCAGCGCAAACAATGCCGTACTTACTCTGTGAAGCCTTTCCATTTCAGGAAGTATTCCACTTTCCCATTCACAACACGCTGGTCAATTACTTTCTCCACCACAAATTCCTCAGGCTGCTCTGCCTCCTTCTTTGATTTGCCATTTTGTTTCTTACCCATAATGACCTGAAAAAAGAGATGTCACAACCTCTTATGACATTTATCTACACAGGAAAACTTCAAAATACAAAGTGTCTGCAGACAAATTCAAGTAAAAAATAAAATGTGCTTATTTCAAAACGGTGGCAATATAATCTGTAATAGTATAAACCGAAAGTGACAATTTAACCATTACTTTTTATACAAAAATCGTGAGCCAAATATTACAGCTCCAGAAAGTTTATGCGTGCATTTGCGCGACATACATTTCATGAAGTCATCAGTTACTGAACAGGACTGCTGGCAAGTACAACTTGAACTCGCCAGCCAAAAATATATTTTCCAGCTTACTAAAATGAACACGTTTAAATTAAAACTGGTGCTCCATAAACCCACTACATTCACCGAACCAAGTACAGATTCATTTCTATATCTGTCCGCAAGCGGCGCGGTCATTAGACGGCATGTGGCGCACAAAAGGCCTGTAGTCGTGGACTACAACTCCCAAGAACACCCAAGACAAAGAGTGGGCCTGCCTTAGCGGCGGCCTCCACGCCATGCGCTGCTCTCTCCGCCACAAACAAAAAAACAGGCACCGTCGGCATTATTTTAGTGCTGGGCTCCAAAATTTCCGTGTGGCAGAGTTCGAGCCCGGGTGTGCAACCACAGAAGCAGCAGTACCGAGCTACCCCGCAAAACGCAAAGCCGAAACTGAAGAGCCATCGGCCCCTTAGCTATTAAATAATTCACGCCCCTTTCCTGCAAGGACCTAAAAATGTCAACACGTAAATTAGCAAAAGGGGAAATACGACGATCCATAAGCACTGCTATCGCACGACAATGCGGCGCGGTGGCTGTATGTACAGTCACGTATAAAACATCGGAGGAAACTGCACGAATTAGATTAAAGGGCGCCATTTATGACAACAGTCGCCAGTCAGGTTGGAGACACCGTTTGGCTAATTTGCTAATATTTTCCGAAAGAACTACGCCACCGGCCTGGGAGGTTCTCGGCACCTCCGTTAAGGTAAATTTGTTATGCTAACTAGATAAACCCCGTTATCCTTAAATGTGTGTCCTCGCAGGTTGATAGCGGCGGAGCCGTATGATGAGCAACAACACCGCCAACGGGAGAAGGACGGCGGCTGGTCTCACCGGTCCGGGAATCAGTCGGTTCGCGATAACAAAAGGGAGAAGAAAAAAAAGACTGCTTCCCCTACACTTAACAGATCTGGCGGGACACTCACCGTTTATATCAACACGCATCAAAATCAAATGAAAGCCGCTGCAGATCCGGTCGCCCCCTTCAGCTAGACGCTCCCCTCGTGGCTCGAGCCAGCGCGCGCCAAAGCCACCTACTCCTTATTTACAGCCACCTTTACGTAGGCTCGAGCGAAACGCTACGTAAAGTCCCCGCTTGAAAAGAAAATGGGGGGGAAACGCGGTTAAAACGTTGACGCGCTGCCTACTCTCGCACGTCAAAACTGAGATACCAGCATACCCCTCTGGTGCATCATACACACGGTTGGCGGTATAACTCACCTTACGTCGTTTCTGAAGCGGACTCCTCTCCGTAAAAGGCGTTCCGTACCGTGGTTACGTAAAGACGGACGTAAATCACGCTCGCGGGACGTGCACGCGCATGCGGTGTGTCGCTCCACAGCGTCGGGTGCCGTTTTTCGGCGCGAGTTTGTCATGTGACTCCGCTGGCTGGCAGGTACCTAAAACGCCGAACTAATTGGAGTTTTTTTTTTTTTTCCTGTGTGCATGTGGAGGGGGGGGGGGGACTTCCTTTGCGAAGTGGTTATGCAAAGAGCCTGCCTCGGAAACACAATACAACTGCCGTCTTGAAAAAAGTTCCAAACTCAGAAAACGGTTGTTAACTATGTAAAAAGAACAATAAAACCAATAATAATGGATGCGTGGACAAATGAAATAACATGACAAGAAGTAACTTTTTTTGTATAATACACCAGGGCAGCGTGGTATTATTTTGTTGTAATAAATACTGGAGTATTTATAAAGCAAAAACGGAGTTCAGTATAAATTTCTCACAAATCAATCTAGCAGTGATTTAATGAAACAGCAGGGATGAAAATGATTATTGCTATCTCTGAGGACGCATGCAACCCTCACGCAAAAGCAGCGGAGGTAAACCTTTTTTACATGATAGAGTATCTGAAAGTAAGAAAAAGCCAGAACTTAATCCAGCTGACTATCGATGTAAGGATTGGATGTGCATAACAAGCGTATTAATATCGCACGTCACGCCGTCTTACTGCAACCATTTTTCGAATTCAGTGCAAAATACCCCGCCTCGCGCTGTGACGTCATTCGGTGGCCGTAGCAGTTTTACGACAGTGGAAAATCCCTAAAGTACCTAACCTCGTGTGCTGGTGAAGCGCCCGTGTGGACAGTATGTAGTACTGTATCGGCTCCATCAGTGTCAAGGATTACTTATGCAGTTATGTAGGTGGATGAGAACTAAAGGACGCTCAATGTTTGAAAGCAACTCATAAATTAGAATTACACTGACCAGACGGATATTAGTAGTCTGTGATAATGATGTATGACAATACCACTAATTGAATACCGTTTCCATTTAGTATTATGAAGTAACAGTCTTATTGTTAAATATATTTATAGTCTTAAAAATTGCCAGTTTTGCTAGTGTGGCAAGTAATTACTAATTTGTGCAAGTGCAGATATGACGTTTTTGTATAAGTACAAATAACTTATGGTAAATTATATAATGTAAAAAATTACAATCTGCTATTGTGTGTAGGTACATTGCTTTACTGTCCTTGAATTTCTGAAAGAGAAGATAATGTAGATTTTTTGTGATTCTGTTGTGACCTGTGAGATGTACGATTGAACAATGAAGGAGATCAAATGGAGGAAGTATCAGAAAGATCGGGGTTGCTGAGGGGTCTGTGTGTGATACTTACCAACAGCTTGATGTCGAACAATTAGAATAGTTATACTTTTTGCCATTTTGAAATATGTGTCGTCTGAGACACTCGTGTGCAGGGAGAACTCAGGTCAGGAGGCCGCGGCAGCCATTTTCCTAGCTCCTCTAGAGACAAATTAACACTACACCAATTTTAGAAACATGGAAACATTTCAAACTCAAGAAAATGAGAATTTATTAAATCTTGGAGAAAAAAAAAAATTCACGACATCCCAAATGAAAATACACATTCCACTCGATTCCCACGCTCCCTCAAACTATAAAGTACAGTGTTTAGTTCCACTTTGTATATAAAAAAACAATACAAATCTAAATTGGTAACAAAAAAAACAAAAAAACTTGATAATTCATGGTCCAAAAAAACATTTTAAATAAATTGATAAAAAAAGCTTCTTTACTTGCTATTGGCATATTGTTGTAAGCACGCACGCACACACACGCACACACACAAACGCCATATATATATATTTTTAGGTCCACTTGGAAAGCTGCTTTGATCTCAGTGGCATTTACACAAAAAAGGAAAGGACATACCATGAGATGCATCAATGCAGAATCACCCCTGATATTTTAAGATGTTACACGTTAACCTGTTTGGTGTTTTAGGTCAAGCAGAAGAACTGGGTGACCTTGACCTCAGAGGTAACAGTCAAACTAAAAACAGTAATAAAGAAACACTTAGAAACACCAGCGGGGAAAAATAATAATTTACAAATAGAAAGCTATATACATACACACGGAGTACACATGTAGACATGATTTTACAACACTTTAAATTATGGATCTCCTTTTGTTTGCAGTGAATATTTTTGTACAACATTTGAGCCTAAATGTTTGTGCGGCCACACAAATCACCCACAAATGCACCACCACGGCTGATTCCCGGAGAATGTGGGATTTTTTTTAAGAGTTACGCTGTCTGTTGAAAACCAGAGAACAGACATGCTGCAGAGGCCAAACTTGTGATGCATGTCACCAGGATTCATTTCAGAACTAACAGTGCTGGTCCAAGACTATCCTGAAACAGCCGAATGTGAAAATGGTCCCAAACACAGTAAACAGGGTTCAAAAGCATCAATATCAGAGTAAATCGACTTGCAAAAAAAAACGCTGAAAACATTAAACCGCACACCATTAACGGCCTGGCTTTTGGGTTCTACTAGAAAAACAAGAGTACTTCCATGGAAAATCGAAAATCAAAAATCCTTCTCCATTAGGGCAAATCATGTCCACACAGACAAATAATTGCTGTCACATTTCTCAAATTACAGTCAATCCAAAACACCCAGTTGCATCAGTAATTCCCATTTTCAGGATGATAACCAGAGAAGGTTCCCCTCGTGGTTCAACATTATACTTTCATAACAACGATGGGTGCATTTTCATTTCACGAATGATCCTATTTCCTCAGATGCTTAGCTGATATTTTTGAAACGTCATTACAAGCATCAAATCTTAAATTTAGTTGTCTGTAACCCATTTTCAGCCTGGATGTGTCAGAATAAGTAACCGGCATGGATTTACAACAAGCAGGGCCAAATGTACAACATCAGATTATAAAGGCATGTCCTCAATCACAGCGCCCCCTGTGTGATGGAAAGAGCAATACAACACAGGTTACAGCAATAAGGGGCCGTCAGCCTTTACTCATGGTGTCAAAGTGCAACCAATGGTCTTTGTGAGAGGAACAACCCCCCCCCCCACCACAGAGACCAGGCAGTTAGTATCAATTTCAAGTATACTGTTAAAAGCACAAAAACCTCTGTCAAATATGGATTTCATCCCTCAACACTCTATTCACTTCTAATTTTAAATTCAAACAGAAAATCTCTTTTCAACACAAAGTCCAGTGTTTTAGCTACATCCACTCCCCTTATTAAGGGGAAAATGTATCTACAAAAAAACTGATTAATTTCTGCCCCCGACACCTTGTGCACTGTTCACAACAGGGACAGTATGAGGAAAGCGGCATGCTAGAGGCGCAGGATCTGGTTCTTAGTGCTTTTTGTCACTTCTCCGTTTCTCAGTCTTGGGCTGTCCTGAGATGTGCCTGCGCGGCAGGATGAGGACCCGGCCGTCCGACCCACACTGCAGGGTGTAGCAGCTGGGGCTGATGGGCTGCCCCCGCTCATCCCTCAGCCTGGAGAGCAGGTCCTTCGAAAGCTGTTCCAGTTTCTGCTTCATGGCGCAGAGAGCCCTGCCGTGCTGCGTCCTCTCCCGGAGCAGGCGGTCGCGTTGGCGGCCCAACCGCTCCACCTCGCCCTCCAGGCCGCTGATCACGTCCAGCTTCCGCTTCCGGCAGTTCTGTGCCGCCAGCTTATTCTTGCCCCGTCGGCGGATGTCCCGCAGCAGGGCCACCTGGGCCTGGGTGAGGCTGCGGCGGGCCAGCAGTTCCAGGAAGTCCTCCACGGGCATGTTTACGATCTCGCTCACCGAGAAAGGGATACGGAGGGCGCGGGCGTGCCGCTCATCCCGGCTCAGCTCTACCTCCTCCTCCTCCTCCTCTTCGCTCAGCACCTCCTTCTTGATGTGGCGCACCGCATGTCCTAGGTCCTCCTGGCAGCAGGTGGCGCTCCTCTGAAAAGAAGCATTGTATGTGTGGTTGTGCTGGAGGCACTCAACCAGCTCCGAGTTGGACCAGCGGGGAGACGCCGCTGCCGCTCCGGAGTCGAGGAGCTCAGCCGCACTGAGGCACCCCACCGCCCCACTGTCATCGCCGTACAGTTCCCCCGATGATGCTTCAGAAGAGCTAGGTGAGCGAAGGCTCTGGAAACTGGAGCTCATCGAAAGGCCGGAATCAGAGTCGCGCTCCTCGAGCAGCTGGGTGTCCAGCCCCTCCAGACCAAGCCCAAGCAGGTTAATCTGCTCGAAGACAGCCTCATCCAGACACCCCGACAGCGAGCTGTGGAACGATCCGTTACGGCTCCCATTTTCCACCGGGAGGAGGAGGTGCATGGGTAGGTCCCCGGCCCCTAGGAGAGAGTCCGAGTGTGTGGAGTTGGTGGACTCCTGTCGCAGGGCTCTCCTGGCCTCGCTGCCACCACCTGTCACCAAGGCAGCCTGCAGACTCACATCTTGGCTCAGGGCCCTGGAGATGTCCACACCCAGGTCTGATGCACGCAGTGGAATTTCCAGCTCCAAATCCTACCACAACATTGAAACATTTCATGGTGTGCCCTCAATATACTTCAACAAAGAGCATGCCATTACACTGCTTACCAAGTCGTTTTTCATATTTTATAACTGTACACTTAGGGCAACTTAAAAACAAACCTGTACATAAGCACCCAAATTTACAAACGAGAGGTGGCCATTCAGCCCATCAGCTCCTTTGGGGAGAACATAACTAATTGCTGTTATCTAACTAATAGTTGTTAAAATCTTATCTAGCTCTGATTTAAAGGAACCCGGGGTTTTAGCTTGTGCTACACTAGCAGGAAGACTATTCCATACTCTACACGCTGTGTAAAGAAATTCGGTTTAAAATGTTCTCCCTCTAATTTCCACTTATGGCCATGAGTTCTAGTATTTAAAATAATACTGAAATAGCCATTTGGCGGAACAGCATGCAGACCTGTTAGAAACTTATATACCTGGATCATATGCCCCCATTGCAAAACAAGCATATCTCACGGAACCTCCATTAAAAGCAGCTCTTAAAATATTCCCCAAATTGCAGCACATTGTGAAGTATGCGCTTATCAGGACCAAGTGCACATGTGCTGCTTGCCATCAGTGTAACTGCGCGGTGACTCACATCGAAACCAGAGAGAGACAGGAGGTCGTGCCATTGGAGGTCAACCCTGGATGCAGCCTGAGGGTCGGGGTTTGATGAGGGCTGTGACAAGGGGATGTTACTGCTGCTAAGGAAACTCTGAAAGAGAGAGTTTGTGCCAAATGTTAGGTGATCAAATAAGGAAGACCTGAATCTAACTTAACCTTAAAATTGGTGAATCAAGCAAAAAAGGCCAACCATAAAGGTTCCCTAGGTTTACAATCCAATTATTTTGTTCCTTTTTGTTTTACTACTCTCCAAAAACCAGCAGAAATTAACTTTTTGGATACTGTGATGGGATACATGTCAAGTAAAAAATGATGTTTTAGCAGAAGAAAAAAACTTAAAAGAAAAGACTTGAAAAATGACACTTCATATGTATGGGTGGCTTAGGGTCCTGCAGCGGTGGAAGGTTGCCAGTTCAAATTCCATGTTCAACAGAATAGTCAAATAATCCCACCCTTCAAAAAATGCACCGGACAAACTGTTGACCATGAGCTCTCACCCCAAGATTCACTCTAAAACGGGCTGGACACTTCAGACAAAACCAATGGAGTCGCTTTGCCAATACAACTTTGCACGATGTGTTATCAATGCAGTGATCACCATATCAATGCAGTGATCACCATTTTGACACATCGCCTGTGCTGGGTCCCCAAGGCAAAACTTTTCCATTTGTTCTGATCCCACCCACTGTCTGTGATTGGCTGACATATATGCGACGCCACAGGGTTGGTCAGCAGAATGAATTATGTAGTCACTAGCATGCTTTGCATCGTACCACACTTTAAATAGTGTAAATTAATACAGAAGTCCCCCTGTATCCGTGTGTGACATGTCCTAAGTCCTACCACGGACAGCTGAAATCACACATAAAAGCGAACCATACACAAACTACATAACCTGATTTTGTGTACTTA
Organism: Stomatorhinus walkeri; assembly: GCA_026784285.1. NCBI lineage: Eukaryota > Metazoa > Chordata > Actinopteri > Osteoglossiformes > Mormyridae > Stomatorhinus > Stomatorhinus walkeri. The sequence goes on along the minus strand of JAODUD010000046.1, from coordinate 2,239,108 downwards.
CATATGGTAATTGATAAATTACGCACAGTAAAACATTACCAATATTAAATAGGGTTATAATATAGTACATCGTACAATATACAGTACTGTACCATACATTAAACAATACTGTACTCTCTTAAATGAAATGGATTATGAGGTTTTAGCCTGATTTTCAAGAGATGATAGAGCAATGAAAAAACATTGGGTGAAGGTGTGGTGGAGCAATGAGAATCATGCTTTTTGTACCACTCAATGGACAAAGTAACATTGTGGCACATTTTACAATTTTTTTATTCCAACCACGGTGAACCGCAGATAGAAGGAGACTATTGTATGTGTATTCATTTCCGTTAATTGTACATGTAATGTTTGCCGTGTTCTATTGGCATGTAGCCATAGGTGTCACGTAAATTGTTGGTTGCTACTAGTATTAAATCATAGCTGTTAATAGAGCGTCTTCCATTTTTAAAAAGGCATCCCTCTTTTTAAAATGATGCACTCATTCACCATAATACGTGTATTTGCGCTCTATATGTGGGTACGCTGCATCAAAAACATTCTGTGCCCTCTGGCATTGCAGCATGGCACAGATACATAAAGAAGGAGCCGTTGACTTTTTTCTGTATGTGTGCTGGTCGTCCTCGCCAATGGATTTCGTTTAGGCTGGAGGTTGTTTGAAGTAAATGGCCAACTTTCAAGGAGAGTAAAGTGGGACAAGTGAATGCAAAAGCATTCCAGTGTAGGAGCACTTGTACAAATCCATCAATTCCTTGATTAACGTGTTAAGCGAGTCAGTAGGGTTAGTTCCAAGCCCACGGCATTACAAGACAACAGAAAAGGTATTTAACAGTCAGGTTGGTACCTCTTCCAGGGAGTTACTGTGGGTAAGCTGCCCGAGAGCCGATTCCCTGTGTCCGGTCGATTCTGCAGCATCGGCCACCTGGTCGACAGGGACGGCTGCATCCTGGGACAGATTCCACGGCACATTTCTCAAGGGCTGCGAATCCTGGAGAAACCGGGGCAAGGCGGCGATTATAGCAGCTCAGAGTTTGTTTTTATTACCGTAACCGGAGGGACAACATGTGACTCAAACAGACGTGTCTGAGACTAATTAGTGAAGAGGGAGAGGCACAGAGGGAGACGAGTATTGTGTCATTTTGTTTATTTCGGCGATTGATTTTACATTCTCTGGAACTCACTGCTGTCTGATCAGGAAAGCTGAATTGAACTTTCAGTTGAAGACACAATGACATTAGTGTAAAGATGACTAACCTATTAGCTAGAAAAATACTAGTTATGTTCTTGTCAAACAGGAAGCCCGAAGTTAACAGAAAGTAAAAATCACAAGTAGACTTCAAATCTTATATTTTGTATTTTATTAAAGCAGATAATCCCCATATTTGCTCTGGTGTTCATTGGTATGGAGAAGCTTCAGAAAAGCTGGTCGCTTTTATAAATAAAGAGCATGATGATGGTATTTTCTGTGCAAGACACAAACATCAGGAAAGACTGAGATCCCTACATACAGAACATGTTGCACACAGACTGCAAGACAGTAATAATGATTCCATGGTCTGCAATACAGCAAAATTTGAAAATGGATCTAATTTTCTTATAAAGGCTGTACTGAAACTTGACTTGATTTCAATAAAAAGCTTTTCTGGGGAAACTATACAAAATATGGATCAGAGCTTTAAATGACGAATTAGCAAATAAGCTGTTTTAAAAGGCTATTCAAGGTGAGGAATTAGGCTGGCAATTTTTTTAACAAAATAAGGTATGAAGTTTCCATGCTCCATTAAACCAGGACCTCAGAGTTCATATAAAAATGAAAATATCAGTGCATGTATTCCATTAGGGTCACAGAGTGCATCATTCTCTCAGCAGAGATGCGCAACAAAAGCCACACACCAGCGCAAACTGTGGAATACATCCTGATCTAGAAAGACAGGAACGCTGAGTCAAAGGCAGAATTCAGTCCATCTATACGGTGTCCTGCTGAATAACAGACCTTTCTAAATCAAACACTGTTGCCTGCACTTTATGTACATTTCAACTGCATACATATATGTACCCTGTATATAAAATATTTCATAAATCTATATTTATTCATATTTTGTGTATCTCACATATCTAAACAATCTGATCAGTACTCAAAACTGTATACTCTCCCTTGTATATATTAGTACTGTAAATACTACTTGCAAATTCAAATTCTATATGTTTATATTCTCATTTGTATGCTGCCTTATTGCACCTTATTGTCTTTTGCACCTTACTCTACTATTTGCACTTTCTGGATAGACTCTGGTTGAACTACATTTCATTGTACATGTACATCAACAATAAAGTTGAATGTAATCTAATCTATTATCCCTTTAGAGGCTGATTTCATAATGTAACATGGTTCCAGAAGAATCGCTTCCCTCCTGTATTTGGGAAATCACATGATGTGCCATTGTGGGTTGCAAGGACCACCATGTGTCATTTACAGTTGTGGTCAAAAGTTTACATACCCTTGTAAAGAACATAGTATCATGGCTGTCTTGAGTTTCCCGTTATTTCTACAACTCTGATTTTTCTCTGATAGAGTGATTGGAACAGATACTTCTTTGTCACAA
>JAODUD010000046.1:2217855-2234944 GCA_026784285.1 Stomatorhinus walkeri | reverse complement strand
GTTACTTTAGGACACAATGCGTAACGAGGCGTTGTGGGAGCATGAGTGTACCTCTTTGGAAAGCTCGCAGGCAGCCGGGGAGGGACAGGGCCTGGCGTCCCCCTCCTGAGCAGCACGCCGGCTCTCGTCCCTTCGGCTCGCGCTGGAGTCGGACGCGCACGTGTCGCCCTCCTCGCCGACAGCCCCGTTAACGTCCGCGGCGTCCGCGAGCGCCTGCGCGCCACCGCGAGCTTCGCCGGACCCGGAGCTGTCAGAGCTCGAGGGGACCATGTGCACCAGCCACGCGCTGAGCCGCGTGGGGAAGCGCGGCGAGCCCAGAGCGCGCACCTCGTCCAGCAGTCTCCGGCTCGCGAAATAAGAGTCCAGATCAGGGCATTTCGGATGCAGGCTGTAGCCGTCCAGAGTATCCCGCAGATTGTGGATCGGCGTCTGCACGTAAGCCGAACTTTGTCCGACATTTGTTTCCAGTATCGGCGACAGATAGCCGGTCAAGTACGTATCTAGCGTGACATCAACGCGAGCTCCCATTAAACTTAAAAGGATAGTAAACTGGATGAGTCCTTCCGAAAAGTACTTCTTTAAGTACTGCATGGTAAAAATCTGTTCGAAACCGAACGATAAATGAACACTACCTGTCAGCACCTCTTTCCCTGAACAAAGAGCAACACTAAACAAAAGATCACGCTTCGTCAAATCAAACAAAGAGATATCCCACCCGGCAAAATCGTGTCTTAGCTTGGCACCGGCTTATGAGACACTATTAATTGCAACATTTTCAAAACCCTAGCAGTTTGCAGAGCCAGATTCTAAAATACATACGGGTGTCTGACGTCCCACCTGAACCAACAATCAAACTTACTTTCTTGTAATAAAAAATACAGATTTCATGAATCAACCCTCGCCGGCTACACCGAAGAGGAGGAGACTCAACGTAATATTTGCATAATCCCCAACCAGGACGCACGCTATGGGTGTAGTTTCATTTCTGTAACGGAAATCCATCGCTGTATTTTCTGATTGGCATAGACGTTCCCATGTGATGAAAGTAAGCCAATCATGTGCCGAATGTGTAAAACGTGGTTTCATACAAAATGTCACCCAACCCTACACAAGTTAGACCGTGTTTTAGGGTGTGAATATGTAGTTATACGCTCATGTTGTGTAATAGAATTGTTTTTGTCTGATTACCTTCCTACAGCTTTGCAGTGGCGACGTATACATTTGTATTTTGAATTTGACTATTTGAAACGTGTGGGCGATGACCTTGTCGTTGTGCTGAATGACTATCATCACGTTTAATATTTTCCATCCATCCGTTTTACACAACTTCACACCTTCCACATAGTCCAACTTGTATGTTAGTGTAAATTGTTGTATGCTTATTGTATATGTGTACGTCATTATCTTCACTATCCTGTCATTTGCTATTTATTGTTCTCTAACGTCGTAGGTTGTTCAAGTCCGCAGGGAATTACACAAGCGAGTATTTCCTTGCACCTGTACAAATGAAAAAAGCTTTGGAATCCTTGTACCTATTTCCCAGTGGGGGGGGGGGGGGTGTTGTAAGTTTATCCCATAATGCAGACCAGATATCCTGGAGTCCCAGTCTTTGTTAGGGCACACACAATTTGGAGACAAAAAATGCATCTGCATCTTTTTGGATTGTGGTCAAAACATCACACACATATTTAGTCCAGGAACTGATCACCCCCATCTTGGTGGTATAACCCCTGTACAGCAGTGATTTTTAAGAATTCAAATTTAATACAACATTGACAAATATAACAAATCCAGGACTGGTGGAGGAGACATTAAGGCTGGATTTACAGTCAGCTTTACAACATAGAATTGGTTGATGCAGAAGTTAAGCCACCATCTAATTTATCTTTTGTTCACACCACTATTGCAAGTGTTAAACCGATGATAACCTCTGAGTGCTAGATGTGTATTCGATGTTTAATCTAAACACTCCACGGCTTCTTCTCTTTGCAAAGATGCTGCTTCTCTTGAGCGGGAAGCCAGGGAGTAAGAATTAAGCCTTAATCACCAGCAGACTCAAATATTTCAGGGTGTCTGGATGCTGCCCCCCCCCCCCCCCTCCCCAGACACACCCTGAACTGAATGACCATAATCAGAGTCTTTATTATTCACCAAGTACCAGGTGTACAAGAAATGTATCTTGATACGGGGTGTCAAAATAATATCAATCCAATAAAAAAAGAACAGAAAAAAGATAAATAAAAACAACAGATATATAAAGGCATGAACTATACATAAATTGCAAATAAAAGGGTGTGCAACGTGACAAGTGAAAGTGCAAATATAGCATATTTGCATATGTGCACTGACTGCAATAGCTGGAACTAGTCACAGCAATAGTTATAGTGCTGTCATGCTCATAAGCCTTAGCTCTACCTTCCGGGCAAAGAGGCCGCACTGGCAAATTGACTCCGCTTTGTCCATCTCTTGAATCTGATACTAATGCAGTTACTCTGCAGAGGGCAGCCAGTGGTCAGAAGATCAGTTAAGACCATTTTCCATCGGGCAGTGATCTTAATGACATCATCAATAAGTCAATGCTCCTTAATGAAGCTGCAAGGATCGTTACGCTACTGATGAGTTGATAGCTAACAGCAACTGTCTCGTGATTATGTAGTGGCAAGCTTTCACCTGGAGGAGAGATTACTTTGGGAAATTAATTTTCAGTTCTGCTTCAAAGTCCTTATTAATTCTTCTCAGGTTGTAACATTAATTGCAGAATGAAAACATTCAGTTAATATACAAGTACCTATGGATCAGCTATTTGAAATTTCTTCTGGAGACTGGAGCCAGGTAAGGTAAAGGCCAACAAGACACAGAATACTGCCCCATTAATTTTAAAAAGGCCTGTTGAAATCATCTTTATTAAATTCCAGTTCCAGCTTTCTTTTATTATAAAATTACTAAAGTAATTATAACATGCAGTCTATTTTACTCATGCGTTACTACAATGATATTCTTAACCATTGCAGAGCCTACGGTGTTATATGAAAGAAGTATGAAAGGAGTAAAGGGTGGTTTAGGAGGAGCCAAGAATTCTAAAGCTTATTGTCATGTGTACAATTATACGCTTGCGTTCCTCTGTAGACTTAAACAAAATACAGGGATAATGAACAATAAAGCAAATAACATGAGTGACACCAACAATATATATACAATATACAGTGTACAATACACATGCCACATATGATATACAAAAACAGGCCTAAAAAAATTTGGAAGTTTCAGTGGCAGCAGTAACTGGGATTAAATTGCGAGTTGTCACCACATATTTAACAATCTTATTGCTGTTGGTAAGAGGCTGTTTTTGAGTCTTAAAATATGGGTCTTGTTGGACCTGGGGCATCTTCTGGATGGACAAAAGAGGCTGTGCTGGATGGCTGGGGTCAGTCATTCTATATTGCGCTGCGGCAGCTTGAGAAGTAAATGTTCTGAAATGTCCCAAAGGTCTGCTTTGTTCTCACCCCTATCTATAGTGTCTTGGGGTTCTGTGCTGTGTAGCTGCCATACCAGGATGGACTCCACAATGCACCAGTAGGTAGTGGTTAATATTGCAGCTGACACCAGGGCCTTCCTCAGATATCTGAGGAAGTCAATGCTTTAGGCTTTATTCCTTACAGCAACTGCTGCTTCTTCAGTCAATTTGACATCATCAGAGAGGATGTCTCCAAGAGGATTAAAGCTGCTGTCCTTCTCCACAGCAGCGCCTCCGATGTGGTTTAGATCGTGGTTTGTTGCTTGCTTCCTGTAATCTACGACCAGCTCACTGGTATTGCTGACATTCAGGGAGTCGTTACTGTCCTGATGGCTTTGTCAGGATCTACTCCCAGTAGGCCGTCTAATTGTTGTCGCTGATCACGCCTAAGATGTCGTCAGCACACTTTCACAATGGTGTTGGAGCTGTATCTTCTCACACAGTCATAGGTATAAAGGAAGTGCAGCAATGGGCTCAGCACACTGGCCCGAGGAGTACCTCTGTTGAAGGTCAGAGTGTAAGAGGTTATCATGCCTTTTCTTACATGCTGTGATCTGATAGTGAGGAAGTCCAGGATACGGATGCAAAAGGAACAACTGAATTCTTGGTCTAAGAGCTTGGAGGTCAGTCTAGAGGAGATGACTGCGTTTAATGCCTAGCTGTAATACGCGAACAGCCTAGCATAACGGTTTTTCTTTTCCAGATCGTTGAGTCAGGCTGTCGCGGTATACGCGGTGATTAATAATACAAAATCTGTTTATTTCGCCGGTCACTACGACAGCACTTAATACTGTTCTCCGCAATAACTTTCTGATAATCGCTTAATTATAGAGTAACTTGGATGTGATACAATAAGTACAGCGGTTAAGAGTAAGACACGCCGCCACCTTTTCTATAGGCGAACATCTGCCGTGACCTTCGACCCCGGCCTTCGTTGACCAATCAAATCGCGCCGTTCTCTAGAGCCAGAATTTCCACGTCGGCAAATCGCAACTGCAAGAAAGATAAAGTTGAAGTGTTGTTGCGATTGTAAGTCGCGCAGGTAAAGCCGCACAGCTTTCTACTTTAGCTGTTCCTATTTGAAATGGTTTTATAGGAAACAAGTCAGAATCTTGGTAAGGTTATGGAGAATACAACGCGGGGTATCAAGCTGTGTGTCTTCGAATAATGGTAGTAATCTGTACACTCTTAAGACCCATTTTGACGTTTAACATATTACATTGATTGTGTGCATGCTTTGCGCTTTATTAAAGTGGCGATGATTGTGTATTGTTTTTGCAACTACATTTAAACTAGAGGAACAGTATTAAAATTTTATTTGGCTGCTAGCATATAATCTAACATATGGTCAGAAGATGGAATGACGTGTCATTCTGTAACACCTGTGTTCCTGCTCTCGTGTGAAAGTGCTTTATTTTGCATGGTAATTCTTTTCTATATAACGCCTTTTTTGCAAGGTATGACTGAGCGCTGCGAAATAAACGAAGGAGCATTTGTTTTTGAAAGTAAAGTTCTGTAACACGTGGACTCTGTATATAATAGAAGTCAGTGCACTACAGAACTTTGTTTTCAGAGATTGTTGTCCCTGATTCTCCAAGACTGGTGGTGGATTTCCTACGGACGCAGTCTGATCATCAGCGGTGGTCGCATTCTTTACCCTTACTATTTTACAACAACTTAAATAACATTCATTCATATTCAGTTGTATGTTTGATTATCGTATTTATTTTGTGATATTTTTTCTTCTCAAAAGTAATTTGATTAAAGTAGTTATCTCTGTAAAATTTTACTGCTGTCCTGTGTTGTGATTGTCAGCAGTTTTTCGGTGCTAGTTCTGATTGTTACTTTCAAGATAACTGGAACGTTAAATCACTCCCCAGGACTTAATATTGTATCTCATTGTATACAATTTCAATGCAAATGTTAACATAATTCATGTATTTTAAGCAAGTGTTATTTTAGATACGTTTGCATTATTAAGAAGTCACTGTATTTTACTTTTTTAAAAAACGGATTGGAAGAGTTGCCCTCAAATTGTGAGTTGACGCCACCTGCTGACCTGAAGCCATATTACATACGTACTGCAAATACTTGCAAATACTACGTCGGCCGGGGAGATGTGTTACCTGATATACCTACAACCTTGGTGCCACTTTAGCATGTGATGTACGGGCTTAGTTTACATTTCAACGTGTGCTCTACCGGCTCAGCCCACATAATTAAAATGTGACTTAAACCTGTCCTTTGGCTTATTTCTCAATGTCTACCTCGTTTATTTGGAAGAATAGTGAAGAATAGAATAAAGAATAACGTGATTGAAAATGTAACTTTAAAATGCATATGTAACTGGAAGGGATGTCTTTATGCGCCACCTAGTGGTACAGCGCAAAGCGCAATTTTTAAATTCCCTGTTATTAGTAGGCTAGGAATGTTGATTTGGATTTCTCAACTGCGCGGCCTACAAAATCATTCTTTTACAATAGACGGTTAATTTTACCTTATGATTACTGCACTTTAGCAAAGCAGAAAAAGGGAGCATTAATCGTATTATAATATCTGCAAACTGGCGTTCTGTCCAGGGTGTACCCCAGCCCTTGTGCGTGGAATAGGCTCAGATGACCTGTGTCTCCAACCAAAATAAATGCGTAGAAGGTAGATGGATAGGTAATATCACTAGGAAGCAAAATCGTCTAAATGCATTATTCCATTTTGCAGTAAAATTAATAACGCATAATTACACTATTGTTACCTGCGACAACCAGCCTCATCTTGTCATCCTTACTGGTCACCTGTCACAGTCATTCTCATGTCCCCTCAATATTCAGATGTCCTCACGATGTCCCCCTCCAGTATATATTGTAATTACGGCCTTGGTCGCCCCCCAAAGGTAACTCCATGGCTACAGCCCTGGGTCTAGGACTGGGGGGCTTCTAGCTGGTTGGATGAGATATCTTTACCATGTACTGTAAAATTTGACCATTTCGTCCTTTCTTGTGCTGCACCACACTCCAAAGTAAATTCCTCGTATGCTAAAGTACCTGGCGATAATTGACATTCTGATTGTGATGTTCGGTTATAAGCTTTCTGGTACTTACGCCAGTTAAACATTTACTTTTATATAAACATGGGAGTTTATAAAACTGCTCGTTTATTAACGATTGGTTTAAAAACATGTTCTCTTGCTCATTAACAAATTTACACAAAGTATGAGCAATTTAGAGACCCAAATGCACACCTGCCCCATAGCATGTGTTGCCTGCCGTAGGCTCCGGGCGTCTTTGGTCCTGAATAGGGCAGGTGAAAAATGACTAGACTCTAGCTCCCCCTGCAGGTGTAGAAATAAATGGCATGTATTTACAACTTAGAATAAACTGGGAAAAAATCAGTAAATAATTATTTTTAATATTAGATTTGTTTTCTTTATTTCTTTGAATAATTCAGTTGCTATCCTTTTTATTGTTTCTGCTGATAGCTTGATTTATATAGCTCTTAGAAACATCTACTTCTATAACTTAATCTAAATTTTAAAGGCAAAAATTTTCCTCGACGTTATTGTATTTTTATTATGTTTCACGAAAATCAAAGAACGCAATTCTACCCTCCGTTTTTAACGATTATCCCTGCTAACATTTTCTGTACATTTTAATATGTAACCATGTGTTCCGAAGCGGCATCTATGGGCGCCACACAAGAAACTGGATTTTGGTTGACAGAACGGACAGGATGGGCGGAAAAATATACGGGCATTGCTTAAAATAATTATCAATTTCAGTAACATGTTAAATGGGATAGCAACTGAATACAACAACTGAACAAGCAGTTTAAACTGTACATCCCGATTTTGAATGGAATCTGAGTGGAAATACATTCGCTGAAGACGAAACGCATTTTTACAAAATATGGGGTTGTTGCACATTATATATCTTTGGTTTGCTATATTAAACTGTTACAGTAATAAGCGAAAACGATGGTTAATCGTCAGTGAAATATCTTTCGTAAACGCCGCATTAATAAAACCATAATTCTGAAAACCAGCGTATTCTGAAAGGCTGCATTATCATACGCTTATTTTTATGCTGTTACTGTAAACCTGGATTGACGAGGTTCATTCAATGGACATACAAGAGTAACAAAAACAAAATACTTACATTGTCAATTTTATTCTTCTTGAGTAATTATCTTTATGACATTGCGACAAAATCCTCATAATCCATTCCACATTCAACATGTTCAAAAGGCTAGCCCGATTATAAAATACAATTTGGGCTTCTTTTGACAATTATTTTACAATATTATTTGCATATTCTTTACATATTTGGTTCTTCTGCATGGATATTCAAATTATTCAATAAAACTGTCCTCTAAAACAAACCGAGCCGTTCTATTGGTTCGAAACTGAAACCACTTCCTACTTCCCGAAAGCACCGCCCAAAGGTAAATTTGCATGAAATTATTTCGATTGGTAAGTAGTTTGAAGCCTTGGGCGTGAACTTACCACATATGGAGAATTACGTTATCCATGCGTATGCTTTTATTTGACCTCCTTTGGAATACTATTGGTGAAGACTTCACGCAATACAAGGAAGGCGATTCGTCAGTGTGCATGTGCCTCAAAAGTGGGCGTGTAATAGTTTTATTTCCATTGGTTCCCCACCATGGAATTTAAGGAGTAAAATTTATCGCTTCACACGTTTTAACTATTTCGTTTCCATTGCGTAAATGATTAAATCAGCACTTCTTCTTTAATAGCAATAAATATATATTTTAAACTGACGTTTAAAATGGTTGGCTATTGTAGAATTAAATGATAAACAATCGAATTTAAATTAAAATAGCAGTTTTATCAAATTCATTGGATAAAAATTGATGCATGTATTAGATAATTTGACTCTATGTCAACAGATGTCTTTAACTTGGAATTATATTCATGCAATTATTCTAGTAATTAAATACCATAAATCGGTTAACTAAAAAAGTAACAATATTTAAATTATAATAAAATTAATAACTATATATGATGTAATTAGCTGATTTCTATAACTTAATATTTTGATAAACAGTCTTAACTGATATCAGTGTTTCATATTTGTGTTTAAGGTTAAGAATTTCAAAGTTTAAAACTATTTTACGTGCAATATATTAAATTTATATATTAAGTTTTATTTAAATTATGTCATACACTGACAAATAACATATTCGCTGTAATCAGAGCTTAATTGTTTTACTTTGAAAATGAAGCTGTTAGGTATCAAGTTATCACAAATTATATCGTGTTTTAACCCTTCCACATTACAATGTCTGATCTCACAGGAAGCAATTTTTCACAGTTACCACAGTAATTAAGAATGATGTGATGCACGAGAGCAGGAGATATATTATACAGGCACTGTGGTTTCTTAATTCGCGGATTTTGCGTTTAAGGCATATATAAACTACATCTATCTATCTATCTATCTATCTATCTATCTATCTATCTATCATCTATCTATCTATACACACACGCCAGCATTTACTCAAATGTAACTTAAAACAGCAGTTTCAATTCTGAATTCTTAGTCATACTCTTTGACTCTCGGTCAGTCAGGCAAAGGCACGCACACACAGGAAAACGATTCTTTCCAAACGAACACAAATGGTTGCGTCGTTTCCCCATGTTGTCGTCTCTGTCGCGTGGGTTAGAAAAAAAGTCATGGCAGTTTTACAAATGGACTCCCAAAAATAACAACCATCTCGAGTGCTAACTGCACGATCAAGTTTAAAGTCCTCTAGTTGTCGTTATCCGGACAGCCTTTCAACATATGTAAAGAATAATCCTTGTAAGTAGATCTAAAGCCAGCAGCAGGGCATTTATTAATCCACGAGTATTTTCATAACGATACAAAGAGCATTTAAATCAAATTCATGACGCTCTGGACAGATTTATTATGATCTGGCCTTTAAATCATTAGAGAAGTCCTTCCCATATAATTAAAAAGTGATTGGTCAACGGCACCGTGACGTCCTTCAACAGGCAGACCATGAAGGAGCATGCGCGTGAACTTGGATAATGCCGCAAAGAATAGTGGGATTTCATCCTGGCAAGTTGTTTGGAGGAAGTAGTATTCAGTCCTGCGCCTAAGTTTGCGGTAGACAGTAGGTAGCGTGTTATCACGTGTTTGGACAAACCACGAAAAATGGATTTAACTTTAGTGAAAATGTGCTGTATTTCGCAACAGTTTACACACATTCAGTCCCATTAAGTATATTTTAAATAATTTCATTTAGATTTCCATTTTAAAATTCATTTACATTACCTAATGCAATTTTATTTTTTCGATTTAATTATCTTACAATATATTGGAAATGCCCTGTAGGTAAACTTAATTAAGTTGTAATAGGCCTACATAAAATTTGTGTCAATGGAATCTAACGTCTATAGATAACAATAAATATAGACTGATAAATTGCATATTAATAATAACTAAATGTGCATTTTAAAAAATTAATTGCAATTGAATTTGAATTAAATATACAAAAAAATATGTAATTATGAGTAAAATTGCGAAAGCCACAATTAGGCTAATAATTACATTTTCTGATTTTTAAATGTTACGTGTGCAAAATATTTTAAATATGACACGTTATTATGCTACTTGTTTTGTGAATATTATTTTATACTTTATAATTTTAATTTAGGAAGTTTTGTATAATGATATGAAATGTAATTTGCAATTTTGATCATAATTATATTAGATGGTCAAATTTAGGCCATCTAATTAAACTTCAGATACACGTATTTTACGTTTTAAATGGGGTTTATGATGTATTATGCGAAATATTTATTTTTACAAATATTTACTTATTGCACAATAATATATAAATAAAATGTAAAATTTATCTAAATGAAACAGTGATTTTTTAATCGATTCAGATAAACATTTTATTATTAAAGCGAGAGATAATTTCTAGTGCACTTTGGGGTACGGAGATCTTCACTCCTGAGCTTCCAACGGCCAACTACTATACCTCCTCGCGAAAATCTCTACGGAGATTTGATTGACAGTTCAATTGTATCCAATCGAATTGTAGGTCGGAAAACCAGCGGTCTGGTTGGTATTTTCTTGTGACGTCACAGATAAATTTAGCCAATCGAGTGCCTGTATATAAATTACGAAAATTACGTACTTCTAATTTATTTTACTTGTTGGCGCCCCGCAGTGGACACACGTGGGTATAATGTTAAGAAGAATTTCGTTTGTTACAATAATTGTTTTTCAATTGTTTTCCTATGTTTTTCATTTTATACACTTTAGCAGACTAAGTTGTATGTTCCCCCTTTTCAAAGAAAGTACTCTTTATAACATATTTTTTTTGTAAAATCATGGATTTTTGTTGATTTTTTTGCCAAGACTCTTATTTTTTATGTATTTCTGTATTTGGAAGTATTTAGTGCAGTAAACATAGAACTAGATGTTTGTAAATGGTTCAGTTACATCACTTCTGGTATAGAGAAAATAATTTAACAGAATGGTGTCCGCCTATACAAATGTTGTCCACTAGGCGGTACTGCCCGCTAATTTAGAGAGTGAAATGAGTCTTCGGAAATGTTCTACACTTTTGCAATCGGATTTAATATATATCGTCGTGCCTGGACTATCATGAAATATATTATTTAGTCAGTTAATGGCCTAAGAGTAGCTCAGTTGTCGATTTTTGGTTCATTACAACTGCTACAAATCTACGCTGATTGTTTCAACTTTAAACGACAAAATCCTCCTTTGTCCAGTTTCAGTCAATAATCCTTCATGATTACACATTTGATTTTAGTATCAATTATAGTAATTTTGCATTACATGATATATCATCTCCATTATTGAATCTAATCCTTTCTCCCTTATTTTCACTGCCCACAAGACAAAGGTGTGAGCAGTATTTATGGATAACTTTCAGTGTCAATTGAACATGTGATAATATAACAACAACATGCACCTCTTTGATATGCATGATGTACATCAGTGAAATGAATGCCTCCTTATAACCATTAAGATTGTCATTACAACAGACACAACTTCATAAAGTACCATTTCTTACAATATTTACGTGGTCATCCTAACAAACATCAAGGCTTTGTATGTTAATGATGTTGCAGTGATTTGAGAATGGGAATCCTGCAATCAATTGACACTGATTTTTTTTCACTGAGGATCTTAAAATAAAACTAGCTTGTATGAAAAATGCTTGATTTATATGTTGGTGTGGTCAAATGCTGTCGCTTATGTCAGGAAAGACAGCCAGGTGGCTGTAAAATTAATGGAAACAAGGTAAGAGCTCGGTGAGAAATTGGGCCTTTAAATGTCCCATTAACAAGGAATTTCTTTCAGCAAAACTATACTTTGCACATGCTGAGGTGTAGAGGCATTGGCTAATAATGATTTCTTAGCCGTAAATGATTATTAATTATTAGCCCCCTACTGGTGCCATTCATTTATGACGGCTATTTTTATACATTTACAAGTGTTAATAAAGAAATCAAAGTGTAATGAATAGTCATTTAATTTCATATTTAGAAGAGTTGTGTTTAAAGCTTTTCCATTTTTAAGAGTTGCATACAATTCAGCCATAATCACATGTGATTTTCCAGAGTTATTGTAACTCTTGTCATAGCGCTGAGCTTACAGACGGCACGCTGGGCCTGTAAATTGTGCTGGAGCTAAAGTGGTCGAACACGGCTCCCTGTGGAGGGCGCACACAGGTAAACTATAGTGGTATATTCATCAGTCCCACTGCCTTTCCCAGAAGCGCCCCCCCAGCTGCACCATACACCAAAAGTGACTGATTTGTGGTTTGAGGGCTTGCTCAATGTGAGATGAAATGCTGAGGATGGAAAAGGCTTGCTGGTCCAGCGTGGGGCTCTCCCCCAAGGCCCCCTCTCCTGCCGTGTGGGTTTTGGCTGAGCTGTTCCCCGGTGGCAGGGAGAGGCAGAGCAGGCCGGGGCGGCGAGGGGGTCAGCTCTCTGAGGTGCTGACAGAATGTCGCTCTGCCGAAACGGAGGCCACGGATTTCATGTCGGACTCTGAGATGGCCGGCTTGATAAACATGTCTGCTCTCAGCGGCTGGCGGCAAGTCTTTGTGGAAAAGAAAACAAGAACGGTTACATAAACAAAGAAAATGGCACGAATAGTGCAGAGTAACCGGACCTGCGACGATGACCCGAATCCTGTGGAATGATTTTAATTGTACACAGCCACTCCCAGGAATAGCGCAGCCTGGTGTGGAAGTGCAGAACGTGCACGGTGTGGTCAGAAAGGGGCCTTCAGTCACATGTTCACACCCTGAGCTGCCATCCTCCTATGTAACTGGGAAACCTGAATAAGATGGGTCACGTTGCTATGATGTCATCCTTCCTGACAGATTGGCGTTAAAGCGTATGAAAGGCTTCACACAATTGCCATGGCGTGTGTCCGTATCGAAAATCAGTCCATCAAGCGACGAAAATATGTTCATTAACTAGCTATTAAATCACGCAGTACGGAAAATTCTGCTCTATCTGGATCATGCGTCTCTGGGCTTTTTGTAATTTAATTTCTCCTGTAGGTTGTGGGTTCCAGTCACTCTCTACTGATGAGACAGCTGGTAGGTAACCGGTTTAAGCAACCAGGTGAATAAATAACCAGTATCATGAAAGCAAGGCGCTGCAGGCAAGCTTTTAACGCAAAGACCAGCATATGAGGCATTGGCTGTGATCGGAAGGTCTCCGGTTCAAATCCCAAGTTCTGCAAAGTGATTTCACCACTGGGACCCTTAACTCCCAGTTGCTCCAGGGACAGACTGACTACATTCTCAAAAAATGTGTGTCACTTTTGGTAAAACTGTCTGCTGAATAAATAAAATGCAAAATGTATGAAGGGGAGCACCGGGCTGCTGATGTTCGGACCTCAAGCGTGACACTCAGAGCTTTCACGGAGGCTTGGGGGGGGAGGGGGAGTAAAGTCTGTCCGCAGTGTGGCACCAGGAACCCCATGACCACCCAGAGGACAAGCGGGACTGGGACTGGGACTGGGACTGGGATAGGAGCCAGCTGTGGCTCCACGGTGGCAAGACTTTGAGCCTGTTGCTGTTACCGAGGTCATGATGGTGATGACGTGCGAGCAGCGGGTTCCGCCGCACGACGGCGGAGGCCAGCGGAACCGTCTGCGCGACATGAACGTGGAGAACATCCAGCCAAGGAGCAGACGACGCATTCCGGTAGGTCGTTCCGGTTAAAGTGCAGGCTAATGCGCTAAACGGTTTAGTTTTAGTGACAGCGGAGGTCTGCAGATGCATTATTCATTTTCACAAGTTCAGCGATTATCTGGAGAGCCGGTTCAAAGGCTTGTGCTATGTGTACATCAGCAAGCATGCATATGCTGCAGGAAAGCAGAGAATATTAGTATTATGCTGTTTATCACTCATTATCCCTCCTGTCTCTAATCATCAACTACCAAGCAGCATGAAGCGAAGCAGGAATTACTAACCGGTAAAGGATTACTAGAAGCTCTCCTTTGATTAAAGTGGAATCCCTCATTATAGCTGGTTCTGGCTGTTTTCAACTGACTCAGAGCTGTGAGACAGGATGTTTATACTATCCTTGACCAAGCAGACATAAAACGAGTTCTTGTGAAAGTGTGGTCTGAGTGTGTTCACTCAATCCCCACTGGAGTCTTGCCAGGTGTTCCCCTGACCCTGATCACCATGGTTACCATACTGCCTCACATTTTATGGGATAGCCTGAAGATGCTGACTCACAGCGTAGCGTCTGTATATATGCATATTCTGTCTTTGTTAACTTGTATGCATGGAATGTTAATTTCACTATTGTTATTGCAGATCTACTGCAGATAATTTATGGGACGTTTCTCCCATGTCCACGACTCACCATATATGGCGCTTTAAATGTACTCTCTAACCTAAGCGGTGTAGTTCTAAGCGTGGAATTATAAGATTTGTGGCCCCCAAACTGCCTGTGATCACATGACTTCCGTGCCCGTGATTGCAAAATAGGTGAACTATGATCTTTTTTGGCGTTAGAAATGAGGATAATAATCAACACCGGCCCTTAAAGAAGTCATTGACAGAGATGTATGAATACATCAGAGTTTTTTGCTTTAGGGTGAGCGCAGTTCAGGTCAAGGTTCAAAAAGAATTTCTCCAGCCGACGACCTGATCCCTAATGGCTGACAGATGTTTATGCAATCTCAGTGGTCCTCTGTAAGAAGCGAAAATGCAGACTTTCTCGCAATACTTCTGTAAGGTTTTGTTGGGGTGGGGTGGGAGTGGGGGGGGGGGCGCGTTCCCTGCCCCATCCAAGTGAATGCATTCTTTACAGAGAGAGGCGCACACCCTCGTTGACTGCCAAGCGCGTCCAGATGGCCGGCCGACGGGACTGTGTCGAAGTGAACTGGGGCTGACTGGGATCTATTGACGGCGGTAGATTCCTCCGCAGACCCACCGATTCTCGGGTTACAAAAAGACATTCCCCGGTCGTGTCCACTGTGTTATTTTTGTCATACCGTGAGCAGTCAGCCAAAATTTGCTTTAGAGCTTTTAACGAGCGTTTTTACGTGTTGAGATGTTCATCATAGGTCAGGGTAAATTTTATAATATGGTTTTATTGAGTGATATTCTGCTTTTAAAAAATACACTCAAAGGTAGTTTTAATTCCTTGTAGGTTTTCTGCACAATTCACAATTTATATATATATATATATGAAGTTTTATATATATAGGCCTATATATATAATTAAAACGGGAACATGTGTGATTATTATTATTATTTTTATTACTATTGGTAGTAGTAGTACAATTATTATTATTATGATTATGATTAATAATATTACAAAGAAGAAGAAGGACATCTGCTGAATTATTAACTTAGGACTGTCATAAATCTCCGACTGGGCACAACAGTCTAGAAACCCATTTCACCTTTTGGGTAATTTTCCACGTTATTTTCTAAAAGGGTGACAGCCAGTCTAGTTATGTCCAATTACTGTAGCCCTGAAGTGGAACAGAATTTAGCAAATACGTATATTAATAGTGAAAACCAGTGAGTTGCCATGCTTGACTGAGTAAGAACAGTTTTACCAGTCTGTGAAATGCCCAGTTAAACAGTCACTTCGTGTTAGTTTTCCAGAATGCAATTTTTATTGCACACTGAGACCATACAGAAATCTTAAAGTTTCTAATTGCAAAACAAAATAAATAAACAAAAATGAGGCTTGAAAACTGGATCTTGTCTCTCTGCGTGTTTTAGTTACTGTACATTAACAGTGGTCACTTATATGTCTCACAGAAAAGAACCATGAAGACATAACCATTAATTCTGCTATGTTTTATGTGCTTGAGTTTTAACTTTTATAGATAGCTGGTCAACGGCCTTTATTCTGTAGATACCTAACAAGCAGAGAATTCTGTTTAATTCCTCTGGCACATTAGAACTTGCATCATAAGATTTGGATTTTACATAGAGACAAAACAAACAAACAAAACTATTCGTGGGTCATACTCAAATTGCAACAATTAGCTGGTTTAATATTTGAACATGGTTTGATACATGTATGTTAGAACATATTTAAAACACATTGCCAGATTTTTAATTGAAATTTGTTTACAGATTTGTAATATTTTAGCTGTGTTTTATTATTCTGCGTCATCCATATATGTATATTATATAGCCTATAGATTACATTTAGTATTGATAAACTACAGTGAAAGAAATTAAAAAATCTTATGCAAAATTAATAAAGCAAAAACAGAGTAAGGTAATGGCAGATAGCTCTGCATGTATATGTCTTTATTATGCTTCGCATGCTAACGCAATTGCTTTCATAAAGAAGGAAAACAGCAAAAAAACTTTTTTAAATGTAAGCAGATTTTAGAGACTAAAGTTATATTAAACTACTGACTGCAAATACAACAAATTTAGTATTTTTGTTTAGGCCTATGTGAAAGTATACAATCAAAAATAAGAAAAATAAAGACAATAAATAGAGATCATAGAAATCATGGCTGCAATCTGTCTATTTTTATGTTTTCCATGTAAAAGGGAAAAAACTTTTACAAGGGTTGTTTTCAGCAACAGAAATGGGGGGCTTTTCTCTTTTAGCAAAAGTAAATATTCTTTTCTTGCTTCATTCGGCTCCTTCTGAAACACATCTGATGCTGTGACGGTCAGATCTTTTACCTCCAAAATTCAGCGTTAATGATCAGTTCCTCCTTTGGTTTAGGTTTTTTAGTGACCTGGTCACTCTCACTAATATCCGTGGCAGGCAGATACCGGTGCTCGTGTTAAGTGGGGGGTGGCAGAAGCGTCTACCTCACGCACACGTGAAAGTTATCGTCAGGACAGATGGGGCCAACGTGCAGCGGGGCTTGGGGTTCGTGCCGTTTTCACAGCTCCCGGCACGCTTACGAAAACTTTTTTTTCCCCACTGCAACCTTGAATGTTCTAGAGAAACACGATCTGAAAGAGTCGGCGCGACACCCTAACATGCGAACTCCACGCTCACGCACACACACAAACAGGCGCGCGCGAACTCCACGCTCACGCACACACACA
>JAODUD010000046.1:2194175-2207582 GCA_026784285.1 Stomatorhinus walkeri | reverse complement strand
TACTTAGCGTTAGCATTTTTCCCTTTGAAATGAATGAGCGGTCCCCATAAGGATATGTTTACCCTACACATGTGTGCATGTGTGTGCGTGCATGTGTGCGTGCGTGAGTGCGTGTGTGTGAGTGCGTGTGTCTGTGTGTGTGCGTGAGTGCGTGTGTCAAGGGGCCGACAGGGAGGTCTGTGCTACAGAACGGGCCGAAGGGGGGGGGGGATTTGGGGACAGGGTGAGTCAATGTGAGACCCCAGTAGGGAACTGCAGGCCTTATTTTCCACGTTGTTTATATATCACAGCTAATGTCCAGCGACGGCAACTCTTCGTGATTAATGTTTCGTCTAACTTCACAACCATTCCCAGCCATTCCCACAGTTATTTTGCAGAAAACAGGACATTATTACACAAAAAAAGGTTTGAGGGTTATTATATACTTTAAATGTTTAGCCATATTTTTGCAGATTGCACATACTTTTTTGTAATTAGCCGCGTACTTCGTGGCAGTGGAAACGCAGGCTGCTCCCTGCAGCTGATGGGCAGGCATGTGACGACATGCGACGCGGCACCCCGACGGTCACAGCTTGTTTTTCACACCGTGGCTGAAGACTGCCCGCTCGCCCCCGCAAGGGAGGAGGGCCGTGACCTAAGGGGAGACTCCTTTGCCGCACACGCCTGCCGCATCGCGCTGGGAGGCCTCCCAGTTCAGTGTAGTGGCAGCACCGTCCCCCGGAGCGGGGGTAGGATTTCTGGCACTGGGATCCTCGGATTACTCACCCCCCCAGGTCTCTGCTTGGGGTAGCGCCCTGATCTGCCCCCCCCTCTCGATTTCTTTCGCTCACTTTCTCTCTCACTCTCTCTCTCACCAGAAACCAGGGCTAAATGAACTTTATCCAAAAGGATTAATGACCAGGAAGCCAACTAAAAGAAAACGTTGTGAGATGTGCGCACTGCGGAGATCCACATCCGACGCCGAGCGTCCACATCGCTGGCGATCGCAGCAAAAATTCCTGCTTGCTATTCACCTGCTTCCATTCCCGCTCCCTTCCCTCAGTATCCTAGCAACTCACGCTGCTACATCCCATAATTCAGGCAAGCAGGCACGACCTCTCGCCTTCATTTAACTTGCCGGTGCACAATCTGCTTCCTTTAACTGCAGCGGTAGAACTGCGTGTTTTTCTCTAGCTGTGGCAGAAACAATGTCCAAAAACGTGGAGAAGGACTTACTGGGAAGACTGCAGGGAGGTCTAATGGTTGAATGGTAACGACTTTTAAGTACGGTGCAGAATAAACGGTAGAGTTACGAGGATGTGTCCCTGCCAGGGAACTACACTGGGTCTATGTCCACTTCCCTCTGGCTGTCTAGTTAGTGATTTCACTATTTTCCTCCTAACCCAGCACTCCACAGCCCCACTCGTATCCTGCAGCATCAAGTGCCTGCCTTTGGAACTGCCAGTCACAGCTTGTTGCCATGGGAACGAGTGTATCGCTAACAAAGGCCCTTCTGTTAATGATGGAGATGGACAGAGAGGGAGAGAGAGAGAGGGCAGCAAGAAAGGTGGAGGAGGAGGAGGAGAGTTCGGGGGGAGGGGTGAAGGCAGCACGGGGGGGGGGTGGGAGCCGGGGAAGGGGCCCCGAAGCCCAGAGCTGAAACCCCCTGGTGAATTAATTTGTCTTCAGAGAATCAATGAGATGTTTATCACCAAGACATGGGGAAACAAACGCAGTGCGGCCCAATCTAAACTGCAGCAATCAGCATGGCTGCCCCGTCTACTTCTGTTAATCTGTTTGTGTACATTTCAGCTTCCTTTGAAACATCCCCCCCCCCTGTATAAACACGGACTTGGGCGCCTGCCATGTCATCGTCTTGATTGGCATAAAGTTGCCATACTCTGCTACCCCCCCCCCCCCCCCAGCCCTGTCATACGCCGGACACGGGACCCGCGCGCCGTAGGGGGGTCAGGATGCAAATGCGATGCTGGTGTGTGCGAGGTCTGTGCTGGGGAACTCAAAAGCAGGGGCGGCATTTTCCTGACAAACTTTATATGGTTTTAATCCACTTAGAATAAACCAGCTTCCCAAACCAGTATGAAATGCAGAGGCTACTTTTGTGTGCATTCCTTTCATTTCTTCTTTTCTTCTGGTACATTGATTACAAAGCTCTTTATTTCTTTTTTAAAATAAAATTTCATTTTATTATTTTATTTTATTATATGATTTCCGTCCTTACACATTTATTGTCTACTTCTACATACATACAAAGAAATTTACCCTCATGGAGATCAATAAAGTTATCAATAAAGTTATCAATAAAGTTATCAGTAAAGTTATCAGTAAAGTTATCAATAAAGTTCTCAGTAAAGTTATCAATAAAGTTATCAATAAACATATCAATAAAGTTATCAGTAAAGTTATCAATAAAGTTATCAGTAAAGTTATCAACAAAGTTATCAGTAAAGTTCTCAGTAAAGTTATCAATAAAGTTCTCAGTAAAGTTATCAATAAAGTTATCAATAAACATATCAATAAAGTTATCAGTAAAGTTATCAATAAAGTTATCAGTAAAGTTATCAACAAAGTTATCAGTAAAGTTATCAATAAACATATCAATAAAGTTATCAGTAAAGTTATCAATAAAGTTATCAGTAAAGTTATCAACAAAGTTATCAGTAAAGTTATCCCATCTAGTGAGCACAGTAAATTCCTTAGCATTTCTTTCGAGTTTTTTTTGGAAACTTAGGAAAAAACATACAAAATGTTGTGCCTGGAGACCCCCCATCTGGAGAAATGAGGCCAGCATCACATGCATGTATAGATGCAAATGTAGGGTGTCCCCCCCACGCCTCTCCCTGAGTAGGTCAGCCCCCCATGACCTTTGCTGCACCCAGGGGCCAAGTTAGAACAGTTCAGAGTTCAAAGTTCATTCAGTGAATTGCCTGGCCGTTCCATGCTCTCCTTTGTCTATCCACCCTACTGGATGTGTGAAGGAAGATAAACAATGATACATACATGTATTTTATGTTTGTCCAGTGGCAGTTTAAAGGGACTGGAGAAAGATGGAAATAGTTTGAAGTTTTACCAGCAGGGCTACATAACTAAACCGGTATAACTAACCGGTATAACTAACCGGTATAACTAAACCGGTATAACTAAACCGGTATATACTAGTTAAGTTAGTTTGTACCTTATAATTTTATCTCCATATATATATATATATGTGTGTGTGTATATCTATCTATATATATATATGTTAGTTTGTACCTTATAATTTTATCTCCACAGTTATATAATAAATTTCATGTCCTTTTTAAGCAATATCCATTAAAATGCCTTTGAACATGTTCTTTTAAAAAAATTATAATAATAAAATAATATGTATATATATATATATAAAGTCTGTGGAAATATTTACAATATGTTTTTTTGCAAAGATAAACCTCACATAAGGAAGTTCTCCGGAGCATAGCCATCTTCCGGAGAGCGAAGCGACAGTTTGAAGCATTGAAAAGCACAGCGTCTGTGATCCGTGGTGCTCTGCTTCCCCAGAGGGACGTTTCTCTTCAGAACTCTCGATTACTTAATTGCGTGATTACTTGATTGCTTGGTTAAAGCCTGTCAATTAAGCTTCTTCTGGGTTCCAAAGCGTCGCGTCTTCATTTTTTACAATCTCCGTCGCTGTGACTGGCGTCAAGAAGTTAGATGGACAGAAGCTGACTGCCACTCCTTTATGGGGTAACAGATTATCGTGAAGAGCCCAGATCACGGCCGCCGACGGCATTTAAATAGTAACACATTATACGGACATGTACAGTGTTCCCTTATTCCAGTTCACATTTTATTTTACATAGTTGTTGAATTATTAATTGTCCATGAAGCTGTCCAGAAGTCATAGTGGATTATAATATCCCCTCTAGACACAAAAAAGTGAAGAGTGTGTTTAATTTGAACTGACGAGGGGAATGTATTTGTGTTGGAGATAAAGAGCTCTGGAGCCTTGTGCGAGTTCATCGTGCAGACGGGAGTGATTATCCCGTAATAATAAACCCTGGGAGTTAAGATGGGGATTGGAGAGCCCACGGACCAGCACACGTATCAATCTGGCCCGCGGGTCAGCGCCGGCGTCCTGACGCAGCCCCTTCCTCTCTCACCCCCTTCGCCCGTTCGCCTGTACATTGTTGCACTCTTACGCCGCTCACATCGGAAACCTTGAGCCGGTGAGGCCGTGTCGGGTTTCAGAACTGTGCTGAAAGGCCTGCACTCTGAGAGCAGATGTTAGATACACGTTTTAAGTGGACAGGGACAGAACAGAGGCGGCAGGGGGGGGCAACCAGGCAAGTTACTCGTATGCAGTGACCAAGAAATTAGGGGGAAACAGATGCATGCCACCTGGACCACGGTGGGAGGGGCGGGTGGCATGGATGACAGGCAGACTCCGTGGACAGAGGGCCCCCAAAACAGGGAGTGAAATATGACAGAAGAAATTTATAGGAAATAAATGACTAATAAATGTTTGCATTTCATATATAAAAAGTGTGTTTTTTAATCCAAATTAAGCAAAAAAATATACTGACACATTTTTACAATATAAAAATATAGTCACGCCATAATGGAAAATGATAGAAATTTTTGTTTCAATTTTTAGTATTTTTTTGTAGGGAAAACAAAGTATGATAAGCAAATTCTTGACTTGTGGAGGTTGCAGAGTTCGGTTTCAGCCATAAGCCTGGTCTCTGCACGGCTTTCCTTCTGCCTTTTCATGAGTGCATCACCGCTGAACTCCCCAGTGGGGGTCCTCAGCTCTGTACTTTACAGGTGGTGGGGAGGGAGACAAAAGGGGAAATGAGGCAGGAACGAGTCCAGCTGGTCGGCGGGTAGCGGATGCTGAGCGCCATGGCCGCCGTCCAGAGGCAGCCTCTCTGATCCTGATATTGTGCATGTGCAACGTGATTGGCTTTTTCTCTCAAGGTTTAACGCGATTGGCTCATCCTTTCACGGTTCAGTGCGATTGGCCTGTCCCCTGAAGGCCAGGTGGATGCTGAGTGCTAAGGAACAATAACTTGCAATTTCTCTGTCCTTTAGATTAAAAACGCTACAATATGCTACAAAAGCAATGTTTTTTGTTTCAGATCATGAAGAATATCTGTCTGAAACGTATCTCAGGTTTGCACGTGCCCTATTTTTGCACCATGAAAAGCCTCTGGCATCCAAAGTCAGAATTTATGATTCCCGTTCCTCAGGTGCACTGATTTCTGATCATGTGACACTCACGAAGCTCCTGCTCCAAATAGGTGTTTGCTTAAGAGAGATGATAGAAACAAAGAAGTTTATAGTGTGCTGTCTAAACAGTGTAAAGCTTAGCAGGACTCAATACATTATCACTGAGAAATTTAGTGTTGTATAAACACCGTGTTCTTAAAAGTCTCACTATATACTATTTCAACCTAGTTTATTGCTCCTCTGAGTGAAAAAGGTATATTTAAAATCCCTTGTAATACCTAAGTCATATTTCAGTAACATGGGTATTAAACTTCACTCTGCTGAACCATCACCACCAACCCTTAGAACCGCAGGATTTAAGGCCAATTCATATTTTCCAATATTCCCTTCTGGAATTCCTGTTTTAATGGAGCAGTTTCCATAGAGAGTGACATCAGTCCTCAGCGTCTGGGCAGACAGCTTTCCCGCCACCAGGGCCAAGCTGGGTTAGGGTCGGGTGGCAGAAGAGGACCTTCTGACTGGAAATGAAAGGTGGCAGTTAGGGAGGAAGCATCTACTGATACTATCAGCTCCTGGTTGCTCATATCCTCAAGGAACCACACTGTTACACCTTAACCTAAGATACCTGAGATGATAGCAGCAAGGTCCATCCAAAGAATGCCAAGTATGATATCATCCCTAGACCTACAATATGGCTGATGGGTACTGCAGATTCCAAGGTTTCCGCGGCAACCATTATCGTCACCTGTTTGTTTGTTCGGAAGTGTAAGACATGTCAGAACACCGCCCGTCAATCTCCTGTCTGGTGTCATCGTGTGACATCAGACTAGGTCCTGACCTGGCAGGCTAACGGTGAGAGGCGAACAGCTCCCGTCCTTTCCGTTCAGGAAGAGCACTCGCAGGAGCGGGGCTTGGATTTATTTTCCATAGATACTCTTTTCAGCGTCAACAAAGCAAGAGGACTCCTGCTCTCCATCAAAAACGGAAAGAAAGAAGTTCGTCAGAGAGTTGGGTTTCCGAACTACTGCCAGGGGCTTCGGATTTAATTACGGAATCGAGAGTTGATGGCTACCTGACATAAACAAACCTTCGTCGGCCACTTCATGGCAAACGCGGTTCTGGGAGACGTCAGGTTGGGGTCTGACAGCGCATTACGACATCGCTCCGCTGATCACACCAGACGCCCCCCCCCAGGCCCCTGAAATCCAGTTCATTGGTACCACTGTTACCAATCCTTTGTTCAAAATTTTTTTAAAGAATCTTAAATCAGTCTTGAAAACACGGTCACTTTGAATATCTGTCAGGCTGAGTTTGTTTGTATCTCATTGGTATTTCGTCATGGCTTTAAAAGCTGATATTTGCATGGGTCACATAAAACAGAGCCTGTTCAGGACTGATGCTTTCGGCATGACTGATGAAATCCACGAGCATTGTAGTGTGTAGTCAGTCAGAGCAAATTACTGTCAAAGTACCAAAAATCTCATTTTAGAAAGACGGAAATGTTGCGTATGGCTACTTCATCCCCATATAACTGTTTTTTTTTACTTTACAAAAACATTAACGGATGTGGAAATATTTTCCAGCTTTTTCAAACATCCTCTGGAGTTTAATGGTGGTTTTAACAGCTTTATCAACCCCTTCTTCTCAAAGATCTCCCTCGAGATGGACCAAAGTACAGCTGAGGCTGTCCCTGTGGAGTTTCGCTAGATGTCATAGTGCTTTATGTATCCCTGCATGGTTCAAGCATCCTGCAGTGTCTACACAGGGATGTAACCAATGGCATTCTGACTGAGTAGTCATGTGACCATTAGTTTTTAACATAATTTAATGTGGCACCATTGAGTAACAAGGAAATATAGTAATATTGTATGGGGAATGCAGGCACTAGCTAGGAATTCTATTGTAGGCATAGATTTAAGGGGCCAGGGTACGTGTGTTGGGGGGTAGACGTTCCCCTCAATGTTCAGAGTGTGCTAAATTGCATGCATATGGAGTTGGGAGAGGGGAGTTAAAGCACCCCCCTTGTCCACATGAAACCTGTGCCCATGTGTCATGTGTCATTCAGTGACAAACAGCATCCTTGCAAATGTTTGAGTTCAGCAAGCAGTGCTGAATTAAGACCCAAGTTTCACATGCAACCCGCTGAAGTCTTTCAAAGCTTTATTTTTTTTATACACCTTGTCCTTTAGAGTACAGTAGTTTGCGAACTGTAGTGCATTCCAGTGCTTTCCAGGTAGGTCTAATGTGTTTAGACAATGGATGTCCCTTTCATAAAATTTTTACTTTTTACATAAGCATGAAAGGCAGTTTAAAAATGGAAAAAATTGATGGTGCGTGGATTCTGATAGACATTTGTTATTAAAAGACTTCTGACAGGGAAGTTTTATCACTCTAGCAGTAATATAAACACTGTTCTATGATCTGTACTGTTTTTCTTGTTCTATGTTTACAGCCAATATAAATCTAAGCAAATGTGTGTCACATGTTGGACAAAGTGAAACACTACTGTTCTTTTGGTAATTCCTTTGTAAAAATTAATGGCACGAAACTGACACTGCCTACATGAAATCAAGTTTTGCGATTCGCATCGGAGGACGTGATTTGTTATTTTAGTGTTGCAATCCATCTGATTCCCGGTGTTGCCTTTCCTCACGCAGCCTGCATTGTTCATTATTCGCTTCGGCTTTGATTGGCTTCCCGTTCCTGGCTGGGACTCTGGTACATGCTGTTTAAAACCTCTCTGTGTCAGACAATAAACCCAAGAGCTCCACACCGAAACCGTGCGAGAGCCATCCTGCCAGTAGACGGGCCCGAGAGCATGCGGATTTATATGGATCATAACACATATACTGTGTCATAAACAAATGAGCGTAGGCACGGGTCCAGTTGGGTTATGTCGGTTCTCCATGCTCCCGCTCGGCCTCCTGGGTGCTCCAGCAGCAGAGTGGTCCCGTCCTCGGAACGCTCGCATGCCAGCTTTGGGGTGCCGTGACCTGTACCCACTTAGTGCTGACAGCAGCCCATTCGCCATCCATCTCCAAGAACCCACACGTCCGTCAGCCATATGGAGCTGGACTGCTTAAGGTTGAATACGCCAGTAACGACTCACAGCTGGAGTATGAACAAAAAAACAGCCCCGGGTGATAGGGCATTTAATTGACAGCGGCAGGCCCCGGTGATAGACGTGCTTATTCGCCTGTTGTTTGTTTCAGTTCAGACATGTTAGCTCTTGCCGACCCCGAGCACTCCGGGGTGAGCCTTTCGTGCCGAGTACTTCAGGAGGCGAGAGACTCACCTTTAGCTACGGATCTGTTCTTAGGATGTTGAGGGGAGGATACCCCGGTCGAATGGCAGATATTTAAATGAACCCCAATAAATCGTTCGAATTTTTTTGGCAGGAGTTATGTGCGGGTCTCATTACCGTAGATGTCTGGGATGAGAGTAAACTTCCTAAGTGCCTATTTCATGGCTCTTTTGTGCTTCAGCATCATGGTTCATCATGAATGTCACCTCAGTTTGTATATATCGTTCATTTTAATGCTTCCTGCATCCAATATATATTTCATTTTATATATCATTTTATGCACACTGTTTGTATAAAGTTAATTAAACCAGAAAAATATTCCAGCAGTTATATTCCTACCACTTCTGAAAATATCATTATTAGTTCCGAAAGAAGGGAGCATATAAAGTTTGAATATAGTCGCAGAGATTTTGGGAAATTAATGACAAAGGAATTAGATTTATTTGTATTTTTGTGGTTTTTCTTGTGCCTGTAAGGCAGAATCCATGCCAAGATTATCCTTCCAAGCTCTGCGGACGGTGGGTCGCCTAGAAGGAGTCGCGCTTAATCAAGCCCCTGCTTTTCATGGAGGGTGCGGCGAGTTTAACGCAGTTTTTAACGCACCACTGATGTGTCTTTTAGATGTCGACGAGCTCGCAGTCGTACATTAAAAGTGAGCGACGGCAAGCGTTGTCACCGGCGGGGAGCCCCATGAGGTTCATGTGGTGATTGATTGATGTTTGATTTCAATCCAGGGTCACTACAAGTCACTCAAATGGCCCCTCCTCAAGTCAGGAGGATGTTTGTACAATGTTAGCGAAACGTTTAATCAGCTGCCGGCACTTGTTTAATTGAACTCAGGTTGGGGAAACCGGGCCGGTGGCTAGACACAGAGCAGGCGCGGCTGGGATCCGAGCAGCGGTTCCTCTTGCTGTCACCCTAACGCGTCTGTTCTGTGTCACATGCTGGCATCCAATCACAGAAGCGCGCCAAAATCGGGACGCCAATCGCCTTCCCCCCGCCACAACCACCCCTTGCACATGTTACAACAATTTTACGGCCCAAACGTGGCGGTGTCGTGAACTGTTTGGATTAATTGTTAATCTTAATTGCAGCCATTATTTAAAAATTTTAGCTTTAGCGTGTCTGTCCAGGATCTTGATGGTTAAAATGACCCAGGATGGTGAAAGGAAAAAAAAGCAATTTTTTTCACTGCTGGAGCCAATTTTCACAATGATTTCATGGCTGCAGAATGCCATAATGGCCGTGGTGCTCCGTAATTCCGCACAGTTGCAGTTAACTGCAGAGTCCTGTGGCTGTAGGGGGTGGCCAGCGTTTTTGCGGTGGGGGGATGGAAACTTTTACGGCTGGAGTGCCCATAGATGTGATGGACATGTGAATAAAAAAAAAGCACCCCCTGCTGCCCCCTCCTTTCCATTAACGTGAAGCGGGGGGGGGGGGGGGGGGCACTGACAAGGCTCTGCACATGCTCGGGGAGTCGCGGCCTTGGAGTAAATCTCAATCGGTAAATCTGAATTAATCTTCCGTGACAAGGGCCGTGTCTCCTCCGGTTACTGCTTCTTCTGTTCTCCATGACTTCCCTGGCCATTACTTACTTTGGCCTCCGTCGGTTGTTTGCTTAGTCTCCGCTCCCCGCATTCGCTGACTGACTCCAGGTGTTTTTTTTTTTTTTTTTTTAATCCTCAGCGTAATTTCTCTGGATGCATCTTGGTTTCAGTGGACATGTCTGCCCCGCCTTCGAGGCTCTCCCTTTTTACTCCGCACGTTCTTGCTAGATGACGGGTCCTCGTCCGCCCGCCGTGCCAAGAACGGACGGTGAGGCCCACCTGCCCTCTGTCACCCGTCCCATAGAAAGCCACTTTCAACTGTAAAAACACTGCATTTATTTTCTGAGGCCATGCAAGGTGTAGTCACCCACCTTATTTTCCCTTGAGGAAAAAAAAAGCAAAAAGTTTTTTATGTGTCAGTATTAATCTCAGATTAGGAAGCCAGTTTAAACATCGGCTGTGTTTAACCACATGTGAGGTTTGCATTTCACACGCTGTTCTCAGTTTCAGAGAATAATAAGGCTCCTCCGCATTAAATGCAGAACTGAAAGGAGCGTCTGATTTGCACTCAGGTTTATTAACTCCGTTTCACTCCTCCGACCCACAGAAAGATGGAAAACAATGGCCGTGAAAACATTCCAGCCCCGAAGCATTATGGGTAATCACACGTAGCTTGCGGACAACACCATGAGCGTGTGTGTTATGACCTGAATGGACTTTCTTCTTCAACAAAAAGGGATGATTTCGATTAAATTGAACAGCTTCGAACCTGAAAAGGATGCTTGGTAGAGAGAGAGCTCTCGTGGTCACTCGCGCTCCCCTGTACTTTCTCAGACACTACGAGAAAAGAGAATTTGTTCTCAAATTAAGCTTTTATTGGCAGTGAATGCTGAAAACCACCACCGCTATCCCCCCTTCAGCAGAACTACCCAGGCCTGACATAATCAGAAATGGATTTACATTGTCCAAACTCAAAATTGTCTCTTTCAATTAGGGGCTTATCAAGAACCAATCTGGAAACCATTACCTAGTAAGTCCTAGGCAGTAATTGCTTGCAGCTGAGAATCTAGCTCCGGGTAAGTGGGGAATAGAGAGAAACTCAAGAACTAACAAGTGCGATTGATTCTATTCAGAATTCCCCTGGTGTACTGCCATGTTTCAGAGCTAGGCAGAGGAAGCCGTCTCTCACAGGCCAGGAAATGAACTGGCAGACACAGGCCGGTTTGTATCCCAGCACCCCCCCTCGCCCCCCACCGCCCTTCACTTTCAGCTGCTCCTTGTTAAAGTGGAAATGATGGGACCCCTTGTTTTTGTCAGCATTTCACCCCCCAGACAAACAAAAAACGGCGTCGGCTCGGAATAACGCTGAGTGCCTCCGACGGCCGATTGTTGCCGTGCGGCGGGCTTCTCTCCTGTGACGCCTTACCCATGATGCCTTTTATGCTGGGGGGGGGGGGGGGGTGGGTGAACGATCCGAGTGTACTGCCGAAAGTCGGGATGCCATTTGTAAGTATGTCACCTCATAGACGTTTTGAAAAATGCAACCGTCGGCCCATAAAGACTGGTAAAAGTGACATGGCTTTGCAACTTTGAACAATAAATAATTGATTCCAACTCCATGGCAGAGTTGTTTATATCAGAGGACCGTCCAATTGGAACAGTCAGGGACATCCTACCTCACTTTGCGGGCATATTAGGTTGTAGGTGTTTCAGGGTTAGGGGTTGATAAAGTGTTGAGGCTCATTCAGACAGACACGTACTGACAGACGGACTGACAGATCACCCAGTTGGTTGGCGTGTTTATTCTTACAAAAAGCAAGACATTAATGAATACCAATATTCGAGGCCAAGGTCACCTGAGGTTCAGAACATCTGTCTTAAATTAGTTGTCTCTCTGTTATGGGCAGGAGGACGCTGATGGCAGAATGGGAGACAGAGAGGACCTGGGATTTGAACAGGACACATTGTGCAGACTGGAGAAGGTGCCATAACATCCCAGAGACGGTCAGGACATTTCTCAGACTCGACACAACAATGTGAAAGTGACATTAATCTTGGCCATTAAATAAACCGTTTACCCTCATACATGCAGTTTGGAGAAGACCTTAAAAACCCACATTTCCTGTGAACATTAAAGTTATTTTTGCATTGCGATTAGTCAAAGATTCCGTAATTAAAAATGTACATGAGGCTTTTCACTTAAGATGTTCCGGCTGGGGATGAGTTGTTGGCCAAAGAAATCATTAAGCATCATTAAGTCAGTGGTCACCATGGTAGCACTGGAATAGGTAACAGCATAAAGCCACAATGTGTCCACATTTAATTAAATAATGTCATAATGTTGTCCTTTCTTTCTTTACTTGCTTGGGAAAGGTTACGTGACGTATGGGGGGGGGGTGTTAATAGTATCAGGTTTTCAGTGACAGCTCCGTCGTCCTTAACTACAATCCACTAAAGATCACCATGATTGTACAGCAGGTGGTGTCCTAGTTAAGGATGTGGACTTGTTGCTAGGCAGCCTTAGGTACTTAATCTGAGATGTTTAACCAGCAACCATCTAGTAAAGTATTCAGACTGAAAGCCGTACCAGCTATGCAAATATCTGCAGAATATTCCGGTAAAGTTCCATAACCAATAGTTCTGGCCAAGTACACTCCAAGGTGACCAAATTTAAAGATTTCTGCTGCTGACAGGCATAAGGGCTGTGCCTTTTCACCACAATGTCTCCCCCGACGAGGCGGGGGCCGATGATCTAAGACACGGGGAGGGGAAAATTGCCGCTATCTTTTATCCTCCCACTTTCTTCTGCTGTCCTCCTGCACTGCTGGACACAACACAGGTGGAGAGAGAGGAACGCTGGCATCTCTCACCCGCTGGCAGCTCGGCATCTCCACTGGGCCAAAGCGAGTTCTGCGCAGGCACCGCCGTGGCCGGCCTGAGATTTTGTTGGGTCCTCGCAGAGGAGAGGAGCAGCCAACTTCATGTCGACTCCATTGGCCAGCGGATCAACTAACAAATGAACTAACGTGACCGAGCGGGACACATGTTTGGCGGCGTTGTTTACTCTTGCGGTCGATGTCGCGATTTTTATGGATGCGGTGTCTCTCGGACAGATGACTTCAATTACAAGTATTTCAGGCTTCTCGTTCCGAGGACCTTCTCTGGTTGTCTAAATTGTGTCATTATTTTTCTTCCTCCTGGTTGAGACAAAGCATTTGTCTGCTTTGTTGTGACACCCAGGGAAAGTCGGTTGGCGTTAAGGCTGCCAATTAGCCGCACGCATAAATGTCCTAAAGAGACCTCAGGAGCCCGGGTGGGGGGGGGGGGGGGGCTTGTTTATGGGGCCGAACT
>JAODUD010000046.1:2132973-2147605 GCA_026784285.1 Stomatorhinus walkeri | reverse complement strand
GTAGCCCCAGATCTCGGGAGGTACAGTTGGAGGTGGAGAGAGGGATCGATTTAGAAGAGGGCAAGGATATTATTAATCTTTGTGATTAAGCCACAAGGCAAAGGGGTAGAAAACCCCAGACAGTCTTGTAGTGACCCAGTGTAACAAATACGCTGGACTAACAAAGACCCCAGACTCTCAGGGGAAAGGTTGTCAGACTGAGGTTATGTTTCTTCTTAAACTGAAGAAGATCTTTGCGGAGTCCTTTTTGGCTCAAAATAACGAAATGTGGTAAAGATGGATGCCCTCTGCTACTGACTGGGTGTGATGCTGAAAATATAGGGGCCCTGTAACCTGCAGCTGTCTGTTATTTGATTATGTGTAAAAGTTTATAATGTATCATTCATGTAATCTGTATTATATGGTTTATATGGCTAAAACAATCAGGCTTTTGCCCTTACGGTTACTCCTACAATGAATTTGGTGTAACAGGATAACCCACAACCTTGGACTCTTAGATGGATGGATGAAACACAATGACAGTCATGAATTGTGATTCATGTGATTGTAACATTTTGTTGCCTAATCAAGGATATTCAGCACCTCACCTCTTAACCAACCTCATATCCTCACCAACTGCCCCTCTTCTCGATTCGCCACTTTTGATGTTTAGTCAGTATCTCATTGCAAGACAGCAGCAGCCGCAGTTAGCAGAGCTCGGAGCTGACCACAGACCAGCCCATGCTTTAGTCACGTCCTGGGAGTGACCTTAATATTACCACAGACGCCTTGCGTTGCTGCTGGAGGATCTTAAGACACATGCGGGTTGCGTCAGCATTCCTGGCCTGTGACTTTGGAAATCGAGTAGGTCCCAGTTGATGACATCACATGGAATGGTGGTTTCCAGTACAGAGTAAAATTAACAAGCCTTGGGAGGAGTCACCCTCAAGGCTAAACAAGTAGAAACTGCTCTTGTACCTTTGACTGGGATTTTATAGGGAGGTAGGAATGGGACGGTGTGATGTTTTTATTGCTAACTATGCACACCTCAAGCACGCGGTGAGGACTCTTCAGGACCAGTCCAGCCCATTTCCAGCCCATGTACCTTCATGCTGGGAAAACCAGTTTCTCTCAGCCTGGACAGGATGTAGAGCATGGTGTGCCAAAGTACATCCTGTTGGAGTGTGTTGTACCTTTGAAGCATGTCTATACCATCAGAGAAAAACATCAGTATCAACAGGCAGTGCTGAAGGGCTTTGCATCTCTGTCAAGTCAGCAGCTGTCCGATCCGAGGTGTAAACAACAACATCATGTGTTTGCTTCTCTAAATGGGAGAATGTACCGGCAAATAGGCACAAAAGCAGCTTTATTATTCCACCAAATCTATAAAAAGACTGTTGTTTCTCGATTCTCGCCCCCGGCTCTCGCCTGCATGCATTTGCGGTGGATTTATTGCACGCTACACAAACAGGATGTCCTCCGCAGCTCAGTGACTTCCCACTATTTTAACTGGAGTGCAACATGTGATTTTTAAAAAATAATTTCTGAACTGGAAGTGGTGCCATGGAGGATCACTGGGCAGCCCTGCTGAGTCACAGCTGCGCACCCGGGGGGGTTTAAATCCCCTCTGGGTGCCCCTGTCATCCGGGTTTCCCCCTGCAGTCCAAACACGTACTGTTAGCCTAATCGCCGTCTCTGAACTTCCTGTAGTTTGTGTCCCTGTGCATGTGGATGTGGGTCTCGTCCAGGGTGTACCCCTAACTGGTGCTCTGTCCTCCCTGGGATAGACTCCCCCCACAGCAATGCCCCCCCCCCCACACACAAATCCATTCCCAGTCTCCTCACCGTCATAAAATGAAATTAACTAATGAATCCGGCACTGAAATGAACTTGGGAACATAGTAACCACGGTGTCGCCTTCATGAATCTAGTGCAGAAAATGTATGAATTGTAAATAAAATGTGTCTTTCCTAAGGAACATCAACTTGACTTGTAGCTGATGGAAATAGGATTCATTGGTACAGTGTGAGAGGACAGAAGCTTGACGTTAGGTTATGGAAATGTCACCTAAAACTGGAAGCACGATGCAAATAAAAAGTGTTTACCAAATGATCTAAACATTTAGCCAGATACTTTGAGCTTACAGCGCACATAGGGTATTTTCTGCAAAATGTTCTCCGTCTTCCTTGTATACAGATACTTCTCGCTTTGTGATGGTTTTACCTCACAAAGTGTGACAGCGATGTTCATTCGGTAGTCTGCGTGATCTCTGGCCAGGCTGAGGATATGCTGTACGGTATTCTCTGGGTGTGGGTAGCATCTGCACAGCCATGCTTCAAGTCTCTATAGAGACAATATTTATCAGCGTATCATACGGTGTT
The DNA here is from genome assembly GCA_026784285.1 of Stomatorhinus walkeri. Classification (NCBI taxonomy): domain Eukaryota; kingdom Metazoa; phylum Chordata; class Actinopteri; order Osteoglossiformes; family Mormyridae; genus Stomatorhinus; species Stomatorhinus walkeri. Next base: position 2,145,245 of record JAODUD010000046.1, on the reverse strand, counting down.
TCCTTATGGGTTTAACCAGATAAACTTCATTTATTTTCTTTTCAATTACTGGTATATAGCTGGTTGCAGAAATTATTTATTTACTTACCTAGTGACAGTATTTGTGTTTTTGTACTTATTTGTCATGTCATATTCATATTCGACTTCTGATATTTTCCATTTCCGATGAGTTCATTGGATCGTAACCCCATCGTAAGTCGAGTGCATTCAGTCTTCTAGCTATTTATTAGTTCTTAGGGTTCTGAGGATAAAATCACCATATGTTTGTGAGACCAGGGAGTCTTTTCTATCTATGCATTATCTATGCATTTTAATAGATTAGAAATGTCAGGCAGCACTTTTGCACAACTGACACTTTGTGTTGAATCACTTTTATTTCACACAGTATCCTTTTGATAGCGGATTACACTGTGAAATCAGGGTGTCGCACATTGGCAAGTTGCTTTTGCTGCTGAGTCACAATCAGCGGAAGCGGAAATCAAAATAAATTGTTTTGATTGCATTATGCCATTAGCTACAAATGTTAGAGACGGACTAATGGAAGGAGAGGTCGGGGAGCAGAACAATATCTCTTAATTCCTGCACTCACAGTGAATGGAAGGAGGGAACAATTTCAGGATAGGAATCGTATAAAAATCCAGGCTGATGTGGAATTAAATTGAGAACCTGTATGGAAGAGGCTGACCTTCAGTTTTCCTTTATAAGTGTAGCAGAGTAGCTAATAATCATTGGTCTTATCAGCTGTTTCAGATATAGCACCTTATACCTTCCTTTCTCTTCTTTTGAAAACTTCCCACAATTATATCCATAAATAGTAATTTGCGGATTTGCTTTGAAACTGGCTGTAAACACGTAAGAACATTAAATTATAGGCCTCTCCTGGTGTGGCCTGACTGGAAGGCATTACTAGCTTGAGCTGCCCAAATGCCTTTCTTTATCAAAATGGCAACTTTACCTGAACCTACATGTTGAACTGGAAGTAGTAACCCTACTTTGATGTAATTATTACATTTTGCTTATTTAAGAGATGCTTTTATCCAAAGTGATGCTCATTCCAGGGGACAGTGACAGCCAGTCACTGGAGCAACTGGGAGTTAATGACCTTGTTCTAGGGCCCAACAGTGAAATCACTCTTGTGATTAGAGGATTTGAACCAGCAACCATCTGATCACTGGCACAACATCCTATCCACATATCTTCCGTATTTGTGCTTCATAATCACTTTATACATTTAATGGTTTTTTTCTGGCTGGTAGCCCTGTTGAGATTCGCCAGTGTGTAAATACTAACAGTGAAACTTCTCGTTTTTCTAGGTTTCCTGTTTTTGTAGAACATTCAGTTGATTTTGTGCACTTAATAATAATAATAATAATCGATACTTTATTGTCCCTGTGGGGAAATTGTCTTCACGCCTCCCTCAGCTTGCTCTTTATAGAATCGTCCATAGAGGAGAGCCACCCGTGGCGGCGCCCAGGGAGCTGGGGGTTAAGGGCCTTGCTGAAAGACCCACAGACCCCCCAAGTATTACTGACCTAGAGGCCCCCACCCCTCAAATGCTCTATCCAGTTAGGAGCATCACGGATTGTGTTAAATCAAAATCCGCTTTATTGGCCAAGTTTGTACACACACACACACACACACACCCTTCACTGCCAAGCTTGCTTTTAGCTACATGGGTGTCAGAGCTAGAATGGAAGATGGAATAAGCAAAAAGAGAATTTTCCCACAGGGATCAATAAAGTGCTGTCATTTCATACATAGGACAATGCAATAGTCACATGCATTCCGGTTAATATAGACAATTTGCATTGGTGCTTGGTAACTGTATGGAATGAGTGTCGTGCAAGGAATGTTGAATTAAGTATGATATGTACGATACAATAAATTTAGTGAGTTATTTGCAATCATGAGGTAATGCGTGGTAATGGGAGGAAGGTGGGTGACAGTGTACCCCTTCACTTCCTCTGTGACTCTCACCATACAACTAAAAGTGACATGTGCATATTTATCATCAAGATAAAAGGAGGCTAAATTTAGTGGCGGTGTGATTTCAATGTCTGCTTCTTTGCTGCCTGCTTCTGCAGGAAAAGAGCGATGTGGTCAGTGACTGGGAGAGATCTGTGAGGCTAGTTCTCGCCCACGCCCCCCCGCAGAGTGGCGCCGAGATGAGCAGCGGCGCAGCCCACAAGGTACCGTCAATGGCCCGGAGCGACGCCAGCTGCCTGTCCAAACATGGCTCACGGCAGGTAACCCGCGGTATTCCCGTACATCTGACTCATCACTCTGAAATCACCCCCCTAGACACACACCACATTATCACGTATATCAGATCCAGTACCAGCTTGTACTAATCTAATAAAATATAATACTGCCCTTACATGCCTGTGATATGAGCCTGCAGTCCCATAATCCTTAGTGTCATTCTCTATTGTTCATCTTGGGCCTTTCTGCTTCACTCCCACCTTCCTTAGCCCACTGAGCCACATGCTGCCCCTTGCAACACCTGCAGTTACATGCAGCATCCAGGAAACGGCTCCCGTTAAGGCTGCACTGGGCAATTCTCCTCTGCTTGGTCAGATGCTCTCAGAGTAAAGCCCCTCCCACAGGCATGCCCGCCCCGCTGCCTGTGTCACACGTCCCCGAAGGCACATTGTCTCTGTGCTATTTCCTGTAATTATACATCACCAGTCAAAAGTCTGGACGCATCAACTTGTTTTTCAGCGAGATAACAGCCCAAAGCACACCTCGAGGTTTTGTGGCGAGTATTATCCTGTGTAGAAGGAAAGAGATGGAGTGCTGTGACCGACGTCCTGAAGGGTCTGAAATTTGAGGACGTTTTGAGATGTTGAAAACTTCTCTTCATTGTTGCAATATTTGATCTGTATTAATTCTTTGCCTCAAGGCCTTTTACTTTAAGATGAATAATTGATCTAAAACAGGGACAAATGCATGAAAAGCAGGTGTGTCCAGACTTTTGACTGGTACTGTGTACACACCCCCATCCTTCTTCCCTGTCACTCCAGCTTTTTGTACTTGTACTTAAGCTGCAATGGTCAAATATACCCTGTTAATAAGCTGCATGATCAGTGAAACACGCATGTGTAGCTCCTCCGCTCGTGCTCTGCTCTTAGGTATGTCAGTGCAGTTCATACAGATTGGCCCCCCACTCAGTCTGAGCTGCAGAAACGCGCAGTTTCCTGTGTCACACAGCCGCAGTGTGCAGCAAGCTGGCGTGGTAGTCGGCAAAAGTCACATCAAGGATGAGTGTGTGACATTGCAGGCCGGTTGTTATGGCTTCTTTGTGCCGCTTTATGCTACATTCATAGCTCGCTTTGGAGAGGAGTGTTTGCTAGTTAGATATTAGCTAGTCCGTGTATTAGCTGAGGAAGTGTGACAGAAGGAAGGACTGTGAGAGCAAGGGAAGCAGAGTGACACTGATCATTTTCCGCTCCAGGTAGTGGTTGGGCATGGTGGAGGCGTGTGCGTGTGCGCGTGTCTTTTCGTAAAAAGTGGGGCATAGAGACAAAGGAGAGAGACTGACCTAAATGGCGACCCTGCAGGTACAAGGGTCTGATTTAAGTCTGCATCATCTCCCTGCTTCCTCATGGTGGGATCGACAGCCCAAGGCGTAATTTATGGTCATGGTGGATGGAGATTTGGGGCTGACGTTCACCTCCAGCCCAGGTGCTAATTAGCGCTGATTAAATTAGTCAGCGTCATGCAGAGCGTTGTGAGTCACGCGCCTCGGGGCTGCCGCTCGACGCTCAGTTCCGGCTTCGCCCCCCCCTCCCCACAGGACAGCTGGGAGATTGTGGAGGGTCTCCGTGGCACCCTGGAGATGGTCCAGGAGCCGCCGAAGCAGGAAGGTCTGCTGCTGAAGAAGAGAAAGTGGCCCATGAAAGGCTGGCACAAGGTGGGGTCACATGCAAGAAGAATCTGAGGAGCAGATCACTCAGATCTCTCGGCAGATCTCTCGACAGTCAAGGGCAGAATGTAAAGATTCAAAAGCAAGCAAGTGTTTGTAAGCAGGATTATTATCTGAATTGTTTACTGGAATAAAATAAGATTTGAAAATAAACAATTGCAACTAAATATCAACTATAAGTACAATTTCTGAAACTATCTGAGAAAGACAAATGTCAAATACTTTCCATTAGCATTTTAAAGTACTATTTAGCTAAAGTACTTAGTTGTTTATCTTTAATGCCACTAATAATGTATGGAACAATTTTTGGCAATTTTGAGGATATTAGTACATAACGCTTACTGTGTATTCATGCGGTACTAAAGATCAGATCTGCGAGGTTCAATCTAGAAATAAAATTACTAAAACAAAAAAACTAAATATAAATATATATATTAGAAATGATAATGATTAAAGCCACACTAAAAGCTATCTAAAACGAAATCGGATTTCAAATGGAGATTGAAAATAATATGAAAATGAAAACTGGATTTTAAAAAATGAAACTACAGTGACACTGCTCGTAACACAGTGACACTGCTCGTAACACAGTGACACTGCTCGTAACACAGTGAGTGCGGCAGCGGTTCACGTTTTGTTGCGTCCTTGTCGTTCACTCTGTTCATTCTTCCCACAGCGATACTTCGTGCTAGAGAAGGGCATCCTGAAATATGCTAAGTGTGGAACTGACGTGAGTATTGGGGGGGGGACTGGGGGGGGCTTACATCTGCATGCTCGTCATGTCCGTAAATATGTCTGTTTTTGCATGTGAGCCTGTGGTCTGCAGGTTTCCTCTTGACGTGGAATGACGTTCGGGTGATTGTCCTTGTGCCTCTCCCCCCAGATCCGGAAAGGGAAGCTGCACGGCCGTGTCGACGTGGGGCTGTCAGTCATGTCCATTAAGAAGAAGGGCCTGTGCATTGACCTGGACGCTGAAGAAAACATCTACCACCTGAAGGTAAGCCGATGCAGAGCGAAAATGAACGGAGAAGCTTAGGCTGTAATCTGAGGGACGGTCAGAGGTACCAAGCATCAAGGGATCGGCAGTGATCGCACTTTGCAAAATGCTCTTTAATTGCAGTTCCTAGTTCAGTTTACCCGTCATTTACCCGTCACCGCTGTTCCACACCCAGTTGTAGTCAATCAGGCCTTTATATCTGTGCACACACAAGGGCATGGACCAGAGCCCATTGTTTTGCTGCATTTGTCATAATTTGAAAATTGGATATACTCCCAAAAGAAAAGTCTGCCAGTTGGAGAGCTTTATTTTATATTGTATATTTATATTGAGATTTAGATTCCTGATCTTCACTTAAATTGATAGATTGAATTCACCGCATCAAAAAAATAAATTATACAGAATTTCTTAAGGCAGAAACATTAAATACATCCCTAGTTTCATCACCTTGTTAAAGGGACCCTAATCTGCCTGATTGTACCCTTCTGAGAGTGTATTTACTTTTCCTTATGGCTTTTTTAATAGGTGTCACAGTTACGCTACAGATAACAAGATCATGAGTCAGACTTCCCAGTGACACAAACAGTGATCAATTTGTAAAGAGGGAAAGTGAGCCTTTCGTGATCACTGGTCCCCAAAGACCCAACACCACCAAACAGAAGAGAAGAGGCACCAGACAAGACCAAACACAGCTCCTTACAAGCCTCTTGACAGATTCAATCTCACAGATCGTTAGCTGTTAAACCTCCAGAGGTTCAGATTCACATTGTAAAAGTGTAATCTAATTCTCTGGGACCGCATGTTTCCCACAGTTTCTTTTATTAGAACTTTGATTATTAAACTTCTGCAGAATGGATAGTTGCCGCTTTCGGGCATCTGTGTATTGATTTTCCCGAGTCTAAGATGATTGGATTGAGCAGATATCTAAGTAACCATGCAAAGAGCAGAGGAGGAGAACGCGATGTCATTATGGCTCCCTGCTCCTACCCTCTGTTTTCCCCGGAAATGATCCAATTTCACAGCTGGCTGATAGTTTCCATTTGCAACGCAGAACAATTACTCCAAAGAGATATAGTTAATGAATCAGTCAATATTAAATATTCCAGAGACAATGGACTCATAAATCGATGCACTTGACATGATCGCTATCACAGATAATGTCTAAGGATTGTGGTTCTCATGTACCTTTCTGTGCACAGGTCCCAACCGATGAGCTGTTTGAAGAGTGGGTGTTTAAGCTAAGAACTCATCGTGTCTTCCGTCAGAATGAGATCGCGACGTGTCCCAGTGAGGTGTCCCAGTTCTACTTACACTACCCCCCCACAATATCTCCTGGACTGACACAGACTGCTTCCCTGAGAAAGGTATAATGATAGGTCCAGACAGGGGCAGGTTAATATTCATTTCCTACCTCTCTGGGTAGCAAGTCACATGTCAGATTGCTGATGTTGTATCCTCAAGGAATATATTACTCTTCAATCCAGAATATCCAGTTGTCTGAATGGGCAAAACATTCACCTTGTATGGAATCAACAAGATAATTAAAAATGCCAGTGCTTTTCTTTGTGTGGAGTTAGTTTCTTCTCAAAGAAGGCATAAGAAAAAGTTTGAGTGTTAATTAAGTGTAAATGCAGAAGGTTTAACAACCAAAGGTTTGTACTGATGATGATGATGATGATGATGTGATTCTGGTCCGTTCAACACAGCACGCGACACTGACAAACCAATCACCAGGACATCCTGAGGGCAAGTTCATATCTTGGCTACAGTCTTCTGAAGAAATGAAGAAGGTCAATAACGGTAGGGCGACCACCAGATCTTCCCACAATGTTCTCATAGTCAATGGACTTCATAGTTTAAGAAAGCTTTGTTTACATTCCCCTCCCTGGCGAGGGATGACCATTTATGCGTTTATCTGCCACTTCCATCAGAAGCAACTTAAAGTACAGGACTTACAATTTACGTGTGCACTCTGGAATTTCAGGCCACAACTTTCGCATTGTTTGCACGATGCTAGACTTGTTGCGCCGCAGCAGGAGTACCGCTGAGCCTTACCTGTGACCCTCGTCCCTGCAGGCCTCTTGGCATGTGAATCCTACCTTCAGGAGATGGACCACCTGTTGAGAAACATGGACATTCTTCACCGGACTTGCTCCACACCATCCATGACCACGTTCCCTGTATGTGAAATCCTGTCCTTCAGTCCTCAGCGGTGCTTCAAAGTCGCACGGCGATCCTAAAATGCTAGAATCACTCATGTGACACGCACCCATCCAGATTTCACATTTGCGGAGTAATCAGATACTCTTCTGTTTTGTCTGGCTTATAGACATCGTCCTTTGACATCGCTGGCAAAAAGGAGAAGAGAACTCACAGAAGATGGCGCTCAAAGAATTGTGGGAAAGATGGCAAAATGACGCTGCAGGTGCCCGCGGCAAGGCACATGTTTGCTGCACAGGTAGGTCCCCTGAGCCTCAATTTTGCTCTATTCTCCCTCGACGTTTCTGAATAAGGATATTAATTTTATTCTCTCCATTTTTTCATCAGGCACAGGTAAGAGATTCTCTCTCTAAATCTGCTTTTGTTGCTATTATTAAGCCTGGCCTCTGTGTCCTTGTCATTTCCCCACTGCCGCTCACGCACAAAGACATTTAACGCTTCCTTATTTGTTGGCTTAGACTCCGCTTTCCACCCCCCCAACACACGCCTGCCTGTGCTCCGTGTCTCCAAGGTACCCAGCTGCATATCATCCGGCTCCATTCGCCTCCACTCCTCCAACCCGAACCTGTCTACCATGGAGCTGAGCAGCCATGAGGTCTGCCCCGAGACCCCTGACTCGCCCACGGAGGTGTTCAAGATCCTGGAGGACTTCTATCGGGTGGCGAGAGACCGTGAGTCAAGATCTGTGTCTGATGCCTGAATTCACCTGCCAACCTTTATCACAGGAACATGATTTTTAAAACTCTATCCACCATACTTTTACGGAAGTGAGTGCAATTATCTCCGAGTTAAGAGATAGGAGCTAGAGTAATCTTTCAACTGAAAAAAACAGTACAAAACGAGGCAGCTTCCAGGTGTTTTGGCCAAAAATAAACAGCGGGCTGTCATGAGGATAGATTTTCTACGCAAACCTTTGAACAAACAACGAAGCCTTGTCTTCCCCACCGGCATCAGACAGCCTCAAAGTGAATTCAGTTTCTGTCAGAATAACAACAGCGTACATTTTTTTCTTTTTCTTATAAATCAGCCTTTAAGAGTTTTGAACATACATTTAAAAATGGTGTTTTGCAACGACTAGCTCTCTGTTTCGTCTTCATGTTGACGTCACAAGCAAGGTTGACTTCGATCTCTCTACTGTCTTTCTGTCTGTCAACTATTTCTCTTCTTACCATGATGAGCAGGAGCACAGAACTGTCTGATTTCTCTTGGGCCCACAGTGAGCGGCGCCATGCGGTCCGCTTTCGGAGCTCTGTCCTCGGAACGCGAGCGAATGAAGGACTTCATGCAGCATGAGACCTGCCAGCTGCCTTCCCATCAGGCCCTGGGGCTGAAGAACACCCTCAAATCGGTACACTTCCTGTGGCCACGGTCACCTTCCCTGGGGGGCTTTCCTGCTAGTTAGCAAGAACTTCATCTTAGTGAAGATGCCTTTGTGCTCTATGTTGGAAGGCTGTAAGATGAGGGGGGTTGCATGGGTATGCCAGGGAGGGGTGAAGTCATGTGATGAGCACTTAGATCACCTGTAAGCATTTTACTAATGATTTTAAAACCGTCGCTGTTTTCTGTCCTGTGCAGATAGACTCCACTACACTCATCACCCTTGTCTTGACTTGAGGACCTGACTGGTTATCTGTTGTTCTACTCTTCCCTAAGTCCAAAGAGAAATGTCCTCTTGTGATAGTTTCCATCCCCCAGACCCACTTCTCTGCTCTCATCTGAATGTCATATAGTTCTGCTTATATTTATATTTCATGTAGTTCTGCTAATATTTGACTAAGAGAAGCATGTGCCGTCTTCACCAATCATAGCCGTCTTAATCTCTAAACGTGGACATGACCTGGAAGCTGCTAGACTGAATCGCCGTAGGGGTCTCCATCGGCCCTTTGAGCGTTTTCTCAGCGTTCTCTCTTCATTTTCTCAGCATTAGCAAGAAATGGACGCCCAATAAAAGTTATTTTCAGCCCGGGTGTGCGCCTGCGCCTTTTAAGGAGTGAGACGAGTGGCTGGGCATGCAGAGTAAACCATTAGGCCTATTAAAATGGAATGGGCTTTTTTCTTTTATTGCAATATTTGCTATCTATTTATTGTTTTATTTTTAGTTCAAATGGAATTGACTGGGTTGAGTGGGATGCATATAAGCGTCCAGTTTGTAGGAGGTTTGGGAAAATGCCATGTTATCTGACAGGTGGTGGCGTGTAAACGTCCCAGTGCAGGAATGCAGTGAATGCAGTGAACGATCCCTTTGGGTCTGCATGTTCGGCTCCCAGCTTAACCAGACCAGCTTTGGGTTACAGTCGTCACGGCAGCAATTAAATGTAAATGTCGAGCTGTAATGCTGGGCTGAGAAGGACTGGAGACAAAATGACAGAATGATGATGGATGATATGTGAATTTGTGCCGTTAAGTTTGTTTGCTGCACCTAAATAGACACAAACTGGCGGTTCTGTCAAATCTCCTCCTGCATGTTGGATCATCAGCCTTGTTTCGTCACTGAAAGCAGCCTTTTCCTCCTGACTTTTAATCAGCTTACATGCAAATCTGGGCACTTTCGAGTAATGCAGCAGTGCCAATGTCATCTTACACAGTTTCTCCATCCCCCTAAACAGGACTCCATTGACGGGCGCCACCCCCTGGTCCATCAGGCATCCAATGAGAGTAGGACATCCATCCCTGAGTCCCTGTCTGAGTTCTATGATGCTCAGGAGGTCTTCCTATCTGTCAGCTCCTCTGAGAATGAGGTAAGACAGCCTCCAGTGAGGGACGCCTTTTCATGAGGTGGGATTCCAGCACTGAGGGGGTCAGCTGGTCATATCTGGAGCCACAAGGGACAGAGTCCCGGTATTAGACTAAATATGAATGTCATTATATGCCGAGTCTCTTTCAGGATTTAGATTTTACCCGCTATAGCTGAGATTTAATATGAATAGCTGACAGCTCAGCAAAGGTGTAATGCGGCACCTTATTGCATAAATCTAAACATTTGTAGGCTGTTGATTTTAAGACAAGCCAGCGTTTGCTTCATTTCAGAGGCCTTCACGTGCACGTGGCGTTCTGCGAGCCTGTGGTTTAAGGTTAGCGCTCGATGACCACGACCGGAAGGTTGCCAGTTCAAATCGTAATTTATATTTGACTTACTTCATAAAAATGATTGTCTTTTGTTTCAGAATGCTTTGATGTTCAGTATTATTGTATTTTGCAAATACCACGAATACTTTGCCCCGTGATGTATGAATGATGACATCACGTGTGAAAAACGTTTGTGCATGCACAAGGAGGAAGTTTACTTATTAGAGCCAATAGTTGGTGACGTGTATTGAACCGAAAGAGTTTGAAACGCCATTCAGGCCTGTTTGTGTTTAAAGTTTTTAGGATGTTTATACAACAGACGGTTCAGTTTTCATTTTGTCTCTGTGGTGCAAGAAAGCAGTTTTGTCAATTAAAATACAAAAAAACATATCTTTCTGAGTTTGACATTATTATTTTGTCACTTAATTGATTTCATGTTATCTGAATGTTCTCAGGAGTAGTTGGTATGTGTTCAAGACACTTCAGAATGTTTGATCTTTGTTTGGTTTCACACTTGTGTCATTGAGTAGTAAAAAACGATGCTCTTATGCTTGTTCATTTGAGGCAGTGTGCTTGTGAAGGAACAGGCTGATATAAAATAGAAGCGAAATGTATTTTTGAATGTTAAAAATACCAGATACCGTCGTTTATTTTGATACTTTCTTGGTGACTATATTTCATAGTTTATTTTGATACATTGAGACATTTTTAATGTATTTCTGGCAGGCTGATGTCACCGCTGGGTCCTTAACCCTGGTTGTTCCAGGGACACTGTCTGTCACTTTTCTGTCATCCTCATTTGTATATCGCTTTTGAAAAAAAGCGTCCGCTCTGTAAATGTGACATTCACGGTAGTTTTGTGTCGTGAGGTCAGCATTTCTCCTCAGAGCTTCACTGCAGAATAATCGCCTTTTAATTAACCTTCCATTTCCTCAGCTGTTCGGCAAACTAACGAGGCAATTCCAGATATAACAGATAAGCTGACTGGCCGTTCCGTGAAAAATCCCCATAAGGAGGAAAGAGAGCTGCTTTGTGGGGGGCGCGGTGATGCAGAGCGCGCGTGACACGTCTCATGTCATTCCAGGCCTCAGACGACGGATCATATCTCAGTGACGTCAGTGACAGTATGTCCATGGATCACCTCGACGAGGCAGAACCTGAGAAGCCCCCATTAGGTACGCTAAGTCTCGCAAAGACCAATAAGGCAGCCCACTGCGTTTATTATACACAGGAACATATATGCATGTATATCTGCTGTATATTGGGGTTCGGAGTAAGGCTCAGATCTGGAGCATTGTCTGTAAGGAGCAGAGCCAGATTAAGGTTATTGTGTCCATGGGGAAAAGCACACATGAAGTCCCGTCAGAAAGGAATGGATTGGTGGCTCATGGAATTCAAAATTACTATTAACATAAGGAAAATGTTACATTGGCTTCTCAGTGTGCGGTATTAAGAGAACCATAGGCAATCATATCAAATATGCTGGATGTTAAATCGCATTAACCAGAGCAGGGTGCGATTATGGGGACGTGCTGCCCCCCCAGGCACGTGTCCCGTGCCCATATGGTGATGAGAATTTGGATGAAAACTTTCGGGTGACCTGTAACCCCATGGTGTGCAATCACTGTGATCCTGCCCCCAGAATGTATGCAGAACGGTGCCGGCGACATGCGGCGCCGGTCAAACCTTCCCTCCCCGAGCTCCTCCAGCCCCATCAGCCTGTGGAACATCTTGAAGAACAACATCGGCAAGGACCTGTCCAAAGTCGCCATGCCGGTGGCGCTGAATGAGCCGCTGAACACCCTGCAGCGGCTGGCCGAGGAGCTGGAATACAGCGAGCTTCTGGACCGCGCCGCCGCCACTGAGGAGCCCTTCCAGCGCATGGCGAGTACTGCCGACCACGCCCCTCAGTCACACCGCCGGCCACGCCCCTCAGTCACACCGCCGGCCACGCCCCTCAGGCACACCGCCGGCCACGCCCCTCAGTCACACCGCCGGCCACGCCCCTCAGGCACACCGCCGGCCACGCCCCTCAGGCACACCGCCGGCCACGCCCCTCAGGCA
>JAODUD010000046.1:2120065-2132873 GCA_026784285.1 Stomatorhinus walkeri | reverse complement strand
CCCTCGGTCACACCGCCGGCCACGCCCCTCGGTCACACCGCCGGCCACGCCCCTCAGTCACACCGCCGGCCACGCCCCTCGGTCACATCGTTACTGACCTACAACTTGAGACAGGGATCCTGATCACGCAGCTGCAGTACTTGCTGCCACTCGATTAACTCATCTGTGTGGGGTCGTCGTGCCGAATATCTTTCACCGTCCAAATTCCTTCCCCTGTGACGTATCACTCAGCTGTTAGGCCAATTATGCAATCGCGATGATGCAGTTTCAAGTAACCCTGTAAGTTTCAAATTCAGCAAGAGCATCAGTAAAACACATTTACAAATGTTATTTTAAAAGTGTGCACCAGCGTGCTTTATTAGCCTATTAATGTATATTTAGCTTGATAATGATATGCTTTAATTGATGATAGGTGAACTGGCATGACGTTAATAATTATTACCATGATAAGGGGATTTTACGTTAATGATATGCATTTAATTGCATATCTAATTATATGACACGTAATCTACATTTGCATGCACAGACTGAAGCAGTAGCTATAACTGGGGCAGGTTTGGGGGCACAACAAAAAAATAAATGATTGATTCAGAGAGATAACCAATCAGATTGTGCAGGAGGTGGGTCCAAGCAACTAGAGGAGGCGGGACCACCAATCAGATGTCTCGGTGGACCCCAGAAACAAACCCAACCCTGTGAACATGGGTCCCCTCAGGCATGCTGAACCTCAACACACAGAGCCCTGGTCTCATGTATGTCAAACACTGGGCAGTATGCACCAGGCCTAGATGCAAGTTTAGCTCCATTGTGTATTATTGCTGCTTATTTACTTTAAACACAAATAAGAACAAGAAATGATGGTACTGCGGTTCAGGCTGGAACCAGGGATGCTGTGTTTTGAGAGAAGGCCGAAGGGGAATTTACAGCCAACTCGTTCAAAGATGGATCATGTGACGTGAGACCCACCTGTGACAAAGGGCACTTGAAAGAACTGTGGCTATAAATTAACATTCTAATCATCCAAAGTGCTTTCAGGCCTTTTAGGATACAGTGGGGCTGCTGCTTCAGCATCCATCAATCTGCACTGTCTCAGGCCCGGTTACGATTACCTTAATGCAGGGATTACATGTTGGGTAAACCAGATACTCAGTGTGCGGCCACTCATTCTGTATCCTTTCATTACTTGTTAGTAGTATATCACCATTAGATGTCTACAAGACAATGTGGGAAGTTAAGGTCTGCTTTAACTCATCCTTCCTTCCATTATGGGACTCGTCTGATGTGTTTGATCTTCAAAAGGTGCAGATCAAATTCGGTTCAGTCTAAGTTTAATATGAAAAGGACGTCTGTCAAAATTCATAAAACAGAGCCACTGTCACGGGTAACAGTATGAGTTCAGGGTACACAAACAGTCACTCTTCCAGAGTAACGAGTGGTTACTCCCAGATGGAGAAACACATGCCCCCCCCAGATCCTATGAGTTTTAACATGTCATTTTAATGTGTAGTTTTAGCAAATTTCTAAGCATTAACATGAGTTACGGCTAAGGGTTCCCAATCTGTCTGCGGCCCCTATTCCACAGGGCTGTGAAACACTGGGTTTTTTTGGGAGGGGGGGTTAGTAAATTTCCAAAAAAAAAAAAAGCACTACATACTTTCAACTCATGAGGGGTCCTTCAAACTTTTGAAATCGCTAATTGAACTGCCGGCGACTTTAGACAGTCCGCTTGAAAAAGGCTCACGAAGATCATGTGGCTCCGTGGATCATCTCTAGGTGTACATCGCCACGTTTGCGGTTTCTGCGTACGCATCCAGCTACTACAGAGCCGGCTGGAAGCCTTTCAATCCACTTCTGGGGGAGACCTACGAATGCATCAGACCAGACAAGGGTTTCCGTTTCGTCGCAGAACAGGTACGTCTAGTGTTGCATCAGGCTTTCTGAAAGGCCAGGCGTCAGTAATACTGTCTGTTCAGCCAGGATTGGAACGTACTGTTTTGAAATGAAGAATCATACAGTGCTGCAGGCCTCTAATATCTGAAGCTGAAAGGCTAGTTTTGACAGTAGGTAACTACCTGCTTTTTGAGTTGTAGATTTCCATCCGCAGATATATGAGAAGCTCCGTTGTAACGTGTCATACAAAATATTGCTCAGAAATATACTAGCTGTCCCCAACTGACCTGTAGGTCTGAGGTCCGCAGAGAGGAGATTTGAAATATGACAGTCTGTGATGGGGGGACTCTAAATTCTGTGCTGTATACTTAAAGGGCCAGGACTCCATCAACTATCCTGCTACCAATAGATCCAGGACTTCAGGCTGTGGCCCCATTAAGAATTGGTTCATCTTACCCCAGTGATTATGGTTGCCATAGAGATGATCTGTATCTGTTTCATCTCGTGAAAAGCTAAGAACGCTGGGATCGGTGGGTTTGGTGACTCGTCCTTGCTGGTGGCAAACACCTCTCAGTGTAGGAGGTATGAGGTCATCAGGAGGTGCTGCTGGGTTTACAGACAACTCAGAAGGATAAGGTTCCTCCCCAAAGCAATTAACATAATACTTTGAATTCCTCTGCATTCCACATGCCTCTTTTCACTCCGTTAACGTCTCTAAGCACATCCAGTTTTAACCTAATATGTCTACCTGGAACACCTGCAGATACAATCATAGTCTATTCTCAGGTCAGCCACCACCCACCAGTATCAGTGTGCCATGCAGAATCAAAGAACTTCACCTTCTGGGAAGGTAGGACTCATCATTTTTTGCCCATTCACCCTGGATATACTATGAGATTCTACATTTCTCTGAGGTTCTGCTCCAGCACGACTGTGTCCTTCAGTTCATTACGGAAACATACTGTTCTGAGAGGATGGGAGTGAATCAGATGGAGAGATTCCACAGTACGTTTCATGCTGACTTTGCCTGCTACCTTCAGACATGCGATGGAGGAACAAGTTCTGGGGAAAGTCGATGGAAATCGTCCCCGAGGGCACCACGCACGTGCTGCTCCCACGGTGAGTTGACCCCAACCCTTCTGCTGATGGTGAGCTTGGATTTCAGTCTCTCTGGTCCTAAAGCTGTCTGCTCTGTAATGAAAAGCGTTTATGCTCAGTCATAGATTGCTGTCTTTGGAAAAAATCTGAACTAGACTTGGGGATTCTGAGTTCAGGTTTCTGTTTGAATTTCTGTATCTAAAAAGCAGTATTATAAGGAATTACATGCATCCATGTATATATCAACCCTGATCCTCAGCAGGGCTGTGGGGATTGTGGGTAACTGTAATTTATTTTTATGAATGTCTTAAGTGAAGGACAGCAAGGGTACAGAATTGTTTCAGAAATATGGATTCACTCAAATGGCTACCCCCCCCCCCCCCACACACACACACACACCAGGTTTGGGGATCACTATGAATGGAATAAGATCACCTCCTGCATCCACAACATCATCAGTGGCCAGAAGTGGATTGAACATTACGGGGAGATTTCCATCAAGAACAGCAAAAGCAGTGGCTGCCAGTGCAAGATCTCCTTCCTCAAGGTGAGAGTCAAAAAGGCAAAAGCTGTTCTGCAGGATTCTACATCTGTGGTCCACGAATGTAAAGTACAGGGGCCACATTTTAAGGTGTGAGGCTTATGGACTGCAGTCTCTCTGGAGTGGATTGTTCCCAGACTAACATCATACATGAAATTACGACTCTGCTGTTTACAGAGTTCACAGTGCCCCCTGCTGGACAAAATTCAAAGAAATCAGGTTATATAGAATAAAGTGTGCCTTGAATTTTACAAGTCGTGGTCCCTCTCTGAAGTCAATCTGATATCAATATGTATTTGATATACTGCAATGTATGTATACTATAAAATAATTTATATGTGTTTAATAGATTGTTCTATGAAATAAGATGTTTTTTGTGTTAAACTGGAACAGGGGAAGTCTTGGAGCTCAAGCATCAATGAGGTAGAGGGTGTGATCACTGACCAAGCTGGGAAGGTCATTCACAAGCTGTTTGGGAAATGGCATGAGAGTATCTACTACGGAAACCCCCCTTCAGCCACCCTCATCTGGAAGCCAAGTGAGTAGACTGTGTGTAACAGTTAGTACAGAAGTTCGCTGGTTCAAATCCCAGGGATGGCAGAGTGATTTCACCTTGGGGTCCTGGAAGAATGGCCTTAGCCCTAGTCGCTCCAGGCATTTCTCTGCACTTGTCTTCTCAGTTGTGCGTCACTTTGAACGAAGGCATCTGCTCGGTTAAAAAAATGTAGAACCCACCTGTGTGGAGAAAAA
Organism: Stomatorhinus walkeri; assembly: GCA_026784285.1. Taxonomy (NCBI): domain Eukaryota; kingdom Metazoa; phylum Chordata; class Actinopteri; order Osteoglossiformes; family Mormyridae; genus Stomatorhinus; species Stomatorhinus walkeri. The sequence goes on along the minus strand of JAODUD010000046.1, from coordinate 2,128,594 downwards.
GCCCTGTTCATTTTGGATATTGTAATTCCTTAATATTGCAGGTGTTTAAGACCTAAACTTCATATTAACCACAGTTATTAGATTAAAAGGTTTTAATATTCAGTTTAGACATTCATCAAGTACGAGGAGTCGAGCCTTTACCAAGTGCCTGTGTTCAGATCCGATGCCCCCCGATTACGAGCAGTACTATGGCTTCACCCAGTTTGCCATGGAGTTAAACGAGGGGGCCCCTACCCTGAAACCACTCCTGCCCCCAACTGACACGCGGTTCCGCCCGGACCAGAGGTAAGGGATTTTTGGACATGAAAAATCCAAGTCTTGTCTAAATTTCACATATTTTTCTTATATAGGTGAAAGTAGGAGAGAGAGAGAGATGAGTTATTCCTAGACTAAGCCAGAGTTTATAACCTCACGTAGTCACGCGGACAACATGGCGGGAGGCTTCCGGATGATTCTTAGTATGCAGCATCACTCCACATGTAAGCTTTTGGTTGCCAGGCTTGTGATCAAACCCAAAGCCAGGAATGAATTTCAGGAGGGCGAGTTCAAACTTATCATTTTACTATGTGGCTACACATCTGGTCAGGAGCACATGAATTTCCTGGGTATTCAAACCCCTAATTTTACTAAATAGCTAAGTCCTGTTTGGGAGTAACACGATATCCAGAGTGGTGTTACGTATTCACTATACAAAAAAGACAATCAGATACAGTTAGGAAGGATAATTGGGATTATTACCAATATCACATTTGCAACATTACACTCCTCTTACAGGAACCATTCACCATGGCAGCCACTGCAAAATATGCTTTCATTGTGTTTAACTTTGCTGCTGTTTGTATTTTTGAGTTGCCTCAGGGCCAGTCCTTAGATCCTAAATGGTATCTTCTGTAGGTTACTAGAGGAGGGGAACGTGACAGCTGCGGAAGAGCAGAAGCAAAGGATCGAAGAACTGCAGAGGGTTAGGAGGAGAGTTCTGGAAGCAAACAAGCTGACCCATCAACCTCGATTTTTTAAGTATGAAACGCAGCCCATCCAAAGCAGTTAGAAAACTGCATGTTTGTTTATGGAAGCCCGGTTCTGCCATCTGGAGTCGAAAGTGGGTGTCTGCTCTGTCCAGGTGTTGTAGTCTTTCCAGGTGTGTGTGTGAGTCGTAGTCTGCGTCGGAACATGCAATGATAATTATCCTGTAAACACATCGAAACATTTCACATTATTACATCATACGCTTTTATTACACGAAAAACAGGAAAATTATTACGTTATTAGCAGTTATTACACTAACAGTAGTTATATTATTAGTTGATACAGACCCTAACAATCGTGACATCACACAAAATGTATGTTCTAATTACAGTCTATAAAATGTTAAGAGTGCATTGTGTCTTGAAGCTACCAGAGGTCATAAGCAAACACTGAATAATGAAGGTGGAACTGGAGCCATCTCGGGAACAATGTGCAGGCAGGAACCAATCCTACAAGCTCCTACGCCTGGCCTGGGGATCGAACCCAGGACCTTCTCACTGTGAGGCAGCAGCGTTAGCCGCACCGCCCCGCCTGTTCTGTTACGTCCTAAGAAAAGGCAGAATTTGGGCGTACTAAGTCAGAATTCAGAAAAATATGTGTTTTTCTGCTCCAGATGACGGAAACAGGGTTCCATATTTTTTATAGATAATGTAATTCGGGCATAATCCTCTGAAGGATCTTGAACTGCCGATTTACTTCCTTTTTATACAGGAAGTCGGGAGATGATACTTGGATGACCAACAACACCTACTGGGACCTGAGAAAGGATCCAGGATTTGCCACTCTAGACTGTCCTGTGCTGTGGTAACTCAGGGGGCTGCAGGCAGGGGATTCTGTTTTCTGCTATGACTGCGGTGGAGTAGTGCATCGGGCCGCCCTTTTGATAGTAATGCTGTGGTGTTTATTTGTTAACCATCCCCTTTTCTGCCACTGGGGTGCACTACAGTGCCTTAAACCTGCTTTCCTCTATGGAGCTCAAAGCTTAGACAGAAGCCTGGAACTTTGCCAGAGGAACGACAGCATTTGATGTAAGACTTACTTTACTTCTGTGTAACACCACACTAGATTGTGCCAAGGATGAAATCTTATTTCGGATGAATGCGCCGTGTTGTAGATTGTTGATATTCTATTTGCATTAAAAAAAAAAATAAACGTTAACTGGTGTAAAATGAATTAATAGCAATCAAGATAATGGTTTTTAAAACAAATATTATATTATGAAATTGCATGTTAAAGAAAACTATTCCAATAATAGTAAATTCTGGAATTCAAAACCAATTATGTCCACATGATGTAAAATGCCAAATTACTCACATTTTTTAAAATGACTAATACGGGACCTTAATTAGCTTTTTGTATTATTTTGATTGGGCTCCACTCTGTCTTTAATTTATGATTCATAAGTGAATTCCCCACAAAGACAGATGCCGAAGTGTGTGTGTGTTTCGATTTACATGTGAAAAACAAAGAAAAATGATGAATGATATATAGAGTGAGGGCTTTGCTTTGGTTGGGGGTGACGTCAAGCTGAATTTTTTTAGATTTCTAATATTGCATCTTCATTTGCTTTGTTTCCCAGTGTTTTCAAAATGTTGTACAAACATCATCTACAAAATTTATTAACATAGTTTACTGCCATCATGCAGCACTTTGTACGTGTCATTTTAACCAAATATCGTCTTATCTAATTCAGTCTATTCCTTTTTTAGTTTTGATTTTTATTTTCACAAAGAGTGTCAGATGCATATGCAATGATCCCTAGCATATAGTCATGGCTCCGTGAATCTGTAAAACGACAAGATGGATAGTAATTCACATAAACCTACTTGTAGGTCATGGACTGCAAATTACAGCCTTAGATCTAGTATATGCAATAGATTACTTGTGAGGTCTGTATGCAAGTTGACATTCTGAATGTATTGTGACTATAAACCCTCTGTCAATTCTGTGTGAGATTATAACGCAGAGTGTTTGTGACTTTGCACCCTGTAAAATGCATGCCAAATCTTTGCCCAACGGTGCCATTAGACCTCTTCACTATTACAACTGCTCCATGAAAACTTTGTTGTCTTCATTACTAAATATTGCCTTAATCAAGCGGCCTTTGAGATTGACATAGAAATGCCAACATTGGGAAATCTGTGCACTGTCTATAAGTCTATAAAACTGCCTTATTTTACATTAACTTCACTGGTAAGCCATGGAATATTGTAATATATACTAATGCCTCATGTTTAAATTGAGGTAATATAGGTTAATAAATATCTCCTCTAGTCATTGCTCATGTTTGTGTTTCACAATTTCTGTGCGTGCCAAGCGTGAGTCCCCTCATAAATATTAATGTTTTGTGGCTTGCTTTTGTTTACTGCTTTATGACAGACTAAATTGGTTTAGGCCAGTTTCACCAGGACTGGTAGCTTATCCCAATAATGTAAGTTGGTTCTGTTCGATCTTTTTTATGAGTTACTGGTGCTGCTGTTCCCTCTCAATCAGAGAGGAGATGCTGCGAGTTCATGAAAAGCTCTCACGACACCGAAGAACATGAAGCGGGCGAGATATTCCACATTGATTAATGTATATTGGGGAATAATCAGGTCTAGGTTTCCTCATGTCCACAATGACCTCCTTTGCGTTTTTTGTGTTCAGTGTCGCTATTCTTGGTTACGCATCACCTTTACGCAGCAGCTTACCTCCTCGTTGTAGCAGATCATGCCTGTGACAGTGGTGTTATCTGGAAATGGTGATGGAGGTGGAGCTATGGACTGGTATACAGTCACCAGTGAGGACTGAACAGAGCAGAGGACTCAGGACGCAGCCTGGTGGCACCCCGTTGAGAGTTAGGATGGAAGAGGGGGTACTTCTCCTGACGATCTGTGGCGTGTCAGAAAGTGTGAGCAGCGTTTCAACCGTGTCAGTGTGAACCGTGTGGGCCCCCTCCCTCTTACCTGCTTATCGTGGTAGATGGAAAGAAAAAGTAACCAGAAGTTGTAACTTTGGTATCAGCAGCAACTTCCAGTGTCGCCCGGGCATAAATCAGCTACTGGGTCGTGCGGTTCAGCACACCATCTTACCCCTTTTTTGGCTGTGGCCAGCAATCCAGCCCAGAATTCACCTCTGGGCGGAAATTGCCAAGAGCCTTGGGATGAAGCTCCATTGTGCCGCGGTGTATCATCCACAGGCCAGTGGCCCGTACAAATGTGTCGACCACTGCACAGCCAGTGTCGACCACTGCACAGCCAGCAAGGACAACAAGCGCTGTGACTGCATCCCATGGGTACTGGTCTGCAGAAGGTCTGTGGACCTCTTCAGCAGGACTTGTATGATGACACTTTGGGTACCTGGGGGGGGGTGCTGTAGTGGGAAACCATGAGCATTGGCTGCATAATTCACACTAGCTCACATTAGTTAATGTTCTTAGGGTCAACTGGCTAGAGTAAGATTTTCAATTCAAGACAAGTCTGCACAGGTATGTGTGTGAGTTTTTTTACCTTGTAAATATTCTGCAGGGTTATACGGATGTAGCTAATTTTACGTTTATAATGGAATAACATAGATATGCCATAAGATTTATTGCGCGAGCATGAAAATCTGAATGCCGGTGTCACACCAGATGCGCGAGAGCTGGCAGCCCTGCATTCTTATGATACGTAGCGTCGTGGATTGATGACAATGCAGTGCTTTTTGCTTTGAGACATTTCGAAAATAAAGTTGTTTTATATTATAAAATGCACAGGACATTCGCATATTTCATTGTCAGTTATATTTAATGACGTATGTGCATCATGACAATAGTAGGTAGCAGAAGAGGTGTCTCATGGCTGACTGATCGCATTCTTAAGCCAACTGAGCAATGAATCAGTCACTGGATGAACTACACAATGATTCATCGAAAAAATGGAATGGAATTGGTGGATTAGCTCGTGTAACTAATTCATTAAATGAATAAATAAATATTTTTAAAAGCATATAAATATATTTTAAAATGTATATAAAATATATAATCCATTATCAACCTATAAGAAAAATGTATTGGTCCAGCTAAGGATATTATGCTATAATATATTTTTCACAAATGATGTGCCAAATGACCACCCTGTTATGGGACATTCTCATTTCTATTAGTAACTGCTTTGAATGCACAGTTATAGTAATATTAACATTTTCTAAGAGCTACAATGTCTCTTATTTCAACCTGCGAGGAAATTTTAAGGAAGTATTCTATACAAGCATATTGAAAGAAGTCAGGTTCGGTTTTAAGGCACAGTGTAATTTCAACACATTTATTTTAGATTTAAAAGGAATATAAATGAAATTTGGCTCCATTTTAAGTAACTTTATTTTGCTGATTCATTCCCTTCAAATAACCACAAAGACATACATTATATTTGTTGATTTGATTTAATTAACATAAAAAACACACACAGGTAACAGGGTGGACATCACACCAGTGAACAACAAAATGTTACATTAAAGAAACTTTGAACACGCCCCCCAACAAACACAGGTAGATGCATGTCCACATTAAACAATCAAATTAATTTACTGTACACCCAAAATGAAGAACATTTTTGTCACATCTCTCAACTATGCAACAGACCAGCAACCCAAATGTTTTCCAAGGAAATCCCACACCATCTCAATTTCATTCCTGAGCCCCCTCCCCTGTCTCATATTCCTTTGTCCAACAACATATTGTCACAATTAACAATCACTCTTTACAGATAAATGTTTATACACCAGTTCTAGGACAGAAGGCCATTGGTCAGATTCAGACAGACACAAAGACACACATTGTAAAGGCAAAATCATGTTTGATCATTTAAATCCAGAATCTACCTAATCAACAAGCCATTCAACTGTCACCTTTCTTCTAACCCTGAGGGTCCTGGTTATGGGGCATGTTCTGGCTCTGGGGGATTATCTGGACTTGGAGGAGGAACGCTCAAACGCTGTCCTGCCTTTTCAACCATCCCTCTGCTTTCTTTTCCTTTCTCACCACTCCTTTCTCTGTGCGGTCTTCTGTCTTTCACTGAGATCTGCCACTTTCTTTTTTCTTCCTTCCTCTCTGTCCTTTCTCCACATCTCTTTCTCTTTATTGAGATATTTCTCTCAGAGTCGGCACCGCGACGTTCCGTGTAGCGCCGCTGCTTTTCAGCAGCCGACAATGGCGCCATTCTCTGACAAATACATAAATACTATTTAAAATCGTCGTTTTGGAAGAATACAGCAAATTAAAACATAGTAAGTTAATAATAAATACCAATAAACACAAAACCCTAGGCACCTTACATCCGCCCTGTTCCTATGTGCCCCCCTTGTTACAGTGTGTGACAATAACGGGGGGATATTTTTATGCTGAAGTTAGCCATTACTACTAGTGTGATGACCTACAAGCTAGTACATGGTGACCACTGAGAAAGATTTTTAACATGTTTATTAGCCATATTTTCAAAATTACAAAAAAATATTAGTTTCCACTATAAATAAGCGTAACAGCGTAACAGACTCCGTCGGTCTGTCAGTCAAGCAGGATAGTGATCGCAGCCGGCCACAAAACAGACTCCCCTGCCTGGAGAAGATGCTGTGCAGGGGGTGACTGTCCTTGTGCATTGTTCTGCTAACGGTAGCGATTTTTTTCAAAAAGAATAAATGATTTATGTAGGATATACCCCTAACATACACGCAGCAACTCACACATGCATATCATACATTTTGGCCGTTTTATACAGGCCGATGTGTTGAGGGGTTTAATCCTCTCATACAAATACATAAATAAGTTTGTGATTCTTAAGACTTAGTACTTCACGCATATATTTCATATTCATCAGTAAGTTTGTTGGACAAGGGTTACTAAATTGCGTAACCCCCAACATCCTCAATATATTGTCTACTTTAGAAAACGTGATTAGTTTATTATCGTTAACCGACGCGTAAATTACACGTTATAAATATATCTTCCAACCGCATACAAATGTATTATGAACTATTTTGAAATTATTGAGTAATGCAATGAATGCATTGTATATACATGTAACTTCATTATTTTCAAAATATCATGCAATAATGACGCACATAACGTGCAGATGAGTTTCTGAAGTGTAGCGAATTTCCGCCGGTGTTCATTCAAACCTTTCCAGTTCTTACTTAATGTTCGACTGACAGCCATCTTATCCTATAGAAATTGCCTTAGGAATCGTTAACCAATAAGATTCGTGAGGACTTGTGCCAAATGAACAATTCTAGTACCAACTTCTTCAGTGTCGGCACCTAACCGTTAGTAAGTATCCTTTTAATTGTCATGTTTATCCTCAGTACCCATGCTTTACTTTTTATGTATCATGCCTCATAACTGTTTTACATTAAATCACTAAAGGATTTTCAAATATATCGATATCACGGCTGTCAACTTTGGTCAGCTGATTGGAGTGAGATTTTCAATTTGAGACCAAGTCTGCCAACATATTTACAAGTATGTAACAGTTTTATTACCTTGTAAATAGTATGTAGCGTTTGCAAACTACCACAACGTTTTTGATGTAGCTAATTTTAGGTTAATAATGGAATAATATAGGTTTGCCGTAAGATTTCTTGCGTGTGCGTCTGTAAGCATGAGTAGCTCCCCGGGCACGTGAGCCTTTTCGTCCATGCGATATTAATAGAACGCAATTAATGTGAAGTGTTTTTGTTATATTGATGTATGGCACGGAAACATTCAAACTAAACACTTTTCCTTTTAAGCTTAAATATTCATCCATTGACTGCGAACAGTCGCAGGGCAGAGGACAGGAGACGGCAAGGATGGATGCTGTTTCTCGCCGGTTGCGCTCGCACTGTTAGCAGTTCGCAGGCACCGATCCGCACTCGGTATTAAACAGAATAAAGACATTCGCTGAAACCAGCTACACTGAATTTTCTACTAATTTTTTTACTACACTTGTTGTTAAATTACTTAAGATATATTCAATACTAACAGAAAGTCTTGGGGGGCTAAAATATTTTTTTAAATATTTATTGCTTTTGTAACAAAAATCGTTGCTTTATTAATTTGTATACAAAAATGTACGGGGTTTGACACAAACTAAAACTAGCCATATAGCCCGGGAGCCAAGAGTGGCAGGGGGGAGACGAACCGACGGCCGCGGGACGCGCTCTGCCCGCCCGCGGTGCCGCGACTCTCCGCCTCTTCACTCGGTGCGAGGTGTCGCTTCTTAGGGATGCGGAAAATGCCGGGTTGCAAAAGTGAACAAGGAGTTTCTTGTTAAACTCAAGAAATTCGCGACGGAGACTTTTCCATTATCGACCGAGACTTGAGGCGAAGATTCCGTGCGTTGCTGGATTTTTCGGAAGGCAAAGAAAGCGTGAAAGACGACGAATATAATGCAAAAGTGTTTGCGTGTGTTTTGATTTATTTGTGAAGAATAAAGAAGGATTATGAATGATATATATATATATATATATATATATATATATATATATATATATAAACACACACACATACAAAAA
>JAODUD010000046.1:2100166-2112568 GCA_026784285.1 Stomatorhinus walkeri | reverse complement strand
TATATATTCTGCTGTATTCCAGAAAATCTTTATATAATGGCATTCACAAAATAATGCATGAATTTTGAAGGCAATAAAAAGGGGAAGGTATATATGTTTTAGTATATAAAGTACAATTTTGCACTTTAATAGTGCATAATATTTTATAATAGTCATTATTGACATTGTTATTTTGTAAAATGAAATATTCCAAAGTCATTTCACTGTAAATTAAAATTATGTATTTTTTTACAGAGCTTTGAACTTTGGAAATGTTCAGATTTTTTACACTTGTGTAATTTGTACAGCCTTTTGTTTACTTACTACTTTTATTAGCACACAAGTGTTAAAAATAAACAATGAAATGTATTAAATAAACAATGAATGGCCTTTAAACACTCTGCTGCTATGTGGATTACAGTTTGTGTTTGTTCATTCAGAAATGTTTTTCATGAATTTTACAGTAAATTAATTTTAGGCATGCGATAATTATGGATTGTTATACTATAATACATAATAGTGATGTGTGTTTCTGAGCTGTGACCATGAAGAAGTCTGGAATCTGAAATGACATTTAAGTCATACTTGCACAGGGTAGGGAAACTGCATTGGGATTATTTCACAGGCCATTCTGCGTCACTCCAGTATATGTGGTTTTAAACCTGGCTTTCATGTTACAGCTGCCGTTCGCCGAAATGTTCCATAAATTGACGTAATGACAGCACGTGGTAGCAAGATGAAAACTATCAAAGGGAAATTCCTCTAGTAGACTGAAGCAGAAATGATTCAGAAAAGACTCCCCACCCTCCCCCAGACTGACCCTAAACCGGTCGCAGCACGCTTTGCACTCTGCGTTTCCCGGGACAGGTAAACTGTACTAGGTTAGTAATGTAGACTGTGGGTGATCCCAAGACCCGGGCTGGAGACTGGCGGGGAGGGTGGATGGACATAGATTACAGAGCCATGAAGATTTATTCTGTCCATCAGTAACCAACTTATTAATAAAGGGCAAGTCTGACAGCTCTCTCTCTCTCTCTGTGCCATTTTCTAACTTTCAGAGGAACCATATATGTGCCACTTAACACATTCATCTCTAACCAGACCAGAGACTCTATATATACACTCTATTTATACACAATGGGTTGTATTCTAAATAAAAATGACCAGCATTACAATTTCCCTTCACAGCACTTAAGGTCACTATACTTGAGAAAAACAAAACAGTCCCATTTGTTGTAAAGTATATTTAGCCCAGTTTGATGCATGTTCAAGTATAAGCAGAAACAAACACATCCTTTGGGATGACAATATTGAGAGCAGAAGCATTTACTCTGGTGGAATTATGCTTTTACATCTGCAATGTAAACATGTTTTTAGCAAAAAAGTGGACTGTCTAGCAGGGAGCTGAGAGGGAGCAAAAAGTGTACCGTCTGGCAGGGAGCTGAGAGGGAGCAAAAAGTGTACTGTCTAGCAGGGAGCTGAGAGGGAGCAAAAACGTGGACCGTCTGGCAGGGAGCTGAGAGGGAGCAAAAAGTGTACTGTCTGGCAGGTAGCTGAGAGGGAGCAAAAAGTGGACTGTCTGGCAGGGAACTGAGAGGGAGCAAAAACGTGCACCGTCTGGCAGGGAGCTGAGAGGGAGCAAAAACGTGCACCGTCTGGCAGGGAGCTGAGAGGGAGCAAAAAGTGGACTGTCTGGCAGGGAGCTGAGAGGGAGCAAAAACGTGGACCGTCTGGCAGGGAGCTGAGAGGGAGCAAAAAGTGTACTGTCTGGCAGGTAGCTGAGAGGGAGCAAAAAGTGGACTGTCTGGCAGGGAACTGAGAGGGAGCAAAAACGTGCACCGTCTGGCAGGGAGCTGAGAGGGAGCAAAAACGTGCACCGTCTGGCAGGGAGCTGAGAGGGAGCAAAAAGTGGACTGTCTGGCAGGGAGCTGAGAGGGAGCAAAAACGTGGACCGTCTGGCAGGGAGCTGAGAAGGAGCAAAAACCTGAACCATTGGGCAGGGAGCTGAGAAGGAGCAAAAACCTGAACCATCGGGCAGGGAGCTGAGAGGGAGCAAAAACGTGGACTGGCTAGGGATCCCTGAGGACTGGGCTGGGAAACACTGTGTTATAGTATCATTATTACAGGAATAGCACTAGCAGAGAATGGGAATGGCAACATTTAAACCCAAATCACATACATATTAAGTAAAGGGTCACCAAGACAATGTTGCATCCAAACACGAAAAGCAACAGATATTGTAAAGAAGCTAAAAATCATGATGTCAGCAAACTAGCAGGACAAATCACACAAAATGTTCTCTACTCTGTCTAGGGCAAAAGAAGTCTTAGAATGAGGCCTTTTCACACAGAGAAGCTTCTGTAATGGTGCAGATTCTGGGCCAGTTTGGTGTGCAGTCAGACACAGGTACAAATGAGAGGGGGAGGATGGGCATGTCTTGTGATTTAGTCACAGTTAGGGTGCTGACCCCCTAAGGTACGGTACGGTACTGTTCTCCAACAAGCGATCAATTTTAGACGTACCAATATATATTATTCTCAAAAGTCTATTGCGAGACAAAATTTTTGGCTTCAGCTGATTAACAGCTATAATATAAACAATAAATAAAAAACAGTAGCATCCATATTCACTTGTTTTAAATTTCAAGTTGATGAATATAAAGTTACCCAGTAAAAAGCTGTAAATATTAAAATAAATAAGTATTCTTTATCCCTTTGAGCATAAGTAGAAAAAGTTGCCGATAATGTACACTGAGTGTGACGATTTAACTCAGGGAGCGGGGCTCTGGGTGGGCGGGGCCCACCCCCCATTAGCTCGTCCAATCGTGTGAGTAAAGGGTCTCCAGGAAGTGCACTCATTGGCTCCCTCAGGGAGGCTCCACTCAGTAGACCCAGCTGACGGGGACCCACTGCGGCTCAGTGGTCAGCTGGTCCACCGCAGCCACGAGTTTCTCGAAGGCCTGGTCCAGATTGTCGTTGACAATCGTCAAGTCAAATAAGTGCCGGTAAGCCCTCTGGATCCTGGCGCTCTCGTCCACGGTCTTCTTCAGATCCATGTCCTGAGAGGAAAAACAGGAGGAGAAGCTCAACAAGTCATGAAGTGTTTTACTTTTAATCGAGAGCAGTGTTACGGCTGAATTCTTCCTCGGGTCCAGTGACAGGCAGAACTGGTCATGGCCAGAGTGATAAACAAACTTCACTGCCCAGTACCACTTTGTTTCATATGGGGAGGGGGGCAGGCATGTAGTGGAACTAATTTCCAGCCCCAGGACTTTTATTTGCAAGACCAGCCCATTTTGTCTTTGTTCAGGGGGAGCTTTGATGCCACAGTTCATATTTTCCTGACAAATTTAATGCTGACGTTTCCATCCATCCATGCATTTTCTCTAACTGCTTATCCAATTCAGGGTGGCAGGGGGTCCGTCTCCCAAGGCTACGGACACTAGGCTATCGCTGACATTTCGGGAAGAGAGGTACAGCTAAACACATCTCGTTAAATGTTAAAACTGAACAAATACAGTTTCTAAGCCTTACTTTCCCTTTAAGCAGAACAATACTGAATTCACATCAGTGGAGTGAAAGACCACGTTGTCAGGAAATGATTCATTTCTCTAAACCAAAAGATCTCTTTTTATTCACGCCACATATCACATCTGAAGCTTCAAAGCAAGGGTATATTTATAGCAACGCACACAACAAAAAAAAGGTTGCCGTTCCCAGCAGCGAGCTGATTTCTGTGTATCCCATCGTACCTGCAGGTAAACTAAAATAGATTTCTGATCATTTCCATCCACCCACCCATCTACTCATCTAGTGTAGGATCGCAGTTGGCCTGAGCCAGCCCGGCACTGACCGTGAGCAGTTTGCCGGTAAGCCCCGCCTCCACCGCCGCCTTGTGCATGAGCCGCAGTGTCTCCAGCTCCGGCGCGGCGATGAAAACCACGTACGGCATGAACTCGGGCATCCGCAGAACTTTCAGGGCCTGTGAACAGGCGGCAAGACAAATGTCTAAAGCAGTGTTCCCCAACCCAGTCCTCGAGGATCCCCAGACAGTCCACGTTTTTGCTCCCTCCCAGCTCCCAACACACCCCTGCCAGGTACTCGGTGTTCTTGATTGGCTAGGAGCTGGGAAGGAGCAAAAATGTGGACTATATGAGGTCCCCAAGCACTGGGTTGGGAAGCACCAAAATTTTCACTGAACTACATTAAACGTTAAACGTGCACCATGACCAATCGTTTTTCGACGGACAAGGAAACATATTATTATTTAATTATTAAGTTGTATGTCTGTGGCTCTGTATTGATTTTACTCCAAAATTAGCTGTATATTACGCCCATGACATCATTCCTGGTTAAATGTGCAGCAGTAGTTGAGGGCAGCATGTTTACTTGCTGTATTCATCTGCAGTATGTCATGTCATCGCATTCAGTTCCATTTTAATGCCGGGATCGAAGACAAGAAAGCAAACCGTATGCTCACTGTGAAAATGAAGCTCATTCTGATTATGTGTGATAACTTACTGCGCACTCTAGACATTGGTAAATAATTCAGGAAATAATTAAAGACCAGTGTGGTTCTCAGTGACAGGGAGCAAGGATTCCAGTTTGAAGAACAATCCAGAGGTTCTGGTTCGGCTCTGACCTGAGGGTTGACGTCCAGGATGCAGGTCTGTCCTGTCTCCACCACGTCATGGATGGAGTCTATCTTGGTTCCGTAAAGGTTCCCGTCGTATTCTCCGTGCTCCAGGTACTGGCCCGTCTTGATGTCCGCCTCCATCTCCGCCCGCGTCACAAAGCGGTACGAGTGTCCGTCCCGCTCGTGGTTCCGGGGCCCCCTGCTGGTGACTGAGGTAGAGAACAGCTGCCTCATTTAATGAAATCACAGAAACCAAAATAAAACGTGCGCCTCGCCCCCGACATTTAAGAAGACATGGACATACCAAGCTGTTACGCACTCTGTGCCCAGTCAAGTCCTGTACTATAGCAATGCACCAAAGACTGGGAGGCAGATGGGAAAGCTGGTTAATTCTGGTCGAATTCTGACTGACATCTTAAAATTGGACCTTTTCTTTAAGCAAGACCATTGCCAATGCTTCAGAAAAATATCCAACCACGTAAATTAATTTGGAAAATTGTCCATTAATATACATAAAATAAGCAGCTAAATAATAATAATAATAATAATAACTGTTATTATTGTCTTGCTGTGTCATTGATGTTGCTGTGTAATCTGATCACTTTGCCGGCATCTCGTGTGAGTATAATCTCTGCATAATTCTCGAGAAATCCACAATCGGCCGTCGGTAGGAGCTCACAGGGAACGGTGGTTCCGAAGCGCTTCGGGTTGAGCACCACCAGTCGGTTTTTCAGACTGCGCCGGCCCACTCCCTGCGCTCCGATCAGGACCAGCGTCTTCCTCTGGAACGGGGGCATCCTGGCCACCTCCTCATAGATCAGCAGCTCGTGTCGGTCGAACTCTGGTCCATGTTTACATACAACATTAACCCGTTAATGCTGCTAAAAGGCAGCGTCCAAGGAGGGTCATGTGACACGGCATCCCAGCACCCACCTGCATTTCTTGCCGTTAAATACATCATCTTCTTCTTCTTCTTTCCACTCATCGCCCCACACAGCATTCCTGAGAATAGCACATGAGTGTTAATGCTCTTTCTGGCCAGCAGAGGGAGCACATGGTCTTCGCTGATAGCTCATACCCAAGAGTACAATCGGTGGAACCAGTTGCAACTGGTTTTCTCAAGCCAGTAGAAGGGGAAACATTAAGAAACACTAAGAATGGGTTGGAACAGAAGAAAATATAGATTTCTGTGCAAGAAAAACATTCATTTTCTGTGGAAAAAAATGACATCTTGAACCTACCCAAATCATCCCAGTCTTTTGGGACAAAAGCCTTCCTCTTCTCCTCTAGGTACTGACTGGGGACAAGTCCAGTTGCCCCGCCTACAATGTGACATGCCTATAAGAGGAAGAGAGACTTCAGAGGAAGACTCTGGATGGCAGGTGCCATACCTAAAAATCCATATGTACTCATCTGCCCTGGGGTAGGTTGGCTGAAACGAGATCTACCCACATATCACACATCTCAACTCCATCTTAACCTTTGATATGTAGAAAGCATAAAGACATTGTGTGTTTTGGTAATATAAACCAGAGGGTACTGGTCAGCACAGTGCCTCTAACCAGTGGCCTGCACTACGAAGCGGGGTTACCGGCTTATCGGGGTAACTTGTCAGATTTAAGGTACTGTACCACAGTTTAAATGGGCGTCATATTCGTTCGCTTACATTTTGCCCAGACTACCTTAAATCCAACGAGTCACCCCGATAAGCCGGTGACCTCGCTCCGTAGCGCAGGCCACAGATCTCCTTCCGAACAGCAAGCAGGCTGACATCTGGCTCACCTGCCACCAATTGGGATCTTCTTTGTTGACGATCTGAAGTATGTCACCCCTGGAGAAGGCCAGGCCGGCCTCCTTGCAGGGGATAAGACTGTCCTTTGACGGGTTGTAGTCGAAGTGAGGCTGAATGTACATCTGTGGGCCACAAGAGACCCCGTATGAATCAAACTGTCCACTGATTATGGGAAACGCAGAGCTTTTAAAAGAAATGGGGGAACGTTTTTCCGCCAATCCTCCTCACTCACACTAACTATCTTACCACAGCATTCTGGGTAAGATAGATAAGCAGACCACAACATGGGAAGCAAAATCACATTGTCCAGATGCTACTGTAAGGACGACCTGACCTTTTCTGAATTTTTCTGAATTTTGATGCAATTAATAGGTTATGTCAATCACATATTGGTAGAATAAAATGAACATTTTGGCAAAGAAATAATAAATAAAAAAAATAACAGAAAATATTATTCATAAACAGACGGTCACAGGTCTGGGATGATGCCCTAAAGTACAGAGCTAACTGGAACCTGCTAAAGGATGTAAATACGATGGGTAGAGAGGGACTGTCAGGAATCCTCTATGATCCTGACCATTATAAGCAGCGGAGGTAGATCATTTCAGGTCCAGAACGTAAAAATCCAGACCAAGATTTTGTTTTGACCAACCAGTATCTAACTCTGAAATCATTCTTTGATTCTCTGAGCAAATTCTGGATTTTCCGAGACGTGATCCCCATCGTCCTCCACACCTAGGGGGCACTAGAGTTCCCCTCCTTAAAACGTCACGGCGGCGAGTCGCAGCATCACGCTATTTCCAGGTCTCTGGCGCTGACACTCGATATCCTATTGCTAGGTCACGTCTCCGCGTCCCATTCACCCACGGTGACAGCTGCTGGTTGGGAGGACAGTGGTCCTTCTCATGTGTCACCTCCCACTAAACGTACAAATTCTGGAGGCGCTTATTGAAGCAAATCAAATTAACGCACGGGCAGGACGACCACAGAGCCGCAGGCTCACGTGGTGCACAGATCAAAATTGAAGCTGTTACTTAGTATCATTATCATCATCTATTATTCATAAGGGCAATTAGCCTTGATGAAGGCATGTCTGGCGTCTGGAAGGACTTCCTGAAAGAGATGCTCCTCACTGTTATCCCTCCTTCTTCATTAAACAGGGACCTGCCTGAGTCCTTTAACAAGAACCCAGCTTCTAACTAAGTGGAGCTTAGATAATCCCAGAGGACAGATGAGTTTGCAGAGACGTGGCGCTAGCAAGAGAGACAACTGTACTACAGCTGGGGGGGCCGGGCTCCACAGCCCAACTCCTCGGGGGCCACTCTCACCCCCCCCCCCCCTGCTGCGTCCCAGATAGCACGCCGACTGTTATTAATAGGGATTTCCGTGTCCCGTTTCAATCACTCGACATTCTGGGCCTCCTTCGGAATACAGTGAGTCTTACCTTCTAAAACGCCCCCCCCACCGAAAGACCAAAAGGCATTACGTAGCGGAGCGAGGCAGGCGGCGTGAGGAGAGAGACGTCGTGGCACCAGCGGATGGCACCTCTGCCCATGTAAGCAAACAAGACGACGATCTAAATCCCGAGATGATCAGCGGCATTTAACTTGCATATCATTGCGTGTTATGGATGATGCTTCGTAGGTTGACGCCAAACTGAGAAGGCATAGAGCCAAAGGACTGACCCCTGCCCTATAAAGGTCACGTATGGCCAGGTCCTGACAGGTAGTTTACCCATAATGCCCCTATATTGTTTCATATACATGCGTATTTCTTAGAGTTGCTTCCGAGACCCATATTGATTTGAGAGTTGATTTTTTTAAACACTGCTAAAAGCCAACCAACGCCAATGCCTTCTAAAGATGTCCTCAGTACGAAGGGAGGTTTGGGCGAAACAAACCCAAACGTCACACCGTCACAGAGCGTTTGAGTGACTCCGAGCAGCATGGCAGGGTGGCGTAAGTGAAAGGCACGCAAATTCATCGAAGGAAGGCAGAGCACTGCGGGGGTCATGACCCTTGCTGACCCCATGACACGGCAGAGGCCTAACATGTGCTAATGCATCTCTGCATGTGAGCCAGGGCCCCCACCCTAGATGACAACCTGTTGACGTCAGACTATTTTCGTCCACCATCCCCAGCACACTGTCCCCTGACTCTCCTCAGCGGTCAACAGCCTACAGCTGGACGCTTTTAAAAGATCGATAAAAGGACGAACAAAACTGCCAGTGATACCCTCCAGCGGGGTCTCGCTGCTCTGAATGTGGCCTGAGCGACGCTTCACTCTCTCTCTCTCTCTCTGTCTATCGACAACTTCTTTAAGTTAAGAAAAGTTCGCAAAACAAGAGTGCAAAAAATTAGTTCGGAAGACATCCCCACAAAATAAGACTTTTTTTCAAATCAAAATCTTCATCTTCCTTTTTTTTTACAATAATTCCTGAGTATATTTTTTATATTTTGATTCTTTCTTTTTTAGTTTTTTAACATTTTCTTTTGATTTGCATTTGTAGTCAGGTAATGGTGAAGTACATTGAAACAACAGAAGTCAATGAGAGGGTCTCCGGAAACAGGAGTATAGAGAAGCGCGTCAGCGCGTGTGCGTGTGCGCGTGCGTGTCTGACCTGCGCGGGGGCCGGGGCGTCCCTGTAGCTGGGCAGGATTTTGAGAGTAACACTGCCGCTGCTCTCCTTCAGCACCTCCTGCAGGTCTGCGGCGTTGCTGCCCACAGTGCGGCCGTTCACCTCCTTGATGACGTCGCCCACGTGTAGAAGGCCCTGCCTGTCTATCATGCCGCCGTGCAGGATACGGGCGATAACCAGCTCATCCTTCTCCACCCGAAACGTCACACCCTAAAAAGAAAATCAAACAATAAGTTACCTCCATTTCGCACAACACACACATTCCATCCAACCACCCATCCATCCAGTTTCTGAAATCGCTTATCCAATTCAGGGTCACGGGGGGGTTCGGAACTCCCGGAGACTACGGGCACAAGGCAGGGAACAACCCAGTACGGGGGCCAACCCATCGCAGGGACACACACACTCAAACAGTCATAATCACGTAAAAACCTCAATATACGGAGCAATTCAAGCTCTATCACCATTATTGTCTGGAAATGTCATAGCCAAAAATCACTTAAACAAAACACACACAATCACACCATAATACAGCTGGGGTTTCATCACAGAGATAGAAGGTTGATCTTTATCAAACTGACACGGGTGGAAAGAGTGAAGCAGGGAGATGGTGTGTTGCAGGTCAGCAGGTTAGACCTGGGTGCCTGCAATCAGATGGTCGCTAGTTCAATTCCCATCCTTGGCAGAGTAATCTCCTGTAAGACGCTCTGGGGGGGGCAGAAGAATGTCTGATCTGTGTCGCTTTTAAGCGTGTGTATTTAAGTCTCAAAGGAGAGGAAGATGAGATTTGCAAAAGCTAAGGAATTCCCACATACTGTAGCAGTACTCATACTTGTACTAATGGCGAGCAATTCCCACATAGCAGTACTCATACTTGTACTAATTACAAGCAATTCCCACATAGCAGTACTCATACTTGAACTAATAAAGTTCTGGCATATAAAGCATCAGATCATTCAGACCGGTGCATAACAGCTGCCGTTGGTATAATATTCATGTTTTCACCGTCTTTACTTAAAACAAACACGGCTCAAGGCTTTACAAGGTCGCCAGGAATCGAGTCAGTAGCCCTCTTTTTCTCTCCATCCATCCATCCATCCATCCATCCATGTAACGGCAGCAGGCCGCCACTCACCAGCGGTTCCCCCGCCTTCTTCCGGATCCCGATCATCCTGATGGCGTCAGCCTGCACCGGCAGGATGGTCGTCGCAGCCCCGTCGTCGTCAGGCCCCGCGCTGGAGGGCGGCGAGTCGTAGCACTTGGAGGCCACAATATCGTGGGCCTCTAACAGCGACTGGACACCGGGCGAGAAACGGCAAGAGTCACGACTCGACCCTGCAAGACGAGGCTGCAGCGACAGACACGTGCGTGCACCAGGAAAACATCTCTAAACTACAACTCTCAGTTTTACGCTATTGCTGCTCTGCAGTCGCTGAATGACCCAACAAAAATTTATGGATTTAATGTACTGAACGAAGGCAGAGGCGGAAAAAAAGAACTACTGTTCTCACCGCTGTAGCCATAGTGCAAGATTTGCATTCATTAGCCCTCAAAACACACACGCATCTGTTGCACTGGAGGTCCCAGACCGGCTCTAGGTCACTAAGGTCTTATCCGACAGCTTAAACCACACATTTCAGCTTATAACTGGAGTGGGGTGAATCCCCTGATAGGCCGCTGATCCGATTGGTTACAGAAAAGGAACTCTTCCACTGATTGGTCCCAAGCGAGTACATTCAGCCTGAGGGAGGAGTCCTGGCCTAAGGCACCTTGCTCGCTCACTCTCTCTCACTCTGTGCCAAAGTTGTGTGCACATGCTCCAGATTTCCATTCAAAGCAGCGCGATGTGTCAAGTGCAGTCCTCCCTCTCATTAAACATCTCAGAAGTGTTGATCTTTGATTTGCTGGTTACTGGAAAACAGCAGAGCTCAGTATCATCCCTCAATTAGTGGATTTCACCCCAAGACAGAATCCCCCCTCAGCTGCTGAATTCCGCACCCCTCCCACTGCCGCTCTCCTCAGCGTACTGTAAGATGAGCGAGGAGAGAAGCTGGGCTGTAGCTGGGACGGCAGAAAGCTGCCCCCCCCCCCCCCCCACGCACCTGAAAGTGAGGCTCCTTGAGGATTCGGGAAAGCTCCGCAGCACCGTCGTGTCTGTCACTCAGGCCGCTAATGTCACCGAGGATCTCCGACACCAGCTCCACATTGTTATCCTGCACGGCCTCCGGCTTGATGTCCTCCAGTCGCTCGTGAGCCTGTCCGGAACCAGGGTCAGGGGGGGTCGGGGGGTGTCAGAGTCGACAGCCATTGATAGCATAACCCTCAAACTGTCAAAACAGTAATTCCTCATCAGATTTTATGGGGCTTTTAACAAGAGACACAGATATATACAGGGGTTCGGATCCATTACGAACACTAAATTTAGCCACACAATCTGGTCGTAATCTTGCCCCACCACATTAAGGTCGGCTCAGAGCTTGTGGGCAAGGTCACCAGAGTTCCTGTGCACAGCCAACGCGGCCGAAGCTCAAGGTACACACAGGCACTGTTATCACACCTCTCCGACACAGTCAACACCGCTCCCCGTGGGAGGTCTCTTAAGGGAACAGTTCTGTGACGGTTTGAGGTTCCAGAGGTGACCAGAAGAACAATTAGCACCCCAACACAGTAAAGCCATGACGATCCCAGTACCTAGCTCTCGGTCTCCCATCCCTGAGGCTCCAACGTGTCACAGGAGAGCACAGCACCCTGCAAGGTTGCATCTCTGTCTCTCGTAATTCATCACTGCCAAGCAGGATACCCGAAGTATCCGTCTCCACGGTAGCGCATCACCGTGACTACAATACTAATGAATTTCACATCGTCTCAAAAGAATTACATCCCGCATGCTACGAACTAAATCCATTGCGTTGCCTTTCATATGGTGCCTGAAAATCAGCAATGCACAGCTAACATACTTACTCTAGGCTAAGCTAATGCTAGGCTAAGCTAATGGCCTAGCTTACAATCAGAGCCAAGGAATCCTACAACTGTGCTGCCCTGCCTTCGTAGCAGTCACTTAGCGAACTTTCCCTGCCTTCTGGATGGTATTCACATGGTTTCTTGTTACTGTGACGCAACTTGGGCTCCAGTACAATGTCGGGGGCTCAGCATTTTGCCCACGAGATGAAAATTATTATATTACAAAAGGCACCTTCCAAACTGTAAAAAGGTGTGCCGCCAGAGGGGGCGCCAACATAAGCATGTGTTTGCGATGTTCACGGTAAGACATAGGAGCAGATACCACAGCATTAAACCGTTTGAGGCTAATTCAAATTCGGGGGGGGGGGGGGTGCCCATGGTTACCTTGGAAAGGGAG
>JAODUD010000046.1:2073717-2090014 GCA_026784285.1 Stomatorhinus walkeri | reverse complement strand
CCATAAGGGAAAAAAAACAGATATTTATCACACTATGGGGACATTGTGTCCCCATAAGGATAGGTATACCCGCTCACTCAAACACACACACACACACACACAAATACACACACACACACACCTCCATTCCTGGATTTGGGAGGTACCAGCACTGCCCACTGAGCAACCATGTTGCCCCAATTTGTGCATAAGAGGAAAAAATAACCAAAATAACCTTGCATTAGATGTCTGAACTCCTTTGGAGAATGTCAGAGGGCAGGACCACCTCCACCTGAGATGTTTCCTGTCCTGAATTCTGAGTGAGAAGCCATTCAGCAGCCAGCCATGTGAATGGGGATTTTTGAATATAAACACCTCCGGTACCTTCACAGGGCTCTGCTGTCTGTCCTGCAGCTCCCGCTCACCTTTCCCATCGCTATGGATATGCTTCTCATCCGACGCTACACACAATCGATGATTAAGCCATAACCAGAACTGACACACATCATCTGAGAGTATCCAAGTGAATCCTTTACAAATCACACGCACAAGTGAGGCCAGACTCTGCCTGGATGCTATTTCTACAAACCAACAACATGCATTACGCACTTTGCTATTCTAAAATATAAATTAACTGTGGTATAAAAAGGGCACAAGTTAAATATTTGCAGTTCCAGTTCTGGCCTTTTAACAACTTGGAGCAAAACACAAGCACTCTACGCACAAACAGAGACACTCACACTCAAACACACACAGACACTCACACACACACACAGACACTCACACACAAACACACACAGACACTCACACACAGACACTCACTCACACACACACACAGACACTCAAACACACACAGACACTCACACACCCACAGAGACACTCAAACACACACAGACACTCACTCACACACAAACACACACAGACACTCACTCACACACACAGACACTCAAACACACACAGACACTCAAACACACACAGACACTCACACACAAACACACACAGACACTCACACACCCACAGAGACACTCAAACACACACAGACACTCACGCTCAAACACACACAGACACACACTCACACGCCCACAGACACTCACACACACACACACACACAGACACTCACACTCAAACACACACAGACACTCACACTCAAACACACACAGACACTCACTCACACACACACAGACACTAACACTCAAACACACACAGACACTCACACACACACACAGACACTCACACTCAAACACACACAGATACTCACTCACACACACACAGACACTCACACACAAACAGAGACACTTACACAGAGTCACTCACGCTCACATACACACACAGAATCTGCAAAACAGAATATATATATATATATAATAAGGTTTTATATATAAGTACACACATATATATATATATATGTTTTACCCAGGAGGATCTGCGGAGCAGCAACGGGAACCTTAAAGAACAAAATGAACGCCGTCTGCTCCGTCCCAGCCAGGACGCCACAGCTGTGCTAAACGCAGAGCACATGAACATAAAGAGAACTTGTTTGGCTTTACACAGTCTCACCATTTTATTGGGGACGGGAACCAGACAAACCTGACCTACATTTCTAGGAATGAAATGCTTTGCTCAGTCGTGTCAGCATCCCATGAAGGTCAGTATTCAGCATTACGCAATAACTGCAATGCTTCTAAAAGCACGGTATCAGGAAAAAGGCGCTGATTTAGGCCTGTTCCGTTTGACAACCTTGCAGTCATCCTACACTATCAACAGTACAAAACTCATCTGATCCTAAGAGCTTTAAACTTCACTCTGTATCCACACCCCACCCCCGCACAGAGGCTCGAGCGCTCCGCTGTAAGAGGATTACCCTGTTTGTACCTTAGCTGTGCCCCCAGTATTACAGTACAACAATAACAACAGTGGAAACCTGGCCAGCAAATGGAAGCTCGCACATTCAATCCACGGGCGTAACTGCTGTCACTCACTTTTGGCAAACGAACAAGGGCAAACGTGTAAAGCGAAACGAGCAAGAGGGGGTGCATAAGTCACACCCCCTCGTCAGTTTGCTTTTGCAAAACGTAGAATAACCTTTTATTGGGAAAAAACACAGAGATGTCATTTAATTATAAGGTTTTATTAACATTAAATATTTTGTAGGTGATTTTTTTTGTGATTGTTCATCGTATAAAAATGAATAATGATCTGAGTTCTATAATAAGAACATTGGTAACCAAACAACAATAGCAACAGCTGCGTATCGTTCATTTTACCTACTGTAAGATAACGCCAAACCTGTAGACTGGTCATCGATGAGCAGTTTTCCAGAAAACCCCACTGGAAGACTACATTCATTCATCCAACCAATCATCATGCCACAGTCATATCCGCATGATTTGTGACCAATCCTGTGGCTGCCCCCTGTAGATCATCATGAAATCCTCAACCCCTTGGCCAGAGGTGTCAAACTCCAGTCCTGGGCGGCCGGAGCCCTGTACATTTTTGGGTTTCCCCTCATTTCACGCACCTGGTTCATCTCCTTCTGCTAATTCTTACACAGTTGTTGAGCTGAATTATTTGTACTGGGAGAGAGCTAATCTACACAGGGCTCTGCCCCCCCAGGACATCCCTGCCCTGGGGGCAGCTTGAGACTTACATTCTTTGTTATTTGCCTTGGAGTCCCTTAAACTAGGACAAGTGTTGGACTTACTGTTTATTGGCTCTGTCTGCACCTCTTACCTACTGAGTACTTTGTAGGGGCGAAGTACCGTTTTAGTTACCCTCCGTTTTCTTGTATGTTATGTTGAGGTTTGATGGCTGCTTTGTAGTTGTGGGGCTTTCTGTGTGTCCTGTTGTCCTGGGTTCACCCTGAGGTGTGGTACGCTCTTAGCTGACAGCCCGGCTATATATCATAAATATCTCACTGTAAGGCAGCGCAATTAAACCACATCTGCTGCGTGGTGCTTTATTCTTGCCAGTCCGGAATTCCTACGGCTGAAGCAGTCAGACTGTAACACACGTGTCTCTTAGCTCAGGCATACGCCAGTGGTGGGTCTGCCCCAGTTTAAAAGACCTCCCTGAAAGACAGAGGATGTGTCTTTTTCACACAACATTTTATGCCACAACAAGTACATTCTCAGAAAAAAGGGTAGAATTTTTTACCTTTGCTTGTCACTGGGGCTGTACCCTTATAATTGTACCTATTAAGGTACAGATGTGGACACTGAGGTACAAACAGCATTAATGTACCATTACCATTAAATGTACCATTTCTATACCTTAAAAGGTACATTTACTTACAGCTAAGGGGACAATTAGCAGACCCTTGAAAGTACAGACCCATGGCATACAAAGGTACACATTTTTACCCTTTTTTTCTGACAGTGATAGCCCACTGGTTAGGAACCATAAACTGCAAAATCAACAGGCTTACGATTTAAGCATCAGTTCACTTTTGTCTACAATATGTGAACACAAATTAAATCCTGCATCAGATGCACCAGTGATCATCTAAAAAATCTCAGAGCCGACATGAAGAACGTTTCCTTCTGAATAAGTTGTTCTACAAACAAATCATAAGGTTGGATCATCCCACACTTAGAGAATGGAGGTTTTATAAAGTGTCTTAAAATTATAAAATACGTGTTTACAACCTGTTGTTAGTGCTTGTGGTTCATTTTCTGGATAAGAATGGCTCTGCTGACTGACGGCAAGGAAACGCGTGTCACCCAGCAAGGCGCGTGTCATTACCCTCATATGACAG
The DNA here is from genome assembly GCA_026784285.1 of Stomatorhinus walkeri. Lineage (NCBI taxonomy): Eukaryota > Metazoa > Chordata > Actinopteri > Osteoglossiformes > Mormyridae > Stomatorhinus > Stomatorhinus walkeri. The sequence continues at coordinate 2,086,281 of JAODUD010000046.1, read as the reverse complement.
ATTACCAATGGAAAGGTAGGAGTAAGCTGACGTAGGGACATGCAACATGCAGCCGTGAGTACGGGAGAGTACAACTGCTTGCTGTGCCTGCTGCCGAAGAGAATGGTAATATCACAGGACAGATATTCCAGTAACTTTTCTACAGGTTCAGTTGCGCAATAACTTCTGGGCAAGAAGCCACGCAGTTTTACCTTAGTGCAAAACACGCTTTTAAGTGACACGACCGGCGAACCCGGAGCTGTCGGCTGAGCGGCGATCACTGCGGTGATCCATAGGAACCAACATTAAAGAGGCATGCAGGGGCAGGCGAAAAATGCGCTGCCTGTAAAGTCTGACACGCGGATCGCGTCCGGGCTCGTCGTGGCATGACAGCGCGGGGTCCCCGGCGCGTGCAACGGCCCGGGTCGCCCACCGCCCCCCTGGGCATCGTTACTGACTTTACGCTACAAGTGCGGCGATGTTCGCTACCCATTCATGCGCCGTCGACGCGTGGGAGACACTTTCATAAAGAAACCAGCTCCGGTGGGGGTAAAAACGGACGATTTAGCGCGCAGAGGGGACCATCGCTTTGAATCAATCTTGTCTATACCTGCCCTCTGATACAGAACAAGGAATGCGCTTTCTACTTATTGCAAATGTGTCCTTCTCTGAAAACAAATATTTACTTGAAATTAATTAAAATGTAATTAAAACTAGCATACAGATTCTTACGATGGGAAGTCTAACGACTTACCTAGTGTCTTGGCTGTAATTTATTCTCTCCAGTCTGGTTATAGATCCATCTCTTCCCCGGCCGCGATCCCGCAGTTACGCCGATCACGCTCCCCGGTCTAGCCCCTCGGTGACGTTTCCGGGCAAACATCAACCGGAGCTGAGCGCCGTAGGTTTGACTCCTCCTTCATTAGAGTGTCGTCCTACGATTATTAACCGAAATTATTCTTTGGAACCCGGGGTATATCTAAAAATTTGTTTAGAATCGATTACGACCGAGAAACGATTTAAGGTTCTGTTTATGGATGTGGATATTTTGCGACTGTGTTTTTTTTACATTACACACATTTAATTCTTGACATTGTAACAAAGTAGCCTACAGCTCAACTCGGAAATACCGCCTGACCTGTTTCATTTGTCATATCTGATATGTTTTTCTCGTCGCACTCATTCCTTTGTAGGACACTACACTCCCGAAGACTGGAATTTAAATGTTACACAACTTATTTTACGCTTACACCGATGGGCGTAGACAATTAGGCGAGAAATTTAATGGGATTCGGGCAGTGAACTATAATCCTTTTTACTGCTGTGTGCTATGCGTAAGCCTAATTGACTGTCTGGTTAATTTAGTTTAAGCCTCTCATCTTCTACAAAACAAGGGAACCTGGAACCATCAGTACGGGATATAAAATGTTTTTGAATTTACAAAGTCTTCTTTACCCTGTTATCATTATTGTTGCCGCTGTTTTTTTATTTTTGCTTTTTATTTTTTGTTTTTAACCCATATTGACCCTACCCAGGCATTTCCATCTTCCCTTTTGTCGCTTTTCTTTGTAACTGGTTTAATCTTCGGTTAGAAAAAGAGCTTGTATTAAATTAACTTTTCATTTGCTATTTAAATTGTTGGGGTGCACTGTGGCTCACAGAAGAGAATCACCACAAGAGGGCAGCATTTAGCCAATAACGGAAACTTTGAGCTTTGTATTATATACAAGCGCCATTGAGTTCTTGGATTTTATTCATTTGTCCCGTATCCCAGCCAATTAATTATAACAGAAATGATCACTGAGAAATTATAAATACAGCTGAGCTGAGGCAGGCTTGATTAGCCCAATTTACAATGCCAACGAAGGTGTCATGTCTACTACGAGGTATAAACCAAAAGTACTTTAAGAGAAACTTAATTCCAGTAAAATGCTATTTTATTTTACTGTGACTTGGTTAGATGGATTTATCTATGTTAAACAACACATATTATGAATAAATTTATGTTCAATCTATTGTCCAGTTACTTAATTCCTCAAGGCTTAATGGATCTGTAAATTGCTCTTCGAATTAACCACAAATTGATTTAAAGCCCTTTATTGAAAAGCCACAACAACATGCATTTAAGAAACAACGGTGATTGTTATCACTGAACTTAGAAAAATCTGTCGCAATCTATCATCTTACTATCGGTACATGATAGTCTAATTAAGCTTGAGAATTAAGTGCTTCACTGCTCCCAAGTCTCGATGCTGGAAGGTTCGACATTCGACGAAAATATAGTTTGTTACTTTCCATCGAGACAAAAGCCAGTTTCGTGGCTTTAATATAACTGAGCATTGAAACGCTTTGATTTGCATTTACTTATTCGTAAGACTATTCATTGAATTCTACTGAATTGGTCCATTGAATTTGTCCCTTAATAGGAAAGATAACACGCATGTGCTGCAATTATGCATATAAACATACAGCTGCGACTTTCTGTGTAACTCTGACTCAAATGCCTTGATTTCCTTGCAACTCACTCACTTGCAATTAAATCCAAGTTGTTTCAGTTTAGTTGTTTTAAAAATCATTGATCCGGATAAGTGAAGAAAACTCAGTATTGCTGCGATTCGATGTTGCTCTCCGTTAGTTCCATCCTTGTTCGGATGATATCGCGTAAATATGGCGGAAAAGTCGCAGTACTTTTCCCAAATGCCGCTGTTGTATTCCGGGTACCGGGGACAAACTGTGTGGGGGGATGTTGTACCATCTGGGCCCATAAGTAGATTTATTTGATTCGATTAATGCATGCATTCTGGCTATAATAACAGTTTTCACGTAAGTACGAATCTATTAGAAACATTTTAAAGTTTGTTCAGTGCGTTTATTTAGCATGCAAATGTAATCACCTGCAGGACAGCATGTAGTGCTGTTGAAAATGTTAAGTCGAAATATGGAGGTTTCTGGTTCAGATCACAACCTATGCTAAATCAAGTCTGTCGGCTATAGCTGTCAGCGGAGATCTTTCGATTACGATCACAAATGTCAAAACATGACAAGTAATCTAATTTGAACCGGTGTGTATCTGAACGAGTAACAGAAATAAACATATTACTCTGTTATGTACCCGACCTCATTTTGTTAGTGACGTTATAAGTTTGTCATCTTTAAAAACAACGAAAATGCAGGGGTTAAACTTCTATCTAAACTGCGGGAAAATATTTATTAGGAGGTTAGGTTTCACTACTGATAACACCAATCGCAAATGACTACGGTGTGCCTTAACAAAGAGATAAACCTGTCGTAGGTTGCAGGTATTCAGCGTTAGACCTGTGAGGTTTTTAGCATGCGGAAAATATCATAAATCTTTATTATGTTTCGAAATTAATAGGGTTTAATTATTAAAGTTGCCATTTATATTAAATGGATTTCTGATAAATAGAAGTGTAACACATGTAAACCAAAACATTAAACAATATTTATTTTCATCATAATTTCATTATTGAAATATTTTGTTCTTTCGTTTTGAGTATTTACCTGATGTAGTAACTGCCATTTATTTAAAAAAATGCTTGGTTGATATTTTTACGTTTTACAACAAAGAAAAGGTAGAACGACCTGTCGGAATACCGACACGTAGTTAATTCGTTTACAGCGCCACTTTTGTGCTACTTAATACGTCTTACAACTAGGGGGCGCCAGAGAGCCATTACAATGCAACATACTGACGGCGAACGCACTCGATGCGCATATCACTTTCACATTTTGATTTCTCAACCATTACTGCGGCTTAGGTAACTATAGACACGGGATCTTTTTAAATGAATCACAATGGTTCTCTGACGGAGGATTGCAGGCTGAACATTACCAACACGGTGCATTTTTCTGAAACTGAAAATCCGTACCAGACAAATAATACGTCACAGTTTCTGGATAATGCTGATGTTTTGAGGGTCCGTAATCAGGCTTTATGGACATGTAATGGGAAGATTAACTTAAAAGAAAAGTAATGGTTATAGTTACGGGTCGCAGCAACAAAAGCACACGGATGCTTTCGGAGCCTGTAATGGTTCCCCAACTCTTTCATTATAAACAGCCTATAAGGGCTGGATATAACTGTAAGCGAATATACTAATGATTTTCCTACACATGGTTCGGAAAATATAAATTTAGACATGCACTTGTGGCCAAAATTGTGGAGACTACATATTTTTGAAGATTCAACTGTTGCTCCAGTTACTTATTTAATCGTCCAGTGTATGGTATTTGTAAACATTCTTTGCTTGTTTATAAACATTACATCATATCATATCAATATCGTGCGTATATAAAGCGTAATGCCAGAAATGCTAGGTGTTTCAACAATTTTGGCCACTAGAGTGTGTCAACCCGACATTAATTTATTGAAAAAGTATCAGTAACCGTTATGAAACAACCTTCTGTGTTCACTCAATGGGTGCTGGTGTTTTTTTTACAGCTGCAGATTTCCATTGGACGGCTTTCAATCGTCATGCTCACCGTGTTCACTTTCATAGGCGTTTTAAGGCGTTATGCATGAATCCGATTGGCTGGTGATGGTCTTTAGCACACTTTATTTGCTGTAGACTGCCCAATGAGGAAAGCACACCTTAAGGATTCTCATTCTAATGTAAAATGTAATTCAGTTTACACATCTTCTTATATGAGTCCATGTTACTTAAGTTAAACACGATATATTTTGCCATTTTAAGAATTTCCTGTAATGAATTATTACCATTCCATAAAAACATATCTTAGTGTCTTGCCTTGTTATCGAATCTTCATGTTTGCAAGAAATTACACGAGGAAAAAAAGCAAAGTGAAAATGTAATTTCATCCGTACACACTTACTCACGGTCACTTAAAACCTCTCTTTTCATGACACAGATGTAGACTGCACAAAGAATACAGTTCTACATGTACATGCTACAATCAACAAACTAGTTTATTTTTGAACAACGAGTATTAATACAATTTCACTGTACAACGATTTTCCTTTGTGACATTCATGATAGCATTAAATAAGAGTTTATGGACAATTGGGTGGTATTTGCATGCAGCCACGACCATCCATGAGGACCATCGGATTCAGCGTATGATGACGGCTATGGTGACGTCAGTCACGTTCACGGGACGAGGTGCAGCGGCGGGGTGTCCGAGACAAGGGAGTAGGGTCACATCTGTGCAGCAATTCGGTGGCCATGTTGGTAAAAGTAGGTATGAAACAGGACAAAAACACCTCTCTCACATCACCACATTGGCGGCTCCTCGTACCTGGAAAGAGAGATGGACAGGTGAATAGTTCAATTAAGCTCTCAGTTTAATCAGAACTTCTCAATTATGATATATACATAATCCGTTATTGAAGATAAGGTATACAGACGTAAAGGTTTCGATCCCCTAATCTACGGTCCTACTGATACACACTATTATTTGTTCAACACCTCTCATCATTCACGACTATATTACTCAGCTAGAATAGAAAAGAATCGAATCGAATCTTTAATTGAAACAATACGGGACTGATGGAAATTGGTTTCGGACCAATTCTGCTGTACGTTCGTATAATAGGACATGCATTTACAGGGATGTGCAACATGGGCGTGCATCCCGTTAAGTAAGCATACATGGACAGCATAATCAAAGATGCAGCGACCAGAACAAAACTGACATCCGGAAAGAAATAGCTGTGTAACATTCAGGGGGGAATATAAGCATTAATATCCATATACACAATGGGTATTCGTAAATAAACACAAACGCCTACGAGTGTACGATGGTTTAACGACCAGAAATATTAAAATTATGAACAGTTCACCAGTCGTCCAAATTCCATCTGCAACATAAAGATATGGTCCACTTCTGTCGATAGTGACACCATTATCGTGGTGACGATAACGTTTTCCGAGCGGGCGGGTGCCGATCCTATGATGTTCATTCTTTAAGACTCCATACAAAGTGTTATCTTGTATCCTACCTGTCTACCTCAATTGGAACCTGAATACCTCACCTTGAATCTTACTGCTATACGAGTCATTGTCCTTCTTCAGAAACCGGTCCTGCTCTCTCACTTTAATTATATTCCGATATCCCTTAACCGCCGATTTACGTCACTTTATGTGATGCCGCTCAACGCTGTATGCGTTTCAGACGGAGTCCCGATGTCATCACCTGAACTGAGGGCTGCTGTCCATGTTTTCCCTCAGCAGCCCTTCTGAGAACAGCGTGTCAGGACCGGAGCGTTTCCCATACCTGTGCAGCGGGCAGAAGGAGTCAGCTGTCTTCAGAACTAGCTTTGATCAAAACACATTTCTATACACACTTTCAGATGGATTTTGCTCTAGTGCTCAGTTTGTCTTCTCTAGTATTCAAGTTATTTGGATCTTTTACAACTTTTGAAACGTTCGAAATATTAATTAAAAAACGAAGATACATCTGCACATAACTTTATTTTTCCCTTAAACAATACAAGTATTACTTCCCGTTTGCAATGGTTGCAAATGTTGTTCAATTGTTTGCATCATTTCACGGTATCTTTGCATTAATTACCATGTTCTGATAACGTTCTTTAAAATGGAAATGAAGTAGGCTACTCAAAATACTTGCAAATGAAATACTAGGTAGAAAATACTCTTTAAAGCCCTCGCTCGTTACACCGAAGCATAATCATGAGCTGTCACTCGCCTCTGTCGCGTTATTAGGTTGATGTAATGCCTCAGCGCAGAGTAGTACTTGGCGAGCTCCTCAGCTGCGGCGTCCTCTCCCGGATTGTTGGGTTTCGAGGGGTAGGCGTCCACTAGTGTGCCCAAACATATCAACGTGCATATGACCAAAGCAGTCATCCCTACCCAGATGCCGAGATTAGGACGCATCCTCTCCAAGTCACTGAACACGGAACTGGTGAAAAAGGAGGAGTTTCAGTATAAACATCTCGCTTTTGAGTTTATGTGACAAATTCACGTGGCTGTATAATCGAAGACCCATCAGCATCTTTACTAATTTAAATTATCTTACTTGTTACTTCTTATTTGTTCACCCTTGCTTGCTAGTTTAAATGTTCCGAGTAACAAAATAAAACGTAGGCCTATATCAGATTCATTTAGGGTACTCGATTACTCTCGTAAGACTTAAGTACTTTATTTATGGTACCTAACTGTTCACAGTTGGCATGCACACATATCGGCTAGATTAACAATTGCTTTACTTACGTGTGCTTGTTGGGCTGAGTGGTCTTAATCGGTAGTCCAGAGTTTCTCGATTTCCCCAGTCTAGAACTGTGACAGGTACCGTCCATTCCTGCACTTTTATACCGCAATGGCCGTGGGGAGGGGGTGTCCGCTCACACGCCAGCGAACGCAGTTTTTCTTATCGAGGCTCCGCAAAGCCGCGTCACAGAATTAGCCGTCATCGCCCATTTAAGAAACATTTACAATAAATATGATTCGCTTTTTTACGGATTTCAAACAGGTTTTAAAAATCTCACATTTAATGTGACCACTCCAAAGTAGAATGAAAGATGGTAAACTGGGATCCAGACGACGGAGAAGCATTAACATTCTTTGGAAGAAAATCGGAATTCGAGTCTTCAAAGAAGCATAAATTAGACAACTGTGGTGAACCACTGAATAATACAATCGCATACTATACAATTTTTAAATAAAACGTTTAAATTAAATGAACAGTGAGTTTAAATATTCTGGGTTGTTTTCTTTAGATTTAACATGGAACATCTTTTTCTTGAGTTACATCGAACATCGTATTTGCCTGAATTGTCTGAAAGGCGGCAATACAAATTGAGTTGTGGGACATTGCTAATGGATTCGTGAGTTGCACACACTCAGACAACATTCAGTCAGATCGCAGCTGATTTCCAATTATCATCGCCTTAAATATAGACGTGATTTATATTCATCACAGCGGAATGGATAACAATGCGCGTTAATGTGCATCGGAACCTAAAAATGGTCTCCAGATGTGTCATTAACCTAAAATCGTAACATTATGTTATCTAGGGCCCGACAAGCGAGCGCATGTTCCTTTGTGAGTCTGCAAGAGAAAACTTAATCCCCTTTTCCCGCGAAGAAAGAGTGAAATTGCTTAGAGGATTAAGCATAGGAGCCAGACAATGAGGACGTGCAGTGCGTCACCGCATCTTAACAGGGTGCTGTCGTTTCGGTTCTTCTGAGTATGGAACGGATCCCCACAAGGCACCGCCAATACACCCATCTCACTATCTACTTCCCTAACTACCCACCCATTGTCCAGAGGTCCGTATCTGCATCCATGTTTATTTACCTTGTTTTGAGGTGACGTGCTTGCACGAATTAAAGTAGTCAACCTTCCACAACATTCTCCTGTAACTAAACTTAAGTATCACAAACTTTATATAATTTATTTAATCAAGCAAAACGAAGCCCATTTTTATTTTAAAAAAAAACTATAACGGCTATAGGCATCACACTAAATCACTACTAGAAAGAGAATCTTTTTTCACTGATGTCCCACTAAGATGCATCCATCCATCGCCGAATCACGTACCCAGTATAGAATCAGAGAAACCTGGAGACAATCACCAAACCACGTCTTTGGGCTTAGGAAGGAAGCCCATGTAAACACGGGAAAACACGCATCATTTAGATATAGAGCCGATGACATGACTCGAACATACAACCATGAGACACTACGGTGCTACCCATTGACCCATCACGATCTCAACTAGATCCATTTTCCAGAAACCCTCGTGCTCCGGTGTTATGTCTGCATCCCGGTGTGTTTTTCACGTGAGAGGCATGGAACAACAATGGGATTCCGACGCGTGCTACAAGGGCTTGAAAGCGCGCGACGGAGCTTGCGAAGCATTTCCTGTTCACTGCCGTGAATACTCCTCCAGAGATGGGAAATCCTTCATGCAAGTGGCCGAAATCATGGTTCAGATGTTAAAATGACAAATCCCCTAACGGCGAGATTATATATAGTTTCGACCCTTTCAATGACCAATTACCCTCTCAACACTTGCGACGAAGCATTAAAAGATTAAAAATGTTACTTTCCCTTTCTCCTTTCCTAACACCTTTAAATCAGTTGTGTCGGTCGAGCCTCAGGAAAAAACGAGATGGAAGGAACCGAATCAATTTTAGCGCCCAAGAGGTAATAAACGGCAGATCCGTTCGTGAGAATTGTGATTCAATTGTCAATGAAGGAGCAATGAGAGTTGAGATGAACGCGTGTCATGGAAGGTGGCAAACTTTAGATAACCATCCAAAAGCCATTCCCTCTCTTCAGCGCTACACTCTCCCATATACAAGTGCAATCAAATTTATATTCTTAAACTTAAGAGCACTCTTGCCGTTATGACTAATTTTCAGCTGCTGTTGTTTATAATATAATCTAATAACAATTATTCTCTGTCCATTATCATTAATGAGGTGTTAGTGGCCGCAGCGACGCCGCTGTCTGTGTATCGCACGTTTTCAGTTTCAGCCACACGATTGGCTGTCTGGACTAGTAGACTGTAGCATGAGCAAACGGGTCTGCCTAAGAAACTGGACTTTAAGCTTATAAAAAAGGACCATAAAAACAGACCCCAAATTCAGAAATGCAGCAGAAGGACTTCCTGTCATCTCCTGTCACATTCCGTTTTTGAGTAAGTGCACCGTTGCTGTTTAGGAGGGCGATTGCCAAGAATAAGACTAATAGCCTTCGAACGGAGTTAAAAGCTACAAAGTGGAGGTCATGTCTCATCTGAGATGCGCGCGTGTCTGTCACAGACTTGTGCAAGAGTGTGCGAAAGCTTCTTCTTACTTACCCCTCAAAAAACTGAGATTTTTATGCGAATCACCAAGAATTTTCAGCACAGACCTAAATATTTGCCGTTTTAAAAATAGATTCCAAATTTTACAAACACTTTGAAACTGTCATTTTGGACCCTTTGGGGCAGCTTAAGCAGGAGCAAGTGATTGAACAAGGAAATGTGTGATAATTAACATAATCACAGCTACAGCAGTGGCTGGATTCTCTCTTGTACCCAACCCATAGCTGGTGAAAAATGCTAAACTTTATTACAGAAGAGGTTTAGCTATAAGTTTGCATCAGTCCTGATAGAAAATTATTTTCCCCTGTGAATAATTTAGCAGGGGGCGTGTTGGTGCAGTGGTTAGGAACCCCCCCCCCAACCCTGAATTGGATAAGTGGTTTCGGAAGATGGGTGGATGGATGGATAGAATAATTTTCAGATTCAGAAAAAGTCTCATTTATAAAAAACTGGTTATGACCCAGCCGGTAAGGATACGATGGATAAATGAGGATGGTTCTGATCCGGATCTCTGCTGCCTCCACTTGGCCCAAACCCACAAAAACACTTACTGTCTCATGTCGTGCCACCAGCGCATAATTTAAATGAAAATATTCCGTGGCTTGAACACACTTACGAGCCTGATATATCTAGGAGGCTCTTAAGTGTTGATTGGAATCGTTGGATATACTGTACTAACAAATCCCGTTTCATAGCGGTCTTCTGTCTTGTTGTAGTACTTTACTGTCAAGTAGGCAATCTATAAGTGAAATATTTGGTATGCTTTTCTTTGTATTTATACTCAGAACAAAGGCTGGAAGACTGAGAAAGTCAGTTAGTCAGGGAAAATAATGTCTTTGAGATTACAGCAGTAATCACTTTTTCAGCAATAAAACGTTTGGAATTCACAACCCATCCGTTCAAGGAAATGATTGTGTTTTGTAATGCCTCTAAATCATTGCCGTGTTTTTCCTGTGGTAATTAATTTTTGTTCTGGATTATAGTTCTCTTCTGAGAAAAGAACTTCAGACACAATTCTAGAAGAAAGTCAAACAGTCCCAGGTAACAGAAAGGTCAGTGCTCCATAGTCACAGACGCCACCAGTGGTGCTTTGTAACTGATTTTGTGTGTCGTTTTATTCTTATTGGATCTACAGGTCCAGAATCACCCTCATCAAGTGTAACAGAATCTCCTGTAAGGTGACAGCCTTCCAAACAAACTCACTCTGAAAATCACCAGGAGATAAAATATTTGTATAATCAGGATTTAGGCAGAGCTGACCTCCAGGGACAAAGGCAATCGATAAACCACGCTTAATTTAATTTAATTGGAAGCAAAAAACGTACATCTGCGAAACAACACTTCAGATTTATCATTTGCGCCCTCTGATGCGAAATGTGGGTAGAAAATGTTATCATAGGATATTCCGGATTTTCACTGGTAATAGGCTGGATCTTGCTTTGTTTTAAGCATGTAGCTAAAATTAACGAACCTCTTTCATGGTTTCCAGTTACCAGTCAGAGAGGATTTTCTGTATTTGCACCAGCATTAATCTTCAGATCAGATGGATTATATGAGTTAATAAAATATATCCACCCAACTTCTGACCACTTATCTAGTAAGCCAACAGCATCACTGGGATCGAGTATCATTGGCGTCCTTCCTGAGATTATGAGGACCATAATCCTATTGCCTCAGAGAAACATCTCAGGACTTAACCCAATTTACCTGGAATTATAGAAATGCTCTTATTGGAAAAGATTGAAGATAACACAGAATCATTAACAATAAGAAAGTGCAAGAAACACGATACACACTATGAAAGAGCAAAACATGAAATCACGTATTTTTACATTTTAATACCTTTTACTTTCATTGTTCTCTTGACCCTTTCTGACTCACACAACCAGAGTGAACAAGTGACAGAAGTTAGCAAGGTGTTGCTGGTTAATGTGCAAGACATGCAACCTATTCAATCTAAAAGACTCATAGTTGAAAAAGTCAGAAGAATAATTTCTGGTTACAAATGTAGCCAACAAATTTAATGTGTCTTTAGCTGAAGCCGTGGGGCGACATTTAAATCCCAGGCGGTAAGATTGAAAGAAATGAATGTCACACACCCAGGTTAAATTTAAGTTTTCTGGCGTTTTCTTTTCTTAATCCAAAAAGATTTACTTCCATGTGTGTTATCTCATTTGTCGAGCTGGATATTTCCTGGACGACGCTTTTATGCTTTGCTTAAATTTCAGATGACATTCAAACATTACGGCAATGTACCCAGATATTTAACCACTGTCTATTAACCAGAACATACTACAGAAACAGTTCCTGCTGTTCAAAAAATAAGCACATCTGACAAGCTGTAAAGCATTTGCTTGCTTTGATATGACTTGGTTGCTCCTGAAAACACATTAGAGGATGTTTCCTCTCAATCCCATTTGAATGGTGCGTCTTCAGTAACAGGCGTGAAATTTGATGAGTCACATGCGTTTGCTGGCCTGGAACGATCTGGCAGGTCCCTTATCTAGTCGCCATGGTTCAGTATCTGTTATAGCGCTGGATTCGTTAGAGGCATTGATATATTCCTCACCGGTACATCCATCAAAGCACATTTTTAGACTTAAATAATTGGAGTGCGTTACGAAATAAGAAGGAAAAATTAACTCTACAAAAGAACATCATTTTCAGTTGGCAATCCTAAGCTCTCCTTTTAGGACTGATATCGCCGTGTTTACAGACTGCTTGATGTATTTATATTCATTGTTTAATGGCAGAAGTACCATTTTTTAAAT
>JAODUD010000046.1:2037802-2061301 GCA_026784285.1 Stomatorhinus walkeri | reverse complement strand
AAAGCCACGTGTCATAATCCAGTACGAGGATCTCTTCTGATTGGGATGAGGTCGGCTGTACTTGGTGTTCCGGTCAGTTCGTGGTCTTGGCCAATCTGCTAATGTTCTCTTGCAGCCCTTTTCCATATTTGTATGTGTGCTGTGTCGATAGAGAATGACTGAGGTTGTAGGGGCTTGGTCCTGCTATAACCTTTTACGTTATTCATGTGCTGAACATTTACCTTCCTGTATAACAGATGGATTATTCAGCAGTTAGCCATAATTATTTTGGCCTCAGTCAATCTTAAAGTGTTTTGTCTACAGAGACTGTCATATCTTACTAAGAGACCAGTCATGAATGTATCTGTGTGTTTTAGGGTGTTTCTTGTATTTAGAAAACCATAAATTACGGAACTATGAACTGCAAATGTTTACCCAGCAAGCAGGACAGCTACAGTCATTTTTGTCTTCTATTTGCATAATTGTTCATTGTCAAAACCCATCACCGTATCGTTGTTTGATGTGTATTCCTGTGCTCACGGTTGTCTGTTCTAGAACAATGTATCGGCATTTGTAGGGGCAAGAACAAAAAGAGTGGGGAATGTACAGCCACTGGCAGTGTGCCATGCATGTCACAGGAGCAGAACCCAGACACACCCTACACGGGTATTGGCAGCGTGTCCCGTGATGAGGCGGAACAGTCAACGAAACATAATTGCTCTCTGCGTCCAGGATGTTCGGCTAAGAAGTTTCACTTGAATTTTAGAGCTGAAACGCTCTGATGAGACTTGATCTATGCAGGGAAAAATTGAACATCTGTGCACAATTCCGAAGCATGAGTGTGATCTGCACAGCGGGCTAAATTCACAAAGGACAAAGGTGGATGCTCTATCGGAGCTGGATTGCCGTTTAGATGCCGACTTGTGATTTTTGTGATTTATAGGGTCGGACGTTGGCGGATTGAGTCGGGCCACGCCGCTGCCGGTCGTCTTTCGGCACGGGGAGCCCCGCGCCCCATGGTCAGGCGCCTCGCCCCGCGCCGGGACCATGCTGGCTCCGCTGCTGCGCAGGAACGTCTCACAGAGGCTGAGCATCATCCTGCTGGCGTTGGGCTTCGTCTGGGGTCTCATGCTCATGCGCTACACCCTCCAGCAGCCGCGCCACCAGAGCAGCGCCCAGCTGCGGCAGCAGATCCTCGACCTCAGCAAGAGATACGTCAAGGTGCTCACCGAGGAGAACCAGAATGCTCCTGGGCCGCAGGGAACCTCCATGGCTGGATACGGTAGGCCCGCGCTGTCATGGCCCATGGCTGCCGTGCACGTTCGTTGAAGCAATGCCTCCATTTTTGGTCATTAAAGATCCGTGCGCATTAAGGGCTGCACATAAAAACTATGCAATCTCATTTCTCAATTACAACGGTTCTTCTGCATTATATTACATCAGTTGGATCATAACCAATACTCCTACTTTTCCCCCATAATTCTGCATTCTCCTTAATGAGTGCTTTTCCACTGCGGCAGGGACCTTACTATTGGTACTTCAAGAAAGTACCAAAAGTATGGTATTTCAAGGTGTTGGTTTTCCACTGGCATAAAAGCTGGGACAGGTATTGTGCCCTAAACTGCCCCTCTGCCACGGATTACCTCCCCTGTTGTAATTGCACTTTTTAAAGGCAGTTGCCCCTTCACTTCTCCTGTTCAGCAGAAGTGACTGCTCGCTCTAACATAATTTTTCATGCCTTAATCCGACTGGGAGAAAAAACACACATTACTGGTTTATTCGCAGCCCAAAGTACCAAAGACGTACCTCACCGGCACTTTTGATGCTGGACCTTTTGGTACGGATGTTCTGGTCACCCTAACTGAACGGCCAGTTGATCATTTTCTTTCTGTTGTCAGAAGTTGACATGCCGGTCCTGGGTTAATCAAATGTTTGGCACAATCATGTTAATTTGTGTTTCTTTTTCAGTTTAATGAGTGCAATAATCATTTAAATTTGAGAAAATAAATAGTTAGAGAATCGTGATCTCGATTTTAAGTGAAAAAAAATTGTGATTCACATTATTTTTCTGACTTGTGCTGCCCTATTGGGCGTCATTTGGAAGAGTGGTGGGGGGGCGCGATCCCCTGGCTAACACTACCCACTGTGGCCCTGTCAGATCTGGCCTCCTAATCATCCACTGTATCAAATTGGTGAATTCTCTCCTGCCCCTCCACCACCTTAGCTACTGTGTGGTGAGCGTACTGGTGCAGAATAGCTGCCATCGTATCATCCAGGTGGGGGCTGCACAGTGGTGGTGGTCGAAGTGACTCCCCATTGGTTCTGAAAGCGTTATATAAATACAACTTTCATTAATTTATGTATATATATTTTTATACACGAAAAAATATAGCTAAATAATCATGACTGTAGCAACCTGGGCTGTGGGTTCGATTCCTACCCCACTTTGTGTGTGTGCGTGGAGTTTGCATGCTCTCTTCATGTTAACATGAGTCTCCCCTGTGTCACCCTGGTTTCCAAAGACGTACAGTTGGGTGAAGCAGCATAATTATGAGCGTTTGCCCTTGGATGAGCTGCTCTCGTGTCCCGTTTGTCCCCAGCCTAATGTCCTGTGCTTCCCAGGGTGAGCTTCAGGCTCTCTTTGACCCTGTACTGGGAAATTAATGGATAGATAGATAAACCGTTTTTTTGTCTTTTTTTTTTTGAAAACCCAATTTACCAAATTTTGAAAATACCTAAAAAAAAATTGTGTAGGCCTCACTTTATTAAGCCCTGATTTTTCCTCTAATAACAGGTTTTTATTTAAAGCTATACTCACATTATAATTTCTTATTTCAGCTGACCTGAAACGGACCATTGCCGTTCTGTTGGATGACATCCTGCAGCGACTGGTCAAACTCGAGGGCAAAGTGGACACGGTGATGAACGGCTCGCTGACGAACAGCACTCACAGCGCCGGTGGGCTTCCTGTTCCTGCCCCCGCCACCTACAACAGGCCCACAAGACAGGAGATGCCCCCCATGCGCCCGGAATCAGCTGACAAGCCGGGCCAAGAGAGATAGCCTGCTTGCTCCGATTGGCTATCGCTTCGTTTCAATGCCTCCTGATTGGCTGAATTATGTGATTGGCATTTTTTTCCACCAAATTAATAGACATTGTTTTGCTCCAGCGTAAAATGTTGACAGCACCTTTTGTGCCCTTACAATAGAAGCACATAATAATCGTCAGTAACTCTGCACTTCACAGCAGCCATGCTGTTTCACAATCAGAACCGCGAATGCTCCAAATAACTATACTCCTCATGTGTAAATATGTTGGCCGCACCTGTGGCATCTTTCTAAATATCTTGTACTCGACTGCAGCCTGTTGAAACACTTGTCTTTCAGCAGCTGGGTGATAATGAAGACAGCCGTTGTCATGTTATAGTCCTAAATTATAGCATTTCTTAAATTATGAATGATATCCAAAGAATTTAATTTGCACTGTATGCAGAGGAGCAATACGAGCATTACTTAGGTTTATCCGTGATAAACGTTGTGAAAAGTAGAATGTACATTTTATCAACTTATATATAACATAATTTATCCTTAGGGGGGTTGATCTCCACTTGCAAACCAACACTAATTAAGGCGAATTGGTTAGTGTGTGAAATCAGAAGCCGTAAACATTGAAGCCTTGTGTTTTTGTTTTGTCTTGTTTTTAATGGCGTCTGCCTACTGTTACACATTGATAATTATTGCAGTGGGTTCACAGACACCAGCTTTATGCAGTGTTTTTTTGTTTTTGTTTTTTAATAAGCGTGTTTATTCACCATTATCCAGAAATACAAAACTTTTCATAGAGAATAATACTGCCTTTATACAGCTGAGTTTTGCCAGTGTGCATTTCAGGCCAAGAATTAAAGGTTGTTCTCAGGAAAAAGGAAAAAAGTAAAAATAATCACGTAGAGGGGGAAAAAATTAACAAACCACACATATATCAGTAATCAAGCCATTGATAAGTAGCTGTTTTCTTGAATTAATATCTATGTAGAGAGCTAAAATTATATAGAACCTAAAGTTATGGTTTCTGTACAATTGTTTTATTATGTTTTATAGACAACACTAGATGCCAATGAATAAGATGTATTTAGCCAGTAACAGTTGCCTGTATCCATGTTTGTCTAGTTTTACCTCCGATGGCTTAAAAAAATAACTGCTTTGGCTGCTTCAGGTCACCATATTCATTCACGTTTATAATATTCCATTATACGTGTGCTAATCACCTGCTGTGTTTTCATGTCATGTGCAAACTTTCAATGTATCTATTTGGCAGTTTTTAAGTTGTCTCTTTGGATCATTAAAGCTATTTTAATCATTTCTTATTGTTGTGGCATTTTCAGGTATAGTAAGATTTTTTTCCCTGCATTCTTGCAAATCTTTTGTGAAAGAATTTGTATTTCTTGGCGAACAATCCTCAGAAATCTGTGCATCGATTGCTCAGCCGTTCGCAGTGTATCTGATTAGACATTCATTGTTGCTAATTGCTTCTCCAGTGTGGGTTGCAGTGACCTAAAAGCACCAGGAAGCATTTGGCATGTTCCCAGCTGCAGCCAGGTTCGAATCCACCACCCTCAGGGTATAAGGTGCCATCAGCTGGTAAGACAGCATGGTAACACAGTGAAAATCTGACAGAAAGGTTTTTCAGAATTGCAAATTGAATGCATGCCTGTTACAAACCAACTTCAGTGACTTCACTTCACCTGCCCTATGTTTTATGTTATGTTTAGCACGCTGAAAATTTGCCACTATAAACCTGTGGTGGAATGCTGCGGTTTCCCTGTTTTCCGGGGTCTTTCCCCCACAACTGCAATCACATTCTCCCCCCAGCCGTCCGCCCACACTGTGTCATTTTGGCATCCACCAAGGCTTCCCCGTCTTCCAGACTTATCTGCATTTCGACCTGTCGATTAACGCTGCGGTTGCGTAAGAATATCTGGGGGTGACATCCGCACCACTTCTGGCCCATCACACAAGGTGAAACGGGCCCCACCCAGCTTCACACAAAGTACTTTTTCACAATCTGTCTACATTAAAGGGGGACATCTCCAGCCCCCAGCTACCCTTTGGTCCCACACCCTGGTTTTGCATTTTATATACGAACATGATTCTGGCTCGTGTTTCAACTGAAATTTTTTTTGAGCCACAGAATAAGTGCTGAAATCCAGTCAGCCACTACCTCACCTTATTGCTGTTTATGTATAGCATAAGTAATGCAATCACCGAACACACCTCCAGAAGTCCACATTTTGCAGAAGGGCACCTCACCAAATTTTGTTTATGGGAGAAATGAGATGAGTCCTTTATTGATCCCTGAAGGGAAATTGGGATGTTACAGCAGCCCAGAATCTGATGGGGAAAAACAGTGACCAATATGGGAGAGGGGCGGAAGAAATAAGAACATAAACATATGATAAATAAAATAATGTGTATCAACATGAATAAATAATTCTAGACATTAAAAATAGAATCTACAGCATCCTCAGGAAGGTCAACTGGCTCCATCATTCGTAGTTCAGAGTGTCTGTGTTCCCTGTCCATCCCAAAGCGTCACCAACTTGCTGATCCGCTAGATCAGCGCCACCTTGATTTTCTCACCCTGGATGGTGACAGAAAGCACACCACCATCGCCTTGGTCTTACTGACGCTGAGCTAGAGATTGTTCAGCCGACACTACAAAGCTGGTCATTACACTGATGCACTCCATAGCGGCAGATTTGCCTGAGAACTTCTGCAGGTGACATGTCAGAGGTGCAGAATGTGAACAGGAACGGAGCAAGGACAGTCCCCTGTGGACCACCCATGCTGCTCACAACCTGTTCAGACACCATTTTGGTGTCATGCATAATGTGGCCTGCAGGTCAAATAGTCAACGATCCAGGATACCAGAGAGGTGTCCACCTGTGCTGCCCCGAGCGTTTCCCTCAGTAGTTAGGAACTGAATGCTATTAAATATAGATCATAAGTCTTACAGTGCTTTCTGGTCTCTGCAGGTGAGAGAAAGCTCTGTACTTCAGATAGATGACCATGTCCTACAATCCAATGTGCCCAATACAGGGGTCCATTACTGGGTTCATGAGGGTTTTGAAGTAGAGCAGCGGAGAGGGGTATTATCATATATGAAATATTACTGACTCATAATGGGCAAAATGCAAGGTGAATAATGTAGAACTGGAACTGGATATGGGGACTCTGGAAAATAGACACAAAACAGCTAGTTGGTAGCTGGTCAAGTAGCTCTCAAACAACTAAAGTTTCAGTGTTTTCACCACCTAGCTAAGTTACAGGTCAGCAGAACGTCATGAACATTATGTTCTACATGGCCCAAGGATTTTTTAAAGCTATTAAAAACAGCAGAGACGGTACACCACAGACTCCCCACCATTTGTAACTCCATACTTAAATTATAGTGCGCAACGTATCATGGGAAGAAGACCGTGGGCGGTTCCTCGTCGACGTCATCCGGTCCCAGTCGCTCCGCGATCGCTGAACAAAAAGCAGCGCAGAGGCGGCGCCATTTTCTCTAGAGCCCGTCGCTGTCGATTAGCTATAGTGAAGCCAATCTGACGATAAGCGACACTTTGTTATATTTGGTCGTTTGTCGGCTTTTTTTTAGCGCCGTTTCGCACTTGTTAAAATGAGTGACATTGAGGATGGAAACTTTGGAGGACGAGTAAGTATTTTATCATAGCTCGCTGAAGGGATACTATTTCCTTTCTTTCCAGGGTCTGCCTTTCTCTTTCTCCGTAGCTAGATGGCTAGATCGATATGCCTGGCAAACGGCACAAACGTAAAAGCTACACTTGTTACGTATGCTTAAAAAAAACCCACTAGGCCGGTAATTATAAGTTATATCCAGGCCACGTTATTGAGACGTGAAGGCGCGTAGCGAGTTACGTGCCGCTTCCCCCTTTCGTGCCTCCGCGACTCAGGACAGCTAGGCCGCACTACGCCAGATGCACAGTTTAGGCCAGCATAATGCAAAAAGGGTCATTTCTGTCCGCTGCTGATACTTTTCAAATAACCGAGTCTCCCACCTGGTTATCGCCTTTTAACCAGTTAACACTGGTGCGTAACCAGTCACCTGGACCGCTTGGATCGTGCCACGGAACTAGCTAATGCCCGTGATGCACGTCCGTGTTGCCTGGCGTCTAAAATCACGAAATGTAAAATGAAGCAGTTTATTTTTAACTTTTACTACTGCATGATTCTAATAGTGAGCAGGCGAGGTCGTAAAAGCCGTGAATGTTTAGGTGTTTGAGCGCTAGCTGGCTAGCTACCAACTGGCTAATGTTTTGCGTCATTTTTCCCAGTGAGTCTCCGTGTCCGATTTCATTACCATATACAACAGGCTGGTAGCGTGTCTGTGTGGCCCTTCGTGCTTTTTATAGCAGTGAAACCAAGTTATCAGGATATGTTGTCTGCCTGAGAACGGTTCTCCCCCCCCCTTATTACTAAATACCGTTTTTCTGATCTCATTCACCGGCCAGTTCTTCTTTTCTTGATCAGACGTCTTAAAACGTGTTTGGTATCTGGTGGTGCATTCATACGTATATACTCATAGGGAACCTAAAGTGTTTTCTTACTTTATTCATTTGCTTTGATCGTAGATGTTTGTAGATATTTTGTGTAGCTAAGGATGCACGCGCATCTGAGAAGTAGTTGGCTCATTTTTTTTTGTCTCATGTAGATGATAAACAGGCTTTTTCCTTTTAAACCCCATGTTCTTAATTATACTGAATGTTCTTTTTTCATAAAGGTTATTGATCGTGAAGGATTTGAAGAGTTTTATCCAAGAATGTGGAAGAATGTCCAAGATAAAAGAAGGCTTATGAAAACGTGTGCAGATCAGAAAATAAAATGGGAAGGGAGAGTGAACTGAAGATCGGTTCAGATAGAAGCACTTGCGTTATGTCATGTCTAAAATGAAAATGATTTCAATTTGGGGAAGAATACCCGGATTGAGAAAATGAAAAACTGAAAAAACGAAGACCGAAGAATAGAAAAAAAGCCTGAGCGAAGTAGCGTAAACAGAAACTGGAGGGATGAATGTATCCTAGGTTAAGTAAATGTATGGTTTATGTTCCAAGTGTCTATGCTGCCATTTGTAGTCTAAAAATGCATGATGATTGGGGGTCCATGCACCAGCGGTGCTGGATCCCTATTGTTTTTGTAGTATATTATTGGTGACGCGGTGGAAACAGGATATGTGTTACAGGGGATTGTTGTTAACATTCTCTTAAAGTAGATGCCCTTTCTGATTTTCATTTGTGCTAATTGAGATGGTTGTAATCTAACCCTTTCCTCAACAGCACATGCAGTGCCATGATTTGTATTTGACGGCTGCTGTCATGGCTTGTTCCATTTTAACGTGCTGCTGTGATATTAGGAGTCCCGCTCCCCGTCCAAATCGGACCGCGGCGGCAGCCCGGTTCATGTTAAGTCGGAGAGTCGGTCGGCCTCACACAGCCCGTCGCAGGCGTCCAAGAGGTCGGAGTCCAGGTCCCGGTCTCGTTCCAAGTCCAGGTGAGTGACGGGTGGGGTGATATCTCTGAACACACAAAGTGGAAAGCCTTAATCAGTTTTGGTCCCATCATGATGTTTTTTTTTACTTGCATATTACTTGCACATTAAGACTTTTTCAGTTTGTGTAAGATTTCCTATTCCCCCCATTCCCAACCCTCAGGTCTTACTCACGGAGACACTCCAATCGGCGCTACAGTCGTTCTCGCTCGCATTCCCACCGCAAGAAGTCCCGCTCGCGCTCCTACAGCCCGGACTACCGGCGCAGGAGGAGTCAGAGCACATCACCCATGTCCAACCGACGTAGGCACGCAGGCAGCAGGGTCAGTGTCGCGCTCTTACACCTGTGGAGTGCTTGGTGTCGGGCTATTACAGCTGTGCTTGCAGGCGTTATAGTCATTTAGCCTCAGTGGTGTGAAGTCTAACATTGTCCAGTGTTTCACAGGCTTGAAACACACTTTTAATTACCGTAAATACCATTGTACTGCAGCAACACTTATTTGAACCACCTCTGGTTGCCAGGGTTTCAGTGGTTTTGTTAAATACAGAACACCAGGCTGGGTCTAGTAACGTCTCACTGCTAACCTTTAATGGTGTCAGTCTTGTGTAGCCCTTTCTGTCATTGTTTCACTCTTTTTGCATGTTTGAACACAGGTGCAGCATCTTTTGGTTATGTTTTTCATTCCCTGTCTGTGGGAGCAGCAAAAACTGCATTTTAATAACCCCCCCTCTTGTTACATCAACAGACCAGATTCAGCCATGACTTCAAAACCGAAACGTACAGTCATAGTGATGCCAGGGTATGTGAACGTTTTTCCACCTTCTGGAGCATTGTGGGAGGCCGCGCGCTGAGACATTTGTGCCATTTGGGCAGTGGGCACATCTTTAAGGGAATTCGTTGGGTTGTATGCTGAGACTGATAGCCGTGCCTTGGATTGGGGGGGGCTCATCATTGCTGGTGTGGCTGCTATAGTGTTTGAGCTCAGTTTTAAAAAGGGGTTATTAAAACTGTCAAACAGTTACCCAAAGATATTTTAAATATTGCTTTTTTTGGTTGGTTCATATATATATATATTTTTAATTAACCTTTCAAATTTGTACCATTTAAGGGGAATATTTGATGTTTGGGGATGTTAAGCTATTATTTCTTAAAGAATGATATGGAATAACAGCTCTCAGTTAAAAAAAATATTCTCAGCTGAACAAGGAAACATTTCCTGTAAAGTTAACAGAAACATAATTATAGATAGATGTAGACATTTTCTGGCCCCTATAAGGTACTCTCCTGTGCCAAATGTAAATGCAAAATTGTTTAGAAAATACTGAATTTTTTTGCTAAGCTTTTTTGTTAAAACAGGGAGGAAATGTCTTTGGGCTTAGTTGCAGACAAATATTGACTGTCGCCACCAGAAACCTTTATCATTGATGTTGGTTTCATCTGTTTTGCTAAGGATGGGATAGTATTTTGTTGGTTTATTTCTGTTTGTGCACGATTTTTTTTATTAGTTTGATAACTGGTTACTAGCTGTTAAGGGCACTGGCTTGTTTTCTGTGTGAGCAGGGATATGTAATGGAGGACATTTTGGTGATTTGGAAGCTTTTAAATGGAAATAGTGCTAGGTGTAGGGGGCTTAGTCAGACATTACCGCAATTTCACAGCCATACAGCCTGTATTACATGTGCCTTGTGCCTGCCCCCCAACAGATCTTGTCAGGATCACCTGTCTTCATAGGTCTCCCTCCCTAGATGTTGAGCTCTGTCCACCTTGTCCCCCTGGTTCCCCCCTTACCACAGGCCAATCCAGACCCCAATACCTGCCTTGGGGTGTTTGGGCTAAGCCTGTACACCACAGAGCGCGACCTGCGTGAAGTGTTTTCCCGCTATGGACCTTTAGCTGGCGTCAACGTGGTGTATGACCAACGCACGGGCCGTTCCCGGGGCTTCGCCTTCGTCTACTTTGAGAGGATCGACGACGCCAAAGAGGTGCGGCCATCTCACCCTGTGAAGTTGCTGTTTTTCAGACAGTATTTCTGTAATAGGCAATACAACTTTCTGGTTTAAACCTCCTCATAATTCAATGTGGAGAGCTCTGTTATACCTTATGAGGTTTGTCTTGTATCATTACTTTATAGCTACTCCTTGGTAGCATAAAACAGGGACGCACACACCCTTTAATGCGTAGATGGTTATGGGTTACGTATCCTAAGGTTTAAAGTGGATTGGAATTGTTAGTCATTCATTGAAGGCCTCCCTCTTCTGTTCGCTAGTGTTATTGAAATGCTGATTGGCTGAACTCTGCATGGCAGGCAATGGAGCGAGCGAATGGCATGGAACTTGATGGAAGACGCATCAGAGTGGATTATTCCATCACCAAGCGGCCTCACACCCCCACACCAGGCATTTACATGGGACGGCCCACACAGTGAGTTCGGGAAGAGCTTCTCTGAGGACATTGTTCTTATGTTGTAGTTCTCTCTGTCATGACTGAGTGGTGCATGCTTAATGTAGTTGGGATTTCATGTGTTACACAGAGTTCTATCTCCTGACTGGATAAAGTATTTACGCATGCTGAGTTTTGGTTATTTCAGGAATATGGTCCCAAATAGATGGCACTTTGTGTTAGTGGTGACTGATTCTCTCCCACAGCAGCAGCGGCGGGAGCAGCAGCGGTGGCCGGAGGCGCGATTCGTATTATGACCGTGGGTACGAACGCTATGAGAGATACGAAGAGTATGACTACAGATACAGGTGAATGAATGCAGCCGAACTTTCACTTTCAGCAGGGCAGTTCATGTAAATGTTATGGACACCTAAGTTTTGGGGTGAAACGTTGTATATTTTGGATATCCTGTCATGTTAATTTTACCTTAGTAGTCCAGAGTATTGGTTATCTCCTGGTACCCAAGTAGTTTCTCAATCCTGACTGTCGGTATCTATAGTCGCAGGCGGTCTCCATCCCCGTACTACAGCAGGTACCGGTCTCGCTCCAGGTCACGCTCGTACAGCCCCCGTAAGTACACTTTTAATGGAGCTGTCCCATTTAAAAATAAGCCAATGTAATGTTAACTGGGCCCATCTTTTAATTGCATTATGACCCTCCACATGAAATAATCTGTTATTGAAGAGATGCTTCATGCATGTGGTTTACTGGGCATTTGTACTGATACTAGACTAATATTTGTAGCTCCCTAATTATACTGTGGTAATCAGTGGTAATTTTTTGCCTGTAAATTAAGCAGTATGAGCTTAGTGGTCTTTCATAAAACATTACCGCACCACAGAGGCTGCACATTGATGTTGTATGATTTTATGGAAAAACTTTCTCTGAAACGGCCTTTTCCCCCCCTAGGACGATACTAAGAAGCTCGGACCTCCAGGATCTCGTACTCATGTTTGATCTTTAATAAAACCACCACTTTAAGGCATCGCAATACTTGCATAAAATCTAAGCTGGGTAACAATTAAGCTCTTTTCAGTGGGATTATCCAGTTGGGTGAGGTGTTTACGTCTTTTTAGAGATCTTAATTTCTACACTTTTCTGTGCATCTGTGTATAGCATTGAAGTCTTGCTGAACAAAAGAGTCTGTTTTTGAAAGCTTAAAAATGGTACTGCGGGTGGTATTTTGTTAGGACATCTCCCCCCAATTCCTAACAATGTTTAAAATGATTTATTATACAAAATGTGAAACGTGTCTGCTTAAGTTAAAGGTTTATTTCTGTCATTTGGAATTTTTTTTTTATTTTGATAGGATGTATTTCTTTTTAACGAAATAAACAGTTGATATTTCGGTCTCATGTTCTGGGTCTGTTGACAGTCAAGACCGTAGAAATGTAATGTTGAAATGTTATGGAAATGATAGATTAATGCGATAAACCCTGGTGTCTAACTTTTGCAGTAGTTTTACACATTTAGGTACATTTTAAACTTGTGCGTAATGTCCGAAGCGATGTGCAACTGAGGCGAATAGCAAATTTTCTAACGGGGGAAGATCGGTAAAACGGGATTTATTTTCAATCCCGTTTAGTCTGAGCAAATTTTGTGCTGAACAATGTCAATTTAGCAAATATGCAACAGTTTGGCATTGGGACAGATTTCACCACTGGTTAATCAGGGGATTTATGTGCCACCAATAATTTTCACTGCAATTTGTGTCAAGCACTACTAAGACAGTAGTAGAAAAAAACCAACACATTCATATGCAGGAAGTAGTCACTGTAAATGTAACTGCAAATCATTCACGCAGAAACTCACGGTTGGTACAAGGCAGAAGTCAAAAGTGACATTGCTCTGTAAGGTATTGGGTGTGGTTCCTTCAGAAGTGGAGATTACCTCAACACAGAGACATCCACAGCACTGGCATCTCCGGGGTTACTGGAAAACATCAGACTGACTTTCTGACAGCTGAGTCACCAGTAACGATTACTGGTTCGTGCTGGTCAGCTGGCTGTGGTGAAAACCTTCAAGCTGTCTGTACCGTCGAATAGTTGAGGTGAGAAGCATTTTTCTCCATTGCAGTCAACCTAAAAGTTGGGAATGGGGAAAGTGGGGTCTGTCTGGGAGACTCATTTGACCATACCTGCTCAACAGAAATGCAGATGCAAAATCTGGCTGGTAATGGCAGTAGCTGAAGTGGGAGCCAAAATGAAACCGCAGCCTAGATTATGTGGTAGTATAGGGTGCCATGCTGGTCATTCAGCTGTTTTGTACAATGGCTTTGGGCGAAAATCAAAATCACTGGCCATTCAGAGGGGAGGGTTCTCTACCAATTCAGACATTTTCTGAGGCAGAGAGAACTTATAGGATTTTAAAGCAACTTTAAACTAAGATTTTGGAAGCTTAATGTAAATGATGAGCAGACTATAGGGGGCTGTATCGTGTTTTTGGTTAGGGGAAGTAAGCAGAATCAGTATGGAAAGTTTATGAACTAGTCAGTTCAAACGGATACAGTGTGTATTGTGCTATAAGCTTCAGAAGCACACAGCAGGTTACTCAATGTTGTTGAAGGTCCTTCCTAGTTGACATCTGCTCAGAACCTCCACTTTGGAAACAGCGCCACCTGAAAGACGGTATTTTCGATTAACTTCAAGCACCATTATGGTAGCATGAGATCAGTGCTGAAAATCCTTTATACAATTCAGAAAATCTCCTTTCCTTCCTTTTCATATGCTGATACAGAAATTAATCTTATAATCCAATTTCAAATAAAAACTTCAAAAAGTGCATTTTTTGCACAATCGATCCAGAAAGCATTTGCTTGACTTACCACAAATGAACTCTAAAATTATCTAGTAAAAACTAACTCACTTGTGTTCACATTCAGTTCTAAGTTCTATTATACATGAAGAATCTCAGCAAAACCATGGCGATAAACTGCACTGCATAAAATAATGTTGAAATTCATTGCAATCCACTTAAAAATTATTTGGGTCCTTGTTTCTTGAGCACATTTAAGTTTACATATGACAGTTTGTACTATATCAAATAGTACTGTCTGTGGAATGACCTAGATTAATGTGTGTTCTATATGACAATTAAATTTGAATATTAAGAAAAGTGGTTCTTCATTGAGCTGCGTCTGATAAACGATCCATGTATCCAGGATGAAGTTTTTGAAACACAATTAAAATGACATTGTCCAAAACTAGTATATGTCCTATTCAATTCTTTAAATAAATAAAAATTGTGCGTTTATCTCATTTTCTCAGAAATGTTCGATGTGATGTAGAATAAGCATACATGCCTTGTTTTATTTCCTCGTAACTTACACAACCTTTTTTTAACATTTATGAAGTTGGATATATCCAGACAGTTTGGGCATCTATCACATGCAAACACAAAAATAAAAACTCTCTGCCTTGTTCCAAGCAGCCCACTTTACCTCTTATCAGTTTGTCTGTTGGACTTCTGGACCTCCAGCATTGATCAACCGAGTTGTTAGGCTTCCGTGTCACCGAGCAGCAACCAATCAGGGTGAACTTCCCAAAAGCATAGTGTCTTAACTACATTAGCAACTTACACAGTTGGATCCATGCAGCCAAATGGGTGCAACCTTGTAAGCTAATAGTGAGAGCTTTTGGGAAACGCACCCCAGGTTAATGTACGTCTCACCTGGGTTTAAGTGGACAGCTTGGCATGCATTAGTAGCAAGGTTACAGAAGTCACCTGTGCCCCAGCATGAATGTGTATGATTGAATACAGCAGAGCACAGCAATGCAAGCCACACACAGGTGCTGATCCCAGATCAGATGCGTCCTCAGTGAGCATCACATCTTTTTGCCCGAGCGTTTATGTACACACACAAAAAGGTTTTTTTTTTTTAAATGAAATTGTTTATTTTATGATTCAGAGTTCCCAGCATCCGATATACACAAGTCTGACTTGTGGCATTTTAACATTTGCTGTCACGTGCCAATCCATGACTTGTCAAACTAATCAAACTATTTCATCAGTTGTCAGTGTTTGTTCTTTTGCCAAATATACAAATGTATCTCATTCTTGATAACTTGGTGATTCTGATTTTTATTTTATTTTTTTAAAAAAGGAATTTGTGCAGAAAGCAGAATGCACACATTGTAGCATGGGTTTTACATTTGACATCCCAGTAATGCTACATCAATAGCAGCTAAATGTATGGAATCAAACGTGATTCCATTATTTACTTATTTATTAATTGTCCCCACTATTGCAAGTCTATCCACAGCCCGTTAAGTGAACAGTCATGGAAAGTTAAATGGAATTTTATATTTTGATTTTTTTAAAACAAAATGATGATTCACAACAATACAGTAAACATCAGAATTTACCCAAACAACATTTAAGCATGTTATATTTAAAGTGCTATTAAAGCTGAAAACTATACTTTATTTCCATTTTATAATTTAAAGGCAATTGTATTATAAATATAAACAACGTTATATTGTCGTTCAGTATTGTATTTTATTTATTTTATATTCATTTCTGGATCAAAACGGAAATTACGTATGAATAAGATTAGAATATGGCAGAAAAATGAACACATACTGATGTGTTAAAACTATACATTTAATTCTAATTTCTCGCCAGCGTACTTGTTTTAAATTTATGCTGTACGACAAGCTGTATTTAAAATGCTACAAAAATATAAATTAACAGGTATTAATTACGACTTAGGAAAACATTATTGAAGCATAAATTTCCTTAGGTCGTTGTTTAAAGAAAAGGTTACTCTATTAAATACAACTTTACATTTCCGTATCCAAAGCAATGTGACCAAAACAATTATTTTACACTTCCAGGAACCGCCATTTTCTGTTCAAAAAGCATGGTCTGGTATAATTACTGATTTGTGCACCAATAAATTGTACTGAGAGGAAAACAAACATTTTAGTACTTAAAATCATTATATATAGGACCTACAGTGTAAGAATCTTCCTGCTGAAAATTATTTCAAATAACAGTTTTAAAATATATTCAGACACAGAAAATGCCTCCTGCAACGATTCTTTGTGTAATACATAACAACTAAAACATAATCTATGTTCAGATTTAATCCTGTTTATTACACATTTCTCTAATGAGCACAATCGCACCCTGGTATACTATCCCCGGCACAATAAGCATTAATCGTTTTATCCAAGTGTTTGCAAAAAAACAAAAACAAAACAAAAAACACTGATTGTAGTATATCCTTCCACGAAAAGTAGGAAATGACAAAATCTGAATCATGTAATGTGAATGTATAAGACCGCCATTTCTGCTGCGAAAACACGCCATAAAGGCTGTATCCTACAAATGTGTTTGTCAAGTGGAAAACTTTAGAGGAAGGGGACCAGAGAGACAACGGAAACATTCATTTTCTACGTAGAACCGTTTCAAAACACACCAATAGAGAATATTAACGTGGATGGTTAGTTTAAAAGGTTACCTTACAGTCCAATAAATGCATATGATGAACTGCAAAGAACCGAATCCACAGCAAGTTCTTTTTAAGCGTTTTATTAACTTCAATATGGCGTTCAGCTAACTCAGAAATATCCATACATTCGGACATACACATCGGCTGGATTCGTTGTCTAAACATATAGACACGGAACGATCAGCTCCAAAAACTTCACAGATTGGATAAGAGTTTACGTAGTGTAATCCGCGTTAATTTCGAAATTTTACTTCGGGAAAAAAACAAAAATATATAGGATTCACATATGCGAACAGTATTAGGCTCTTTTTCTTAGCTGCAATCCTACGATTAGACATACAATTGTGCAATCATCTCAGCGCATGCAATTGTAGTTTTCCTTGTTCTTATGAAGATGCAAGGCGGTGACGGTGAAACACTCAAGAAAATGCACGGTTTTCTGACTCCATACGTTATACACCGTATAGCCTAACAAATATGGAAGTCCTTTCTCTCGAATATGCATGGGAGGGGGGTCCTCCAAGGCTAACAAAGCAACCTTTCCCGCATTACCTTCAAGAGAAATGCATGCCTTCGGCACTTAGCAATACATTACAGCTTCGGAAATCGCAGCATTTTGCAACCATTTAAACTTCTGAAACTAGCCAGTCACTGGTACGCAGGAATTCTAACGAAATCATTTTACTGGGTTTAAACATGCCAGCAAATAGATAGCAAAGATAAAATATCGTTAACAGGAAGAAAGTCGCCTGCTTTCTTATTTCGACATACACAGATTTTAATTTCATGTAGTATTACTTATATTCTGACACGTAAAGAAAACCGTATAGGACACTCGGATAACTCAGCTTTAACATAACCATATGCCATATTTAACCAAAGGCATCGGTTATTTCGAACTAAAAACCTTTACGTTATTTATAGACCTATCTTTGTGCAAATATTAAACCAACTAAATAATATAATTCAGTTTTTTTGTATTTGAAATGACTCTTTCATGATCATGTACAGAATATTAACGTACTGCCGAATACAATTTAATCGGCACGAACATTAAAACCCCAGCGTGTGGGGGGGAAAAAAAACTACTTGATCTATTTCTAAAATTCGTTCGAGGTCTTTGATTCGTGATGATATTTATTTGAATAAATAGTTACAAGTTACCTTTTCGCGCCCTGATTTGTAAAAGACAGTGATGTGGGAAAGCCAATGAATAAACGGTCTTGGATGAAGCCGGCTAAAGTAGTACTAGAGAATCTGCTCTCTGATTGGACGGTCATTTCAGCCAATAGGATGAAAGGCTGTTTACAGCCAGCACAAGGCGAGTACTAGAGCGGCCACCATAACGTAGGCTGTGTGTTATATCAGACCGTAAACAAAAATGGATCCACACCGTTAATATTCTTTATTTATTTACATGTGTATATTAATTTAGCTTGTAGCGCGAGGGAAAGGATAAAAAGCACATGCCATATCTGGCAGTCGCACTAGAAGTGTAACTATATTGAACCAGATGAGATTGGGAATATCATTCCCCACAATATAAAAGTGCCGTTCTAGGCCACATACAAAGTTTTATTGTAAAAAAAACAATTTTATATTTTTACATGCGTTATGGCTTATACTGAATGCGTACTGCTACACACTGGCGTTGGGAAAACAAATGTAAATGGCCGTATAGCTAGCGAAATTTAAACTGTTGTAAGCGCTGCGCAAAGTAACGCGACCTCTGACCCGGGGCGGTGCTGGCTTGCAGGGTGGGGGTTGTGTGTGGCGTGTGGTGCTCGAATGGAATCTGCTCCTAATGATGTAATATGGCCGATTGTACCGTTAAAAACACAAACGTACACACAGACAACCTTGATCAGTATTCAGGGAGAGGACATGGACGATGACCACAGGAGGAGACCGTGTAAAACATAATTTAAAGCTTGCCTTACGCTAAGCAGTCATCAGCATAAAAATCAGAAATAGACGAAAATAAACGCAAAGCGCGTGGATGTGTTAAATTAAGACCGGTGTATTAAACATTATTTTGCGCATCCAGAATGTTTACTTAAATGTAACGTAGATGAGTAACATGTAATATACACAGTACGCTTAAAAATATATGTATATTAGCCCTGTGTTTGCAGTGTTTTACGTCGAGAGTCAGCTTAAGTCCTAATCATTTTTATTGCCGAGAATTATGATTACTGTAGCCTAATGGAACGATTATAACAACTTAGTATTTATTTTGCGCAGGCATCGCCCAATTCTGTTGGATCATGACTTTAATGCTGAGATTCTTTTAAAAAGATAACAGCAAAAAAACTGATAAAAACCAATAAAATAAGGAAGTGAATTGGTCATGTGGAGGGTTCTTCTGCCTCTCCACACCCACTGACTGAAAATCAGGGCTACTCCTTTCTTTGTAGACAGAAGAGGCCTTCACGCACACACGCCTAAGAGACGATTTCGCCATTATCAATGGAAAAAGCAGCAAACGGTCGCTACGCAGCCACAGCCCAGTGACATAATTCCTGAAAAACACCGATACGCCTCATGCAGTGGCGAATAATCGTCAGTTTTGTTGATTGTATTGCAATCTGAAACTGTTAAAGGGAAGATGGATGCCGAGAAGGGAATACCAAACGTGTGCTTGTCGTCGTAGTAAAAATTGTCCTCTTAACATGTGCGTTGTAGGTAGTGTACAACATGTAGAATTGATAGCACTTATGAATGGCACCTCCCCCTTTCCTCTATCAACTGCACCATACATCACTCCGCAGAGACATCCCCTCCGCACCCCCATCCCAACCCCCATATATTTCCTACTGCGAGCGTGCATGCTATGGCGCTGTACTATTTCAACCACTAGCCAATGAGAAACAAGGCTTACAATGAAAGACACTCGAATGTGATTCTGGAGAAAGATACAGCCGCACACAAGAAATCCCTCAACGCACGTAGGTTTTACAAACACGAAACCTCTCCTCCTTTCTCACTCTGTCCCCACCCCAGTTTCCCGTACCGTTTTCCCAGTCCGGGGCTTAATTGGGGAACTGGGATTCCTCACGTGCGAAGTTGATTTGTAGTTTGAACACGTGGCTCATTCAAAAAAGCCGGAATATTCAAGTGATTTTTTCTGCTCGATTTTATTTAGAGGCGGCGCTAGCATTAACGTGTGTGACATTTTCAGTCTCTTTGCCAAAAGGGGTTCGGGGAAGACAAAAAGTAGTTTTCTCCTCCTTTTTTGCCCAACTCGCCATCCTTAGGAAAGGCTGAATAAATGATTAAGATTATTTATTTTGCACGATAGACGCGGCGAAGGAGCGTAATACACAGCCAGGCTACTCATTAAAATACATCGATAGGCAACCTAAATAGGTAACGGGCTCGCTACTCCGTGTTTGTAATAGTGCGTTTCACGACAAGACTATCTGACAGAATAAATAAGCTTTTTTTTTTCTTCCTGTAGCCAGGTTAGCGTTTCCCCGTGCAGAACACCATGAATAAGCTCTACATCGGCAACTTGAGTGAGGAAGCCAGCCCGCTGGAGTTGCAAAGTATCTTCGAAGAGTGGAAGATCCCTTTCAATGGGCCGTTTCTTGTTAAAACTGGTTACGCGTTCGTGGATTGCCCAGACGAGAAGGTAGCTATGAAGGCCATCGATATTCTTTCAGGTAAGTCAGATCGTTTGCTGTGCACATCTCCGTTTGGAGATCCGGAGTCGTATTTGACGCCTAAATTTTTAATGTAGCAGATCTCGCAAGGCAAGCGGCACTGTTTAAATCGGATGGAGGTGCCTCTTTAATGTAAGGATTGAGGGTGTAACTAAAGGCCCCCCCCCCTCCTCCCTCCATCACATATATTACCATCCACTTCGGATCTCACTACTTTGGCACACTCCGATCCTTTTAAAAATGTAGTTTCTGTCTCTGGAAACGACAGGTCGTGGAATGGAAAGTGCCGTTTTCCCGGCGCGGAGAATGAGCGCCGTGCTTTTATGGAATGTAACTCCATAGCGCGTCTGACTGCAAGGCCAGTGTCACCGTGTTAATAGTCAGTGTTTTGTGGTTTAAATAACCTCCGCTGTCTTCTTACTTTCTTGCCTTTGGACTTCCGCACTTGCGGAAGATTAAATTAAATGGCTTGAGCGTCATACCTGTGATAGAGATCCCCTAAAATCATTACCATGGTTATTTTTTTTAAAAACAGTGTTCGTGTGGCCTCCGGTAGCTTTTTAGTATTTGAATTACTTGTACCAGGTGGTTAAGCTGTGTGTTGGTAAAAATGTAGGCCACCGAAATTCAGTGTACATGACACATTGACAAATTTTAAAATAAAGTAGCACTATACATGTTTGTGCACGACGTAAGCAATGGGTCGGAAGAATTGTAATGCTCATTACCAATTTTTTAAAGAACTTGGTAGTAGTAACCCACGTTAAGCGAAAATTTGTCACCGTGGTATGAAGTTTACATTACCAGTTGTATAAACTGACCAAACAGTGTGCATCTTAAATCTATAAGCGCTGAAATGATCAATTTGGCTATTTTCGTATCTCCAGGATCTTCTGTTGCACTATTAGATCCACCCTCCGCCAATCAGAAATATTTATTTTTTTTACCCTCATCTTAGGTAAAGTAGAACTCCATGGAAAACTTCTTGAAGTGGAGCACTCTGTACCAAAAAGACAAAGGTAAAAAAAAAACAAAAAGCAAAACCCATTCTGTTGGATCGTACGTCTGCCCAAATGTGGAATTCAAATGTGTGTTTTTTCCTTAAAAACAAGGAACTGCATTTAAGTTTCTTCTGTGCCCGGGACTTCAAAATCAATGGGTATATATTTTTTTGTTGGTGTTATCAGGAAATGGTGTGACCGACTTGTTTGTATTAATTCAGCAAACACGTGGACGTAATTTAAATACAAGGGTGTATTTAGGGGGGCTGATATTTGGGGATGTGCTTCTGGTTGCGTTCAGCATCGCGTTTTTTTTTTTTGAGTAATTCTCTGTATATCCCTTACATTTTTTTTGGCGGAAATAAAAAGCGTGATTCGCGGTGGGGGTTGTGTGTAAATGCCATGTGGCTGCTGGCTGTGCGGGGCTGCATGGGAATCCGCCGAAGAATCCCCATTCTTCGCTTTTAGACAATTAAACGTATCTGCGTGTTTTTGAAAATGCTTGCCACAAAGTGCATGTGCTGCGCTAGTATTGCGGCTTTCGGCCGCTTCACGCCATGTGTGCTGCACTTCCAGGGCGGGGGGGCCGAGGCCTAGTCGCCATATTCCGCGTGAGGCCCCGCAACAGCTGGCGCGTCATCTTTCCTTTTATCTTGGCCCTCATATTTAAATACAAACCATCACGTACATCTGAAAGAAGCATCCATGTCCCTGCAGCGATATTTTCGGCTTCATTTGAGAAATTGTGCCGCAGTGCTGGAATATTTCTAAAAACGTCACACGTTGTATGTTAATTCGCGCAATGAAGGAGGGAATAATTGTGGCGGATTTTTATGTGATTATTTGGGCGCGAATTATTTTCCATCATCAAATTGAGAAAATAAATGCGTATTTCTGTTGTCCTTGGTTAGGTGAATTTTAAATGACTGCCCGGTGACACTTTCGCTGCCCCTTTTCTGGCCACTTTTTGCATCGGTGTGTATTGGCGAGTAAGTGTGGGCGAATTTAGCGATTTTCATATGTAAACTATAAACTGTTAAACACTCATATTGTATATACACTGCGGTGTAATTAATCCCATAAATACGTTGAACCTTTTTTTGTTAAATAAGTGTATTGTGGATGTAGGTTATAATTTGGGTCCTGACCGTTGCTTTGAAATTTGCCGCAGTATAGCGTGATCTTTTACATCGCTTGCGTTTAATATGGGTGTATGTGGTATTTTATGCGAGCATATTGCTGAAGTATGAAAAATTCATTATGGGGCATGTGGCTGGATGTTTCTGTGACCCCCCCCCCCCCGTGTTTTTTTGGTGGTGGTGGGGGGGGATGGATAAAATAGTAAAATTGTGCCCTGAAATGTATAATGGCGTCCTGTGATTTGCGCAGTGGGTCTTCCCGGCTGTTCTGGGGTCCCGGTTCCTCGTGGTCCTCATGCTTGCCTGTGTTTCTAGCTCCTTGATCAGCTCCTGTCCTGTTTTGTGACATTTTCAGGCTGGATTCTTAACCGCTTGGGTTTGACCTTTGAGCCAGCAGCATGCAAAAAACGGGTGTTGGGCACCTAAATGTTTTCTGCAATGTTTGGGGGTTAGGAATGTAGCTGTAAGGTAGAATCTTTTTTTTTTTTGAATGAGTCAAAGTGTAGATCCCACTAAGAGTGTGCATGTACGTAAGCATTAGTGCCCCCCCACCAAAGCAGTCAGAGTTGGGTTACGGCCGGAAATGTTAGACTTGCTCACACTGTATGGATATTCACCGGCCCCAGAATATGACTTCATTCTTAAAGTATTTTTTGGATTTAATTGTCTTTGCTAGTCATAGTTGGTACCAAACATGTCCCTTCTGATTGTTGGCCTTAGGTTCCTGTTGGTGGTTCAATATTAAGATGAATTCCTCCCCCAGGCTTATTTTGGTAAGGGCAGATTTAAAGCTGTTCTGCACAACAAAATTGACTTGAACTGCTTGGGTGCCCATGGGCCGGACGAGCGGCTGAAATGATCATTGACCGGGATACAGCGTGAATCTGCCCTTCTGGTGGAAATGTCTTGGAATTTCTAGGTTCCGTTTTGATTCATTTCTTATCTGAAGCTTTTTAAGTGCAATTTCGGGGCTATGGGGACATCGGGTAGGTGGTGGCAGGGGCACTTTGTGCACAGAACGTCATAGAAAAAGTTGGCTACTTTTGTGAGGATTCAGGTGGTAATGGCAGCTTGGGTATGCCGCATGGCTCTCTGCAGATTTTTCTTTTGTACTGCTGTTTCAAATGCAGCTGCATTCCAGTTGCTTCATGCACTGCTTTTGGTGTGTGTGTGTGTGTGTGTGTGTGTGTGTGTGTGTGAGAATAAAATAATAAAAAAAAAAATTATTGGGGCGGGGGGTGGTGTTGTGTGGAATAAAT
>JAODUD010000046.1:2004215-2016230 GCA_026784285.1 Stomatorhinus walkeri | reverse complement strand
AGCTAGCCTATTTTTCCTTTTATGATACGCTTCATTATATATATCCCTTTTATGAAAATGCAGAATTTATGTAACCTAGGATATAGATTCAATAATATCCGTTTAATAATATCATCGCAGGAAATAAAAATTACAAAATGTTTCTCAGTGCGTAAAAGGGAAGAATAAAGTGTTACAATTTTAGCTGTAGAGTCTTTAATTGTTATCTGATTAGTGTTTTTTGGGCAACAGCAAATTAAAAAGCAGAATGTTTTTCATATAACGTGATTAGGCTGTATGTAATTGTTTATGATTCTATGCCTTTATTTACTTTATATTTATTTATTTACACATATTTGATACAATTATAACAACTGGCCAAGACAACCCCCTAATAATCATTTCTCCCCTTACAGAGGAGACCGTGAGGGGGCGACCCCCGCCCGTGGTTCTATACAGCAGAACACGTCTCAGATTTATTTTGGACGTTTATCTTACCTTTAGACCATCGAAATAGTATAGTTTTCGGTTTGTTTTGGATCTGCTTTGAGGTCTGAATAATATCAGTTCAAATCGTGTAGTCACATCAAGTTGATGTATCGATATACGGTTTTAAAGGTTTTGATTCCGATACACACCGATATTTATTTATTGGAACAATTTTGCTTTAAAATGTTAAACACGTTAAATATTTATCTTTAAAATAAAGAATTTTATATTAAAACTACTATATGCTTGGAATCTGCTTGATTTGCGTATTTCACTGTGGGGTAATAACCGAGGTGACCGTCTGTGGTTTCTAACGTGGTGTCACTTGCGCAATATCTGGGCATCAGGCATCATCTGATCGAATGTTGGCTGGCGGCTGACAGAGATGATCTTATACCCTGTGAACAGGAAACACAAGTCTGCTGGCTGACACGAGTTCTTTAAAAACTCGGTATCAAAAAAGTGCTGTTTCTTGTGGTTTCTGCGTGCATGCAAGTGACTAAATAGATTAGTGCTCTCGGTATATCCGAGCATTAATCCATCTGTGTGTAAAACGATGAAATGAAAATGATCGTCATATGTCCTTCGTTCTCGAAGGAGTGATGAGAGATACAGGCTGTAACACTGCAATCCAGTTCGCATTGTTCACAAACTTAGACTATATATTCAAAAATAAACGAAGGGGGCTTGTAATGGTATATAATTTCGCATTTGTCCGGTTAGATTACGTGGTTGTATACACGGGGCGTATGAACCGTGCAGGGTTGCAAGGATTACGTGTGCCACCCAATATAGACTAGCTTTGTATTTAAATAATGAACTTTACTGTTTACCGTTAACTGGATATCTTCCTGAGTTTGTCCTGTTAAAGTAAATCTCAGGGCACCACCGACCAAAACGAACTGCCTCGAGATCAGCTTCAGCAACACTTAAATCAAATTAGATAAATTTCTGCAAACTCACAAGTTAATATTTTTTAAATGTTCTCAAAAAATGATGCACGTATAAATAGTTTTAGCTCCTAAAATATTCTAAAATGATATGAAATAACACGCACGATGACTTTTATAATCACAAGTTTGTAATGTCAAACACTTTTAATTGTTCATTTATTATAGATATAATATTATACATATAAGTGTAACACGTATTTTTCAATTCATGATGTATTTGAGGTAGCACTATAAAGTACACGTATGAAACGCCTATTAGACGTAAGACACGATCAATTACAGCGCGAGTGATTAACAGTATTTGGATACTATTCCCTATTCGATATTCCATATCATACGGTTATCCTATTACAAATTAGGGTCCGTGAACCGTTACAACTAATCTCATGACACGGAGGTTGAAAACACCAGGAAGTAAAGATGCAGCTAAGGCTGCACGTGTCATAAAGCATAAATAGTAAAGAATAAAGTGACTGAGCAGGACGCGGTTATTTTACGTGCATTTTAGTCACGCCCCAATCTCTGTTGCCGAAAATGTGGCGCCAACACGAAAATGCCGAATTTAGTAGCTGCATATAGCTCGACAATAAAGACTTCGGAGCCCAATGCACCGATTTGAAAACGGGGACGCGGGAGGGGTCCACGTCACACTGTCAGAAAAAAAGGGGACTAGTTTGTACCTTTGCTTGTCACTTGGACTGTACCTTCAAGGGTTAATGTACCGTTTAAGATACAACAATGAACCATTGGAGTACATTAATGTTATTTGTACCTTGGGGATGTTCCTCTGAGTCCAGTTCTATACCGTAAATTAGACTAAAAGGTACATTTACCTACAGCTATAAAAAGATCGCTTTTATTGAAACGTCACCAACGAAACTGCGTAAGCTAATATAATTACCGAGACTTTTCGTATAATGGCTTGTTTTTGCTGAGTGGCCTCATTAAAAATGTCGGTCTTTTTTGTATTTTATTTTGTTCTGTTCGGCAGTAGCAGGATGTAAGAAACGCAAGCCCAGGATTTGTGTTATTAGATTGGCTGGATTTTACCGGTTCATTTTGTCAAGAGTTGTGTGATAAAACTCGGTTTTATTAAGAATGAGGGAAGTCACCAAGCGCCACCTGATGTACAAAGCTAACACCGAATGCATTTGACGAAATGCAAAGTTATAGCCGCTTAGCAGCACTTTCACGGAGCAACATAAACTATTTATTTGATTTATATGCTGCCACTATTTGTTATATTGGCCTATAGAAAATAATTATATTAGACGTATTTGTGATTTATTTATATATGAATCACAATGGAGATATCGTTTTCCTTGTACCTATAGGCCTATGTGGAAACCATTAATTTATCACGGTCTTGAGAACTAGCCCCACTGACGTATTTTGTTGTTTTATTCCATTTTTATAGTCCTACCTAACCGAATGAGAGAGCCGTAACATAAACTGTCAGCGCCGACTTGCTAGCAACTCAACAGGGGGCAGCACAGTGAACGGTCTGCAGTTCAAGAAAATGGAAATAAATAAAGCCTGATCTAAACCGCTACATTTTTATTGTCGTTGCTGCCACGGCCTTACAATGACTGTTTCCGGAGCTGGTACTCGACTGGGAGTGGAGTGGAGTGGAGGTGTTAAATATTATATGATGGTCAGTGATCGTATCTTCATCGTTCGGACAGAAGAGGAAGGCGCACGAGCCCCTCCCCCGCAAATATCTGTTAATTAGGTGGCCTATGAATAACGGGCAATAAAAGCTAATTTAAACACTTACTTACATATTACGTAGCATGCTAGATGTTGATAATTAGTCTTCATACAAAATATATAATAAGTTTTAACAAATTCCCGGTTTTGTAACTAGCATAGGCCATATGTGCTAAGCCCCTCCTTAAACCCACGTGATAGTACAGACACTGAGACACGAATTTCCACTGAGCAGCTGAAACTCGCCTATTCTAAATTCTTCAAATTCCGTGGCTGTCAGAACAATTATGTGGTTAGGCAATATGGGATCCTTAAATATTGTGCCCCACCAGAAAGTGAATCCACAGCAGGTTAATACTCAGGTCCGTACTCAGGAATTACAAACTTTTCATCACACGGAATGTTGCATGGATTTTAAGTGCCGCCGACGCGCCTCTGTTGGATTTATAGCGCCGGCGGGAGGAAAAAGTAGCATAACTCAAATAAATTTCGTACTGAGTCACATTCTGAATTTTTGCGGGTCACAGAGCAGCCGTTTTGGGGGAGTGAGCGACGGGCAGCGATCGAGCCCCAGCCTGAAAGAATAATGCCGCCAGTCTGCGTCCAAACCTGGCAATCGGTGCGATTAGGAAAGGAGGAGATTCCAGCGTCTGAATCGGTGAAGATCTGGGAGTCTGTGCTTGCGGATGTGGGAAGTAGCACAAAAATAACGATTCAGTACCCCTGAATAGATTAAAATGTACGAAGAAGTATTAACACACAATCAGGACCAGTTTTGGCAATTGTTGGAGCTTTTAAATAAGAAGGCAAAAATTCGGGCTTTATAGTCTCATACTGATATCACCCAGACGCCGTCTGTACCAAGGCTGTATCAGGGCAACTTCACATTAGTAATGGCAGGTGTTAGGTTTTTATTTAAAAATGTGGTGAAATGATAAAATAAAATTCACCAGTTGCTTAACAGATAGATTTTTAAAACTTAATTACGATAATGTGATAACATTTCAAGCGGTGCTCTATCACTATTGCTAATGGTTTTCTCCAGTGACCGCTTTTTGCCTGTAACTTTGAGCATCTTAATGATACAATGAGTTTTGTGGGTGGCAGGAGGGAGATTTTAAAATTTCCCTCTTTTGCACACCACCCATTTTCTTCGGTCGACTGAATTTAAAACTGCAACAACACGCTTTACAATTTACAGCTGAACGCTTCCTTATTCATATACCTCGTACGTGGCTTAATGTTCGCCGATGAAAGCGGGTTAGTCCTACAGATCTGACGGCACTGACCTACAAATGCTTGCCGTTGAATATGGAACGACACGCACCGACCGAAAAGAGTCGCATAAATCAATGTAGCGTAAAACATGAACGCGGAGCAAAACTGCGAAAGAGCTCCTCTAAAGTGTGTATGTCGTCAAGAGGGTTAATGTCAACGAGATGCTGTGAAATATGAGTTTGTATTATGGTCTGGAATGCGGGCTGGGAAAATGAAAACGTATCTGAGCAGAATATATGGAAAATTTGCCACACAGGTACGTGGACTAGTCATTTAACAGGAATGTTTTATTCCACACGGCTGTCACGCGCAATGTCCAGATGTCTGTATGCTTCCTGGATCACTTATCTCACTGAAAGGTCCCATCAAAGATTCTGCACCACAAAACTTATTTTCTCGGTTTTTTTTTTTAAACCGAATACACAATTTTCGCTTCGATCCTAATCAAACGCTACATATTAACATTCTCACATTTTTTCACATTGTGATTCGGACATCATTTTTGAACAATAGATGATCATTCTCATTGTTATTGAGCAAATATGACTGTTCTGGAAGAACGAATTTGTTTGAATGATAATTGAAACGATATGTCGGTCAAGGGCTGTGTTGAGATGACGGTTCATCTTTTATATATTGTATCACTTTTAGTGGTACCTGCTTAGTGTGACGAAGTGTGTTCTTACAGTTCCTCATAAACACCCTCTCAGTGCTGTCATTAATTAAAAAGGCAGGGATTAACTTCAACATTGCAGTTTTTTTAATTACAGATTTTTTTTTTGGGGGGGGGGGGTGGATAAGGATTCATGTAAAAATCCAAGGTCCCAGCATACAAGCAGCATGCCTTCAGTAAAGTTTGACGAATTATTACAAGTAGGTCAAGCTAACAACAAACTCACAAGGAGCCCTGGGTGTATTACTTTGTTTAATTATTTAAAAAATGTAAAATCACGTCGGAAAAAAGAAGAAACAGCAAAGTGAAGTTAGCCGGGAATCAATCTGAACTAAAGAAGTACCTGGTGCTGCACAGAGAATCACGCAGGACAGCCACCTGGCCGGGAGAAGCAGCCTTCACCTGCATCCGCCACCCCGGCGTGAGAGCATGTTCGGTCACGGCGTCCATAACCTCACATAAAGATCTGAAAGAATCAGGAAATCCACAGTGGAACATTCCTCTCACCACTGGCCAGTTACTCAGCTCTCCCGGCGCTTGATTTTAGTGTCAGTAGGCCTATCACATATCATCCCAATGGCAAAGTAAATATTCACTCCCAGCAATCAGATGTTAATTAATCGTTTTATTGGTGGTTCCGTTCCGAGGTGCCGTTGAGAACATCAGAAAACCTTGGATCACTCGAATTAAAATTTCACTTTTGATAAAACAATCCTTAGTTTTTTGATCGTTATGAGTGATTGCCTCTCGCACTAGGACCGGGAGGAATATTGGACGATGAATATTTTCATAAGATCTTGTTTGGGTTGTGCTAAAGATTGGCAGCAAAACGGGACGGAAAGCATTTAATACGACGTCCAGACTTTAAGTAGCTGCACATTAAGATTAATAGTGCGCTGTAGGAAGTTCTCTCAGGACATTTCAAATATTATGAAAACAATATCAATTTAAAGAGACGATTAGAAAAAATACTTGAATTCTAGGATTCTAGTTGCGAACGAAAATAGGGAAATTATTTTACATTTACGAGAACGACACAAAACATTCCTTAGGTGGGAACAACTTGTTTTGCGTTATAATGTCCCACTGTCTTATATGCTTACTTAGGCGCGTCGTTCCCTTGCTATGAAGTTTCACGTCGCTTGTTCAGCATGAGTTTCCGATGTAGACACGAACCGTGCCGGTCGCCGCTTTTCTGTTTCTGGCCTCTGCTTGCCTTCGTCGTGGTGATGGTGCTGTTCGTCGATCCACTTCTCACACACTTGTCAAGGAAGACTGCAAGTTCTCACCATCGCCAAAGACATCTCGGTCCTCCCGACTTGCAGATGATCGTGGACCCCAGAGACCAAGGCGGAGGTGCCCTGTCAGATCTGGGGTTTCTGAAAGATGATCAGCTGATAATTGCGTCGTCGGGTCTTAGAAGGAATCCCCCCGGGCAGAAGATGAGTTACAAGGCGGTGCGATCATACGCTAGGAGGGATGCGGCTGTGCTCCCGCCTGCGCACGGCGACCCGGGAAGAGCTGAGCGCCTGAAGCTGGACGAGCTGGAAAGAGACGCCGAGGACTCGGGGATTAAGGAGCAGGGCTTCAATGAGGCAGTTAGTGAAAGAATTCCGCTCCGGCGAAGACTCCCGGAGGTGCGCCATCCCGCGTAAGTATCTGACATATACGTTGCATGAAAACGATGAAAGCAACAGCCAATAGGCCTAAATATTTATAAGCACATTTAAAAGTGCATTTTATTTTGCAGGAAAAACGAGAGCCTCTGCTGAAAAGCATTTTAAGCATTGTTTTTCAGCATGAAGGCATTTTAAAGTTTGATCACCGTCTAGGCATCCGTTTATTCTCATTTTAAGTGTCCTTGTCCCGGCCAGGTGCCTTTCCTGGCAGCACAGCGCCTCCCTGCCCTCAGCCACGGTCATCATCTGCTTCCATAACGAAGCCTGGTCCACGCTGCTGCGGACCGTGCACAGCGTCCTGGACACGGCGCCCCGGCAGCACCTGCGGGAAATCATCCTGGTGGACGATGTCAGCCAGCAAGGTGCGACCGCCGTCTGTCCGCTGTCACAAGCGCTTAGTGCAGTAAGAGTCTCTGAGGAGGGGGTGTATTTAGGGAAAGTCCAGGCAGGAAAAACAGACGCAGGAGGGTTCCTGAGTATGACAGGGCGTGGTGTCAGAATATCACTTAAAGGTTTTGATTAGTCCCATTTCACCCCCTTATCGACCCCCCGCCCCATATTACAGGGCACCTGAAGAGTGCTCTGGGGGAGTACGTGTCCAAGCTGGAGGGGGTGCGCCTGATCCGGAGCTCGCGGCGGCTGGGCGTGGTTGGCTGCCGCATGCTGGGCGCCGCTCGCGCCTTGGGCGAGGTCCTCGTGTTCCTGGACTCCCATTGCGAGTGCCAACCGGGCTGGCTGGAACCGCTGTTGGAGCGTATCGCTGGGGACAGGTAGGAGGGCTGCTCAACTTGGACAGGTAGGGGACATGGGCTCCCCCTGGGGACAGGTAAGGGACAGAATTTCTATTTACGCCTGTGGGTTTACCCCTGCTACGCCTGTGGGTGTATGTTAACTACGCCTGTGGGTGTATGTTAACTACGCCTGTGGGTGTATACCCCAGCCTTGTGCCTTGTAGTGCATTGAATAGGCTTCAGGGGCCCCAACTTCCTGAACAGGATAAATGTTTGGTAGATGGATGAATTATTCTGATTACGGGATATAACCGCTCATACTGATCGGAATCCGAAACCCCGGTTATTGCGAAATGCGTTAATAATCGGACGTAGACACAGGTAAGTTGGACATTCCATACAAGAGATACACAGATATGGACAGACACAAAACGCATCAAACACGACTACATGCAAAACCAGG
Organism: Stomatorhinus walkeri; assembly: GCA_026784285.1. Taxonomy (NCBI): domain Eukaryota; kingdom Metazoa; phylum Chordata; class Actinopteri; order Osteoglossiformes; family Mormyridae; genus Stomatorhinus; species Stomatorhinus walkeri. The sequence continues at coordinate 2,008,275 of JAODUD010000046.1, read as the reverse complement.
TAAACATCAGTGATTCTGCCAAAACTGAAAGTCTGAATAGTAAAACCAGGCATTTATTTGGTTAGTTGTCGGGATCAGAATTATCAACGGCAGCAGACGACATTGCGGGATGAGGTCACCCCTCCCGCTGCTTCCTAGTGCTGTTTCTGCAGGGCAGCAGCACGGGGGGGATCACAGGTCAGCCCCCTCTCCACAGCACCCCCCCGCATGAACTACTACAGTCTGCTCCTTTTGGAAAAGCAGCAGAGTGCCTGTGGTTTGCAGACGGACGTCTCGCCAGGCCTCGTTTACAGCAGCAGATACACCAAGTGAGGCCCAGAAAGTTTGGAGCTGCACAGAACTTGGGGCGAAAAACAGAATTTTCTCTGACGGTTACCGTACAGTTTCAGAGATGTTGCGGTAATCAGCAGGTGACGTCTGAGCTGAGGTTGGAGGTTTCATTTGGGGCCAGTCAACAGACCCCTGGGACGCTCACTTGTCAAAAATGATGGGCGGTAACTATGGTAACTGAAAGGTTTGCCACCTGCGTGGTTTGTGGTATTATAGCAATCAAGTCCAAATTTAATCCCCACTTAATCCATAAATATCTTAAACCCATTCAACATGAGACTAACAATAAAATTCTGAAATAAAGTTAAAGTTAGGCGAGGCAAAGCAAACTGGGTTTGATTCCTCTGCCCTGGCTGATGCCAGCATTACGGCACTGAATGGTGATTCTATAATCAGCCTCTTAGTGTTCCAGGAAACTAAGCCGTTTACCGGTTCATGGTTGTAGGTGGAGTTGTGGGCGTGAGATTTTTAATGGGCTCCTGGCCAGACATCTCTTAAACTGTCATGGGTTTCAAGGTGGCTGACTTGGCTACAGAGATGGAACTTCACACGTAGCATTCAGAGCTGACTCGAGGCCTTTCCTTGCTCTCGTACTGAACCGTCGCACCAATCCACGCCTTCCCCAGGAGTCGCATAGTATCGCCGCTGATGGACCGTATCGACTGGAACACCTTCCAGTACAATGCGACAGCAGGGACCATGAGGGGGGTCTTCGACTGGAACCTGGACTTCCACTGGGAAACTCTGCCAGGTCCCCAAGGGCAGGACCAGTCCATCCAGCCAGTGCGGTAAGAGAGAATGGTGTCTGAACAGTCCATCCAGCCAGTGCGGTAAGAGAGAATGGTGTCTGAAGTACACAGGTGTTTCGGTCAGGATGACATATTCAGAAGAAATGAGAGACCCATGGTGGGTGGGATTAACTTGCATTCTCAGCCACTGATTGGTCAGACACATTACTTGCAGAAAGCTTATTGGTTTACTGGTATATGAATTGGTTAAAACTGAAGCTTCCAGCAATAAAACCCAAACTGGCTTTTTGGAGTTTCCCGTCTGTCATCGCTAGCAAATGCAAAATACACTAATTACACTGGACTGAAAAATCACAGCCGGACCTCTTAAAAGTTCCCTTTTAAGGCAGATTTCTGAATTTTCTTATTATTTCAGAACAAAGGAAAATACCCCCCCCCCCCCCATGATGAAGGTTTCCACCAGCTGAGTTGTTACTGGCCTGTAGCTATGAATTAGCGAGTGGTTTCACATCACCACTTCTGACATCTGCCCTTTATTGAGTTCGGCTTCATTCCCAGGCCCCCAGTTCAGTTTATTTCTCTGTGCTGTTGGTGTCCCCCGTCATGCAGAGCAGAGATGGACATGCCAGAAATAATGGACTTATCTGGCCCATGAGCTGAAAACAGAGCGGAATGAAAAGAACAATAAGGTCATTGAGGTGAAGTGGCTGGTTTGGCGGGTGAGCTGTCTGGTAATCGTGAAATCGTGTCCCCCCCCTCCACCTCTTCCCCAAGGAGTCCTGCTGTCGCTGGAGTTTTTGCCATCGACAAAAACTTTTTCCAGAGGATTGGGGCCTATGATCCGGGCATGGTGCTCTGGGGGGTTGAGAACATCGAGCTCTCCATCAGGGTATGAGGAAACGTCCCCTCCTTCTGATCTATCGTGTCCTTCATGCTAAAGGGGTGTCACTGCACTTGTCACTGTATTATTCGGAATCCTGCGCCTTAGGTGTGGCTGTGTGGAGGGTCCATTGAGGTGGCCCCCTGTTCTCGTGTGGGACACCTGCATCACACGCACCTGCACTACACCCTCCCCGATGATGATATTGTGGAGAGGAACAAGATCCGTGTAGCGGAAACCTGGCTGGACGAATACAGGAAGATCTTCTATGAGAGGAATATGATGGCCTACTTTATCTGGCGGGTGTGTGTCTCCGTGCTGTGACTTCAGAGGAAGCCCCGTGGGAGGTGTACGCGTTTGAGTGTGTTATCGAGGTGCAAGGGTGATAGATGGGTATGACGCAGGTTTGTGTGGGGCGTGAGCAAGTATATATTGCTGTAGCTGGGAGCTGAGTGTCGAGTGGGATGGGCAATGTCAAGTAGGAGGGGTGTATCACGAGGGGTAGGAGGGGTTTATAACAAGGGTTAGGGTATCAGACGATAACAGGACCCTCCCCCCCCCCTTGACATTCAGCTCCTGGCTGCAGCGGCATGTCTCGCGGCCGGGCTGTGGGAGTGTGTGTCAGGGAGTGTGTGACTGTCTATCCAATGCTGTGTCGGCAGTCTGAGAGCTTGAACTGCACTGAGAGGCTGAAGCTGAGAGGCACTTTAGGCTGCAAGAACTTCCAGTGGTACCTGTCCGACGTCCATCCCGAGCGCTACGTCCCACAGGACCGGACTGGGCTCTCAGGAGAGGCAAGACTTGCTTATGTCTGATATTCTCACAGAGACAAATGAAAAACGCATCGTTTACAAATAACTTATTTGTGAAGCATGTTGCAAGTAAGGAAATGCACCAATAAAGCTCTTTAATGATATTACTTAATATTCCACCTGAAGTAATGAGGATAAGGTGGTATCAGCACTGATAGTGGTCAGTTGCGATGCTTTGCTTCATATCATTTTAATATTATTATGTTTGAGCATAATGCTACCTGTGTGATGCTGTGATATCATTGTACAAATGTCTGTCTGATTTTAATATATTTTGTAACACCTGTATGCTTGAAGCTATACAATGTTGGCACTGGCTATTGTGCAGATTACAAGAAGGGGTGGGGTCCATGGGGCAGGGCTGTGAATGGTTCACCTTGCAGCGGTAATGGAAACCAGGTACCGTGTGACTTTTTTTCAGCTCACAGTCAACACTGAATTGCGTTACATGATGTAAAATAAGTCTGAATTATGGGTATGAGTTATGGTATAGCTGTGTCCTTCTTGTTTCGCTTATGGTAACTTTTATGTACTTTGGTGGCATTCTGCAGTGGTGACAAGTCTGTAGCGAAGCTCTGTTAGAGCTGTGCTTGATGAACCAGTAATGCCACATGATGGTCACATGATGGTCACATGATGGTCACATATACCTATGACTACTCCCACAGCACTGTGAGCTGAACTCTCTGAGAGAGATTCGCTGGGGGCCAGCGGGGCAGCTGTGTTTTGACGTCCTGGGGGGCCAGGTTGTGCTCTCCAGATGCCCCCCGAGAGGCGACACAGATGCCAGGCTGCAGTGGAGCTTCACGAAGGTGAAAGTGCCACACGAGAGTCAGCTGGCGCGCATGCCCCACCTGGGGGGTGCTGGGAACCCCCACCCCTGGCTGATCGGCTTTATCCCCAATCTCAGAGCGGGCAGATGGTCCACTTGCTGACGGAGAAGTGCATGGAGGCCGTAAAGGCGGGAGAAAACCCCAAGTCAAAGCTGGCCGAACAGGCCGCAGAGGCAGGGATCTGGGGGGCGCTCCTCCTCCGGCCTTGCCGCTCCCACCCCCGGCAGCAGTGGCACTTCGAGCAGCTGGCTGACCTGAGAGGATCCTGAATGGGAAACCAGGCTGGCGAGTCGGCAAACGTTTCGTTACTAGACCAGTTTCAGTGTGTGACGACCGAGCTGATGCAGTGTTGCATAATGAGCCTCATATGCTGGCGTTTGTGGTAGAATGACAGTTTGGAGTAATTTGTCAGAGCTGGTCAGAAAATGAAAATGTCCCTTTTCCCAGTTCTGTGTG
>JAODUD010000046.1:1922391-1933348 GCA_026784285.1 Stomatorhinus walkeri | reverse complement strand
TTTTTCCCTTTGAAATGAATGAGCGGTCCCCATAAGGATATGTTTACCCTACATGTGCGCGCGCGTGTGTGTGTGTGCGCGCGCGTGTGTGTGTGTGTGCGCGCGTCTGTGTCTGTTTGTGTGTGTGTCGTTCTCAGGACCTCCTAGGTCTTCCAGAAGGTGTGCTCCATCATGACCTTCCCACCGAGGTCTAAATGCGGCCTCTGCTGCGTTTGGCAGGCGGGAGCATCTCCGGCCATCGCCCTCGTCCCGCCTGGCTCCGCCCCTCGTGCTTCTTCCCGGAGGAGACGGCGACGTGGGCGTCTGAACGGCTACGGATGTGAAACGGGATGAAATGTCAGGGTGCCCCTTCCTGGGTTGACATTTCTGTATCCCGCTGAATAATTTATCCGGAGTAGCAGACACGGTGTGGTCCCGGTAGTGGCTCGTCGGCGGCACGTGGGACGGGAGGGTGCAAATGAATCCTGTGAACTTTTTTCTTGGTATAGGAACAAGATGGGGGGGGCAGGATGGTAGGCTTCATGTTTAGTCATTGAACATTTTACATAAATGGAAGGACAGTTCACTTGCATTGGTATGGCGTTCATAGATTATGCACATGGATTAAAAAGAGAAGTGTCAGGGAAGGACACTGCCCCCGCAGGCCTGTCCCTCCTGCAGCCCAAACACATGCAGTCAGGCCCGTTTAAGTCCTACATGGGACTGGCGTCCTGTCTAGGGTGTAGCCATACCTGGGATCATGTGACCCTGCGTGGGATTAATGATTGGGTGATGGCCAGATGAACAAGCAGCGAGCTATGCATTTCTGGCAGTTCGTTTTGGCTCAGATTCGCTTGGTACAGCAGAGTACCTGATTGGCTGCCTGCGCTCCATTGCCGACACGCTCGTCAGACTCGACCTGGCACTCCTCCGCAGCTCGTGCGTGCGTGTGTGTGTGTGTGCTGACCCGAGCAGCTTGGAAATGCCGGGGCAGGTCTGATGCGGCCCAACTGGTCGCGGTCCGCGGGCAGTGCCACCCGGGAGGGTCACCCAGGCGATGGCGCAGGTGACGGCTTTGAGAAAGTGCATCAGCGAATGAAACCGGACACCAGGGGTGACAGAAGAAGGGGCCTTAATCCCTGGAAGCACAGGAGGCGTCAGAAGGAGCGTGACGACTTCCTGTTTCCTCAACTCGCGGATAGTCAGCAGTTAGCAGCAGTGGGTCTGATATTTCATGACTGAGACTCATGTTTGTGCGAGCGAGCGAGTTCCACAGCTGCCCGGTGCAGTTAAGCTGGCCGCTCGCACCCAAGAGTTTCCCAGTCAGCATAGCGCCTTACAGTCGGGGTGGGAGGGTGAGTAGGGAAGGTGGAGTTTTGGAGTAGGAGCCAGGAAACGGGCACGTGAGACACTTCACTTTCACTTTGGCGCCGCAGTGACAATGACACACAGATGGGAAGGAAGGATTTGGGCGTGGCCAGCCTCTGTTGCACTGAGGCAAGAGCCAGAGCGGCTGAGAGCCAATGCACACCAGGACATCCAGTCTGGAGGAAGCGAGGACAGTGCCCTGCTGGTAGGGGGGCAGTGATGCATGAGCTACAGGCACTCACTGTCACATGGCAGCCACCAGAATTATGTACCTTCTGTCACTGGACGTGGTAATGCCTAAACTTGGTCACATACAGTAACAGTGCCCTTGCATCACTTCCTGTGTGTGTGGTCAAGCCCATGGTGAGTTAAACGTTCTTATCCCAGGTCCCCTGCCAGCGGTTGTGAACCTTCCCCAACACTAATTGATGGGGAGGCAGGATGCAGTGTGAGATACCAGGGTGGCCTGTCTGCTGAGCCGCTTTTGTTTTTCCTGCAGAGATGGAGGAAGGAGTGTTTTTGGCTCCATCACTGGGAGCAGACTTTGGTGAAAGCAGAGGGCAGGCCTGCCTTTCAGCAGACTTTGGTGAAAGCAGAGGGCAGGCCTGCCTTTCAGCAGACTTTGGTGAAAGCAGGGGGCAGGCCTCCTTTTCAGCAGACCTGCACTGTCGCAAAGCGGGTTTGTCAAAGTCAGCTAGCGTACCTGACCGCTCGCCCCCCCAAGAGCACCCTGCATAAACACACTGATCTTTGTTTTTTTAAGTAAAGGGATAAAATCATTTAAAATACTGCATATTGCCTATAAAAACTAGCATAACTGCTTGTCCGGTATAGGGTGTTGGTGAGCTATCCCAGAATGCACAGGGATCTCCCTGGATAGGTTGTATATATAATACACCATTTTTACTCCACAAACACCATGTTTCCTCACTTGTCAGCTATGAGTAAGACCTGCAATGGGAGGTGCGGCGCGAGCTGAATCCTTAGTGTGATTTTAAAAAAGTGAGAGATGCAAGCTGCGTGTTTTGGATTCTTTCTCAGGGTGAGCTCCTCTTCCTCGCTCGTCTGTGACTCCATGCCTGACTTGTTGACCGCCCCTCCCCGCCTGTAAGTTTTCACTTTCTTTTCTTTCCAGAATGGCTGGTTTATCCCTAAAGCAGGGAGCGACGCGTTCGACAGCCTTCCGTCATCCGCGGGCCCCCAGGACCCCAGGCTCGCTCCCCACCTCTGTTAATTAGAGCACCAAACTGCTCTGCAGCGAATGACCTACATCTCAGTTTTGCTTTTAGGATCGAACTTTAATTAGAATCCATTAAGGGGGGGGGGTTGATTATAGTCCGATACAAATGTATCCATAATTAAACATTCAGTGCCATGGAAATGTCACTGGCGATGGATATGGGCTCAGGGCCGCAGAGGTCTGTCTCCTGTGGACCCCCCCGTCTTTTTCTCTGCCGTCTCATCCTGCCCTGAGGGCAGCTCGGGGGCCGCCAGCCAACTGGCACACCGGCACCGGGGACAGGATGTACCAGGGATTCCACGTTTGACTTCTTTTTGCTTAGTGAGAACTTTTTCACCCAAAATAATTTGCACATTTTGCAGCTGTACCCTAGTGAACTTGCCCAACCCCTCGTTGGTCTCCTGTCCTGATGTCCCTGATATGGGGCGTGGCTTAGGTTTGTTTCCATGGTAACTGCCCAATATTCTGTAAGAACTGTTAAGTCCTGTTCCCTCTCCCATCCATGTGGTGATGTCATGCCGGGGGTGGCTCTGTGGATTAGGACGTCGTGCCTGTGATCGGAGGGTTGACGGTTCAAGTCCGAGAGTCGGGTGGTGATGTCACCACTGAGCCCTTGAGCAAGACTCCTAACCCCGAGGAGCTCCAGGGACCGTCTGACCCTGCGTTCCCAACACAACACATGCACCCCCACGTCACACACTTTCCGGTCGCTGACCTCCTGTGCTGGGGGGGGGCATTTCCCTTCTAGACAGAGGTTATGCTCAGTCATACTTTGGCTTTTTATTCTAAAGCAGATTGTTTTTTTTTTTAATTTACTCTCTTCTCACTTTTTTGTTTTGTAGCCAGACCTTGGTTACAAAGCGCCCCCCCCCCCCCCTTCCAGCTGAAAGCAGTCATCGCCTTGCCTTACGCCTATTAATGCGGTCGAGGGCTAACGTCCCCTCGTCCCTGGATTCGCCGGATGTAGCTGCTAAGTGTGGGAAGTGCGACCTCCAGCTCTTGGGTGAAAATCTGTCTGCTGTGGCCAGAAGCCCTGGGTAGCTGATGGGCAGAGGATACAGTGAAAGCACTGGGCTCAGCAGCGGCGGCGGCTGGACACGCATGCGCGGCTCGGATCGGTGCCTGATCTGTGTGCCGAAGTGTCCTTAAATGGCAGCTGAGGTCAGAACCTATGGTCCCAGGTCACCTCGGGTAGCCCAGACCCCCCGTGAAGGTGTAAATGCTAGCTTAGATCTGAATCTTTTGGCAGCTGCTGGAGGCAGTCAGAGCCAAAAGTCAGGCAGAAGCGTTCTCTGCTGATAGCCGTTTTGCTAAGTAACAGCCCTCTTTAGAGGGGGGGGGGTCAAGTACTGCATTACTCCTGCTGGTGATCATATATGCTCTACACATATTGGGAACTTTATCGATTTTTTTCCATCTGACCTGATGTCCTTCTGGTTGGTACCCCAGAGCGGGTATTCAGCCCCTCCCTTAGTGTCCACATCCTTTTCAGAGGAACAGTGGTTGTATTGTTAGCGGTGAAGGGACACACCCTTAATCTCTCTGGTAACCCCCTCTAAATATTTGCATTTAATTCATCTGTCTGACGCTTTTATCCAAAACGACTTACAGTAAAGGGTCATGATTTATGTGTACTCCCTGGGATCTGAACCCACGACCTTTGTGTTGTTGGTACAGTACTCTACTTGTTGAGCTACAGGAACAAAAAAAAGGAAACTACAGATCTAGGATTATGAAAACATACTGTGTGGAGGCTGAATGCAGAGAGGCTCGAGGTCTGGGCGTTTGTCTGAGTGTGTATGCACCAAACTGAGTCTACAGGCCCAAACAAGATCAGTACCACAGCGAGGGACATCTACCATAGCAAAACCTTTGACCATCCATCTGCTTTTTAAATCGCTTGTAATAATTTCACATGAACAACTGATTTATACAGTAAAAAAACTGCAGAGCCCTCAGCGACTTGGTTGAGGTGGTTTTCCAGTAAAGCAGCACACGTTCGGCAGATGTGACTTTGCGTCTCCCTCAGCCGCGCTCTGGGTTGTTCTCACGGATCCGGCACGGCCTGGCATGTGGAGTCAGCGGCCCGCTAACAGAAACGCACCTTCTCTCGCTGGCTTCCTGTTTGCGACACAAATTGTGAGTTTCGCTGAATCAACCGCACTCGCCTCGCACATACGACGCCCCCGACGCTGAGCTGCATCTTCGTAGTAAATGATTCTTTTATTTTGCTGGGAGGTGCAGTGGCTGCATCCTGGTTTTCGCAGAGTCTTTATGAATTGCATTTTGGGCGGCTGAAGCTGTGCTTTTACGGTCTTGCCGTGACACAGAGCTGAGAAAAAACAGGCACGTTGCTAGCTGTGCATTGTTATCGTGAGGTACCTTTAACCCTTTTGGAGAATTCCGGAGAACTTGTATTTGCGGTGTGTTTTTAGCTTTTAGGCGGTTTCGTGTTTTCACAAGGTTGATACTCATGCTGTCAGACAGCATCTGCTCAAATTGCTCTGCACGTTCACACGTGGCTCCGTGCATTTATCTCGAGAGGGGACCATGCCACAGCTGGGTGTTCTGCGGGGGGAGCACACTGCCGTTTCTGCCCCCATTTCTGATTTCGAGCTGCGGCTGTAGACCTGAAGATATTCTTTGTGTCTTGTTACCTGGTTCCTTTTTGGAAGACGGTAAAATATGATTTCATACTGGAGCCTCTTCTGTTTCCAGATATAGGACATGACACAGGCGTCATCCACTGGGATAGCCTAAGGTTAACTATCTTACAAGGGACTAATCATTGTAAGCAAGTAACCTTAACTGCAGCGCCCTCTGCTGGTTCATTTGGGATACCTGCCATGCAGGGTTATCTAAGGGGAATCATTCCTCAGCAAAAGGTAATTTCAAGTCGAACTGGAGTTCTCTGGGTAATCATTGGAAAGCCTGTGTAGCTCTGGTTAAGGTAGGCTCTGTTACTGTGGTTTCACATGATTTTTGGCAGTGTTAGAAATCCTGTCACTGTCCCTGTCGGGTTGGTGCTGCTCGGTTCGCAAAGGTGATTCGGGGCGACTCTGGTATCGGCCTTCAGAAACTAGTAAAACCAGTTTCTGTTTTTCCCCTTGTTTATTGAACTTGGGACTTAGACTGAAGCCTTGAAGTACATCAGTAGATTGTGTGAATGCAGCTGAACGTCAGAGATCTGGAGGATGAGCCATCTGAATAACCGAACCTCGAGGGGTTCAAAAAGCCGGCGGAAAAAATATTTGTCCTGAACTTTTTGCTAGATGTTGAAGCAGAAGTCAGTGGGGAGGATCATAATTTGATGTTTAACTGTCCCAAATGACGTTTGCGGCAGTGTGTAATGTCGCAGCGCTTGCAGCAGGCAGGCTGGCTTTGTTTTAACCGGGGCGTGTGGGAGGTTGCGGAACTACGGCTCAGTGGGGCATCTGAGCATGTCCTCCTGTGTCCCCCTGCGTCCCACTCCAGCTCGAGATGCCAACCGCACTCTAATTAGCCCCATAAACAAAGATGGTGACCTATTGTCCCCTGCCGGTAGGGAAACCGTTCATGTCCCACACCTCAAAGTTTGTTCACTTACATTTGTTATTGCATCACCGTTCATTTTCTCTGCCCCTCGAACTGTTCTCCACCACTGAAACCTGCACTTTCATTTTCCCTTTTTGTGTTTCTGTTACAGACAGACTGGTACATCAGCAAAGTTTTTTGGCATTAAAGGGTGAATGGAATTAAACACAAATGCTTTTTCTCGATAATGGACTATTGATTATTATAGTTTTAATTAAGGCTTGCATTTTAAATAAAAGTTTATGCTAGGAATAATAATTATTAATGGCACATTATAATCAGTCATAATTGGAATGTAATATCCAAGTGCAAAATGTGGGTGTTAAGTTGTCCATATGATTTCATGATGTGCTTCTTCTGAAAGTCTAGCTTGTTATAAAAGAGGCAGTACATTTTTATATTTGTATTAGCTTAGCCTGATTCTTGCATAATGAAGACGTTTGATTTGTTTTCAAAATTTTGACCACCACCGTGAGAGCAACCCAAGGGTCCATCTAGCCTTCACTTCCACTCACTTTTTGCTGTCCTTTTGCATTTGACAGGATGGTTCGAGGCAGCGCAGGGAAAGGAAGAAGACTGTCTCCTTCAGCAGCATGCCCACAGAGAAGAAGATCAGCAGCGCCAGCGATTGCATCAACGCCATGGTGGAGGGCTCCGAGCTGAAGAAGGTGCGCTCCAACTCTCGGGTCTACCACCGGTACTTCCTCTTGGAGGCTGACATGCATTCCCTCCGGTGGGAGCCTTCTAAGAAAGAGTCAGAAAAAGCCAGGATTGATGTCAAGTCTATCAAGGAGGTGCGAACGGGAAAGAACACGGACATCTTCCGAGCCAATGGCATCTATGATCAAATATCTGAGGACTGTGCATTCTCTATTATATATGGGGAGAACTTTGAGTCCCTGGACTTGGTGGCAAACAGTGCAGATGTGGCAAATATCTGGGTTACGGGTCTTAGGTATATGATTTCTTACGGGAAGCACACGATAGATATGATTGAGAGCAGCCAGGACAACCTCCGCTCCTCCTGGCTGTCCGAGATCTTCTCTGCTGCCGACATCAGTAACAACAAGGAGATAAGTCTCAGTTCGGCCACTGACTTGATCAAACGCATAAATCCCGGTGTTAAAAACATCAAAGTCGAGCTGAAGTTCAAGGAGTTCCACAAAGCCAAAGACAGAGTCGGGAGTGATGTCACTAAGGAGGAGTTCATCGAAGTCTTTCATGACCTCTGCACCCGACCTGAGATTTACTTTCTGTTGGTCCAGTTCTCCAGCAACAAAGAGTTTCTGGACACCAAGGATTTGATGAGGTTCCTGGAGGCAGAGCAAGGCATGGTGCAGGTCAGTGAAGAAACCAGCCTGGAGGTGATACTGAAGTATGAGCCTTCGAAGGAAGGTCGTGTCAATGGTTGGTTGTCCCTCGATGGCTTCACCAATTACCTCACGTCACCCGAGTGCCACATATTTGATCCTGAGCACAAGAAGGTATGTCAGGACATGACCCAGCCCCTCTCCCACTACTACATCAACTCTTCCCACAATACTTACTTAATTGAGGACCAGTTCCGCGGCCCCTCTGACATTACAGGGTACATCCGTGCTCTCAAGATGGGCTGCAGGAGCGTGGAGCTGGATGTCTGGGATGGGCCGGACAACGAACCGGTTATTTACACGGGCCACACGATGACATCGCAGATAGTCTTCCGAAGTGTCATCGACGTCATCAACCGCTATGCTTTCGTTGCCTCCGATTTCCCCTTGATTCTTTGTTTGGAGAACCACTGTTCAATAAAGCAGCAGAAGGTGATGGTCCAGCACCTAAAAAAAATCTTGGGAGATAAAATCCACACTGATCCTCCGAAGGCAGATGAGAACTACTTGCCTTCTCCTTCTGACCTGAAAGGAAAGATTTTGCTGAAGGGTAAGAAATTGCCAGCGAACTGCACCGGCACTGAAGGGGATGTAACTGATGAGGACGAAGGGGCTGAAATGTCACAGAGGATGAACACCGACGGGGGAGAGCAGCAAAATGGTTCCCCACCCAAAAGGTTCCAGCTCTTAAAAGAACTTTCTGACTTGGTGACGTTGTGCAAATCAGTTGCGTTCAAGGATTTCCAGGCTGCATTTCAGAACCAAAAGTACTGGGAGTTCTGTTCTTTCAACGAGGCCTTCGCCAGCCGCTGCACAAGCGACCACCCTGGTGACTTTGTCAACTATAACAAGAAGTTTTTAGCCCGAGTTTACCCAAGCCCCATGAGAATTGACTCCAGCAACATGAACCCCCAGGACTTCTGGAAGTGTGGCTGCCAGATTGTAGCCATGAACTTCCAGACTCCAGGTCTCATGATGGACCTGAACATCGGCTGGTTTCGGCAGAATGGCAACTGTGGTTACGTCTTGCGTCCTGCTATAATGAGAGAGGAGGTTTCCTATTTCAGAGCTAACTCCAAAGACTCTGTCCCCGGTGTGTCGCCTCAGCTTTTCCATATCAAGATCATCAGCGGGCAGAACTTCCCCAAACCTAAGGGCTCTGGTGCCAAGGGGGATGTTGTTGATCCCTACGTCTACGTGGAAATACACGGTATTCCGGCTGACTGTGCCGAGCAGAAGACGAAAACGGTCAACCAGAATGGCGACAATCCCATCTTCGACGAGAGCTTCGAGTTTGAGATCAACCTGCCGGAACTAGCTATGGTGCGCTTTGTTGTGTTGGACGATGACTTCATTGGGGACGAGTTCATTGGACAGTACACCATCCCATTTGAGTGCATCCAGCCCGGCTTTCGCCATGTCCCCTTGTATTCGCTCACGGGCGACTTGCTGCCCCACGCCTGGCTGTTTGTCCACGTGGCCATCACCAACCGCCGGGGCGGGGGCAAGCCGCATAAGCGGGGGCTGTCTGTGCGGAAAGCTAAACGGAATCGGGAGTATGCCACAATGAGGATATTGGTCATCAAAGCCGTGGATGAGGTCTTCAAGACTGCCATGCAGCCGCTGAAAGAGGCTACGGATCTCCGCGAGAACATGCAGGTAAGGCTGGGCTCGTGTGTGCGTGTGCTTACATGAAGTTAACATAACAAACTTTTTTTCAAAAATACCTCATGTTAAAACGGTGAGGAGAATGCACTGATTACAGCGTGGTGCCGCACCCACCACACAGCAAACCACCTCAGGGATGAGAACCTGAGTGCAGCCATGTGGCAGGTGATCCCTCAGCACTACACTAGACCAGCCAATCCTGCCCCCCACCCCCCCAACCTATTCCCTGTAAGCTGGAGGACCTCCTTATAGGGCTGGATGTAGATTAACATCATACCCAGGATGAAGCAATTGCAGGTTGAGGGTCTTACTCAAAAGCCCAATGGAGTAGAATCACTCTGGGTATTCACAGGATTTGAACCAGTAACCTTCCAGTTGCTGGCACAGATCCCTAGCCTCAGAGCTACCACTCCATTCCAATAAGTAAGGAGAACTAAAGGAAGTTTTTTAAGGTCAGTGTGAGGTGTGATGCCGCTTCTTGTTTTTCTGGTGTTGTTTTCAGAAACGGAAAATTCTTCTTCATCTTATCACCCTGGGTGTGATTCCTCCTTCTGTTCGGTCTTAGCCTCCTTCATTTCAGCTTGAAAACAAGAAAACGCTCTGAGAAGCGAATCGATATAATACGTCAAGTGAGCATCGAAAACATCGGCATTTTTGTTTAATAAAGCTAACCGCGAGTGAGAAGAATATATCCAAAATGAAACGTGTGTCTGCTTGAGGGGGGAAACTGGGAAATTCTCGCTAAGCAGTGAGACTGAATCCGTGAAGGATTTTCTTGTTGCTATGTGGAATTAGAGAAGAATGTTCAAATCTGGATGATTGCATCTCCGAGGGTTCTGATCCTGTGTTAACTGCTAATCCTCCCTGGAGATGGTGCACTCCAGGTAGCAGGAACACTGGCAGATGTGTCCATGGAGAGGGATTGGTGGAAAAGGCTGGTATAAATGTGCAAATAAGACAGAGATTCTTAAACTTGAGGTCATAATAACTCAAGAATATCAAGAAGAATGAAACGTACTCCACCCCCCGGGATCAAAGGTGGGGAATTGTTTTATATATTGGCCAATACATTACTTAAATTAAAAAAAAAAATCTACACACACATAGGGAAAGGTGAAAGTTAAAGGTGAAGTTAAAGGTGTTTTGTATGTAAAATTAATTATTTACTGAAGTAAATTTAGAGAGAAAAAGATGAGCCTGATACCAGTTTGCATTATCTGCTCTTTCCCACAATTTATTAAAGATGATCATGTGAAAGCGCTGAGGCACATCCTGTTAAATTGAAAGCTGACACTCTCCGTGTCGCAGCTAGGCCACCGTAGTCTGCAGCTTCAGGGCCACATGTCATCCCCGTGCAGCATGCTGGATAAGGCGCGTCAGTCGCCAATGAGTGAGGTGCAGGTACCTGACGATGTGAGGTATGCTGGATGAGGTGTGTCAGTCGCCGATGAGTGAGGTGCGGGTGCCTGACAACATGCGGTATGCTGGATGAGGCGCGTCAGTCGCCAATGAGTGAGGTGCGGGTGCCTGACAAAATGTGGTATGCTGGATGAGGCGCGTCAGTCGCCGATGAGTGAGGTGCGGGTGCCTGACGATGTGAGGTATGCTGGATGAGGCGTGTCAGTCACTGATGAGTGAGGTGCGGGTGCCTGACAAAATGTGGTATGCTGGATGAGGCGCGTCAGTCGCCGACGAGTGAGGTGCGGGTGCCTGACGATGTGAGGTATGCTGGATGAGGCGTGTCAGTCGCCGACGAGTG
>JAODUD010000046.1:1845246-1859573 GCA_026784285.1 Stomatorhinus walkeri | reverse complement strand
CACACACCGGTAGCAGAGGCTGCCATGCAAGGTGCCAACCTGCATACCGGGAGCAATTGGGGGTTCAGTGTCTTGCTGAAGGACACTTCGATGGAGTCAGGAGGAAGCAGGGCTCGAACCTGCAACCCTACAGTTGCTGAACGATAGTGCTACCTCCTGCGCCACCATCTTCCCCCTGGGTATTCCTACTACCACCAGTTACGAATATTCACCACATTTCTAACAGGAGAATCTCATAGAGAACTGGTACTAACGTTCCTCTTCATCAAAAAAATTGTTTCTGAAGACCCATGACCCTTAAAAGCATTACATATACGTACAGACATACATCACCATTTGAAACCACAACAAAAACAAGCACAAAGCAATTAAACAGACTAAAAGTCACTCTTTCTGGGTCAGCCTGAACCCAGGAGCAGCAAAAAATGATTCCTGTTTGTTTGCATTAATAAAAGCATTTTGTGTGCAGCACAAACATCTAAACAAAGAGCGAAGTTGGCAAGCACACTTAATTAAAAGCTGCAGATTTTTACCCACCGTCACGATGATAATTGCCCCATTTTTCAGACTTTGGTATAAGTTCCAGCACCAACAGTCCTTTTCATCCCAAATAACCATTTTGAGCTCTCCCTCCATCGGCCATTCTGCTCTCATGCCACCGAGAATCCGGAACTAGAGGACGTGCTTCTCATTTCATAGCGGGAAATTCACATCAACATCAAGGTCTGTTGCTTCTTCCACCGTGTCACTATGGAGCAGCTTGGTCAATGTTCCATTCCCTGTTTGAAGTCCATCTCCGGATAAGGAGAGAGGAACAATACACCAGCCTGTAAATCTAAAGTGCCCCCAATCCCCCAGCCCAGAAAAGTCAGGAGAACTTAAGGAACTCTCTAGGATGAAGACGGAATACCTCCATTATTAAACATGATGTGTGGCTAAAATGATGCGGCCATGAACAGAAGGTCATTGGTTCAAATTGAATTGTTGACAGAGTGATTTCACCCTTGGGCCCTTGAGCAAGGTCCTTAAACCCCAGGTGATACAGGGACTAGATGAACCTCCCCTCTCAAACTGTGTCTAATTTTGACAAAAAGCTTCTGCGAAGCGTATACAAAAGCACCAAACGCTTTCAAATAAAGGAAAAAAATAAAATGCATGAAAAGAACTGGAGCCGTCTAGCAGAAGTCACAAGAGCAGGATTACGGTGGCGTGCGAATTTAAGAGGAACAACCAGATCAGCGGCTCTACAAGTTCCCGTTAAGGACGAGAATGCGGCCAGAGGCTGGAGGGGGCCAGCGGGGCAGGTGCGTCGCTTTGTCACAAAACCTTCAGGAATAATTGAAAGCGACGAGCGACAGAGGTACACATGATTTATTGGTCTCTCGCTCTGCTCCCTGGCATCCACCGGGCTGGAATCAATTATTTACAGACGCCGTGTCTTCATATTACTCATCCTTCCACAAGCAGCCAGGGGCCCGCTCGGCCAAGTCGGGAACGCGGGAGCGTACCCAGAGTGCGGGATTCTTCTGCGAGCGTAGTAAGTTTGCGTCGTGGTATGTTGGGACGGTACCAAAAAGGATCAGAGAGATTCGCGGTGATGCAATTACCATCAATGCTGGACGCTGAACTTTCGGCTAGGTCAGGCCTATGATATGTGTGCTGAAATGGCTAATCGGAAAAGAAAAATGTCAATGCTGGAAAACACACAGATATGTGCTCCAATGCAGTGTTTCTCAATCGAGGACCCAGGGACCCCCCCCAGACAGTCTGTATCTTTGCCCCCTCTCAGCTCCAAACACACCAGTAGCCAATGTATTCAGTGCTTCTATCCGTTAGATTTTTTTGATTCAGCTGTACTGCAAAGCAAAACTGGGCACTGTCTGGGGTCCTCAAAGACCGGCTTGAGAATCACTGCTCCAAAACGTCGTGGTCAAGTGTCCAACTCCAGCTTCTCCTTTGGAGAAGCACAATGGGAGTTTCTGCAAGATTCGGTTGCAGTTAAATTGTGAAGAAAATAATGTAATTCATGGAATTTGGTATATTATTTAATTATAGAAGCCCTGCAAATGCCCTGAGAAGCTGATTTATTTTTCAAAAGGATATACTCTTCTCTTAAAAGTTATAGGTCTCATAATTAAATAACACAGCGCGATTTTAGGTTTAATGAACCAAGCTGTATTTATTATCCTAGCTAGTATACTTCTGCATTTATAAATACAAAGTATAACTCACAATATGTTTACTTCCTCTTATTAATTATGTAAATAATACAACAAAGGCATATCTTAAATCCATTACTGCAGTGAACTCTCCTTGTCTCAATAAATCAGCATCTACAATCAAAATAGAAATAAATTTTAATGCATAATGTATGCGCTTGTTGCCACAACATCTGTTCATTATGGAGAGTAATGCATTCTTGTACTTTTAAAAAATTTCAGCCCTATAAAATAATCATAATGAATGCTTCATTATGGGAGCAGAAGTTCACAAGACAGAAACGTGTTTTACAACAGCTTTGCAGATTTACCATTGCTCTCATTTCTTCTTTGACAAAGACAGTTTCACACATCTTTAAATAAAAAAGCGGACAATTTCTCACAGAAAAATGACAGTTAAGCTTATCTGCCAGGCATACGGCTCATGCGAAACCTGTGCAGGAAACTAAAATATTTCTGGTGTAGAATTAACACACACATACACACAGACACACTGTATAAAGAAGAAGGCAAGAACACAGCCAATGGATTCATTTCATGACGGGCCGTAAAAAAGTCTGATCGCTGTCAGGTAACTTATTTAACAAGTGTTTGGCAAACTCACAAGATTTATTAAAAATGAAAAATTTCCTTTTATTCCAAATAAATTTCTTGCCATTGATTTGACTATTATGAATAAACATGGTTATGTAACTGGTACATGCTGCTCTGTATAGGTTAAAAAAATCAAATCAAAACCTTCTTTTTTATTAAAAATATAAACATCTTAATCACAATTTCAACCGCATTAAAAAGTAATGGCAAACTAAGTTCCATTAAAACTACTGGCAAATGAATGAAACAGATTCATGTGGAAATACCAAAGCATTTCACTATAGTCTTCCATAGAGACATTTATAATGAACATTAAACTGGTGCAGAGTATAGAAGATGGAATGCGACATACAAACAATCAAACAAAAAAGGAAGGTCTTTGGCATGCATGCATAAACAAACAAATAAATGGCTGGTAGAAATAGACAAAAAAATAACCATAAATAAATGAATAAATAAATCTATAGAATAAGACATTTATATAAGCCAAAGATTTATATATTAATTTCCAGATTTATTTATGGATTTGATTATCTGTACGTTAATGAGGTAGTGTTGGGGGGAACAGGTAGGCAGCCCTAACCTTTTCCTAAACACAATATTAGCCAGGAAGGAAAACCAGGGAGTAGTAACTGATTGACCAGTGGTCTTAACTAGTCACCAGTCATGTAATTGCTTCCACAAGGTAACCACCATCTATCATGCTAAGGGAAGTGGCTAACCAGCTTAAATACTAGGTGGTCGGATTTCTCAAAGAAAATCAGCATCGTTTTAGCAATACAACATTGTTTAAGTGGCGAACGCTGTTTCGGTGCACAGTCTGTGCAGGGCCCCCGAGGTGAATTTTTTTGTTTGCTCTGATCCCACCCACTATCCACAATTACTTACTGGTTGGTATATTGAGAGCCTAAACCATACAGTTACTGGTGAGCTTAAATTGTGGTTTTACAGATGGACATGTTGCTAAACTATCAAATGGAGCTTTTCCACCTGCAAACTGGAACCAACCTATACCTGTATCACAAAGAGAGATTAGTTACAGCACGGTTCCAGCTCCCTTTGGCTTTCCACTGCACAGAAGGGTCAAGCACAATAAACGTGTTACTGGGTTTGGAGAGTGAAGAGCGCCAGTGACAAAACCAAAGACATGCTTATTTACTGTTCAAACGGTGCACATTGTGATTTACTATGTGCAATTATTATAATTTTTTCTGTGTTCTAATTTCCGCTAATACGCTTGTGAGAACTACCATATATTGAGGGCATCAAATGCTAGCAGAATTAAATCGCTGCCATAAATATTTTTATTAATTAATTCATTCTTTTAATTGATTAATTCATTCATGGCAAGGATTAATTTTAATTTCTACCAAGTACATATTTATTTATTGGTTGATTTATTTATTTTTAAGTCGTGTTTCATCCTCCACAGCACAGCGTCTCTAGCTAACCATAACAGACATATCAAATCCCTGGTTACACAACAGAACTGTGATCCCTTCGCTCATCCAAACATCACTAAGACATGAAGGGCCAGACAAAAAAATATGATTTCAGGAATTAACCTCCCCCTACCCCCCCCAACAAGATAAGGCAAAAAGTTATACATGAAGGTAACATGGACAGAAAGCATGTCTACATTTAATGACCATAAAATGGACAATCTACGAAAAGTCTAGCCATACATGAATGGATTGTCACAAAGGCAGGGAAATAATTTCAGATGGTTACCCAGGACTCTTTAAAGGCTTATGACGAGTACTTACGCACACGAAGAACCTTCCTAAGCACCAGTGGAAGGCAAACCCATGAAACTGCCCTCTGGGTCACGCTGCATTTCTGCATAATGTATTAACAGAAAACTAAATACAACAGGCGAAGGTCCTGCCAGACTTTCTGCAGCATCAATAGCATCCTTTAAAACAACACGCAGTCGTGTGACTGCAGCATTGTACTCCTATTGCTTTCAAGGCAACGGGGTAAGTAAGAGATTGTCCTGGAAGCAGATGATTTTACATACAGTTCTATTAATAGTAACCTGTTGATCAAATTCATAACTACAATCTCCTATTAAAGCAAATCCATTATATTTACCATACTTTGCAATAGGCAAGCAGGTTAGGGTTAGTATCTACACACCCCATACAGTATGTTTCATACTCTAGAGTTGACAGCTGACAATTTGCCCAATAAGATATCTCGCTAATAGATTACTTAGCATTGTAAATCCCAATCTGGGCCCAATTTACAGAAGGCAATGAGCATTTTATTGTAAAATCTGAGAACAGGATCAATGCAAATAATTCTGCAGGTGGAACTTCTCAATCTCCACTTCAATGAACGCACAGAGGCCTTGGAGGTGGGAAGTAATTTCCTCTTATGACTAAGGAAGGGGGGAAAAGAGCCAATCTCGCTCCACGACAAAGCGGCATAGAAAACGCAATAAACTCAAAATGAAATTATACATAATTTAAAACGCGTCATGAGGAGACATCAATAATTCAACGGATAAATAATTTACTAAATAATCAAATAAATAAATAATGAAACGCATAAATAAAAATCGGCGGATAAATAATTCCACGGGCCCGCCCAACCAAGTAGTCACGGAAACAAATGGCACGGCAACGGAACTAATGGGATTGGCCGTGGCCGAGACAAGCTTCCAGTGACGAAAAACGTAAAAGCTCGTTTTCGCGGCGGAAGCCGATTTCTCACTGCTGCTTGTAATGGTGATGTGAGTAGTGCTAATGCTCCAGGACACGCCATCATTTTTTAAAATAATATCTGTGTATAGTTCCTAATAAATTATTGAGACATTTCTACTGCGGGATTCCGTTTTGAATTTCATTCAACATTTATTTTTCTAACTAATTTACATGAAGGGTGACGTACTGTGGATAACAGCACGACCCCTATGTTAGACTGCCTCATACGGTCCAGCTGTATAAACGAACAACTGAACATTGAAATCACCATGAATAGCAGCATCTGCAGATCTCTAAGGCAATAACTGCTCACCTTGGCCCTGATTCTGAGGGCTCCGTCCAAAATCTCCCCATTTTAGCATTATTTATGTCCGTGTCCATGCCTCCAAGGTGTCACTTCCCCACCTTTGGGCACACCTTTGACGCATAGTACAGTACATCTGCAGTTTTTCAGTAGGATGAACAGAGGGGCTTACGATGCACACACGTGTGATTAAGTGATAAAAGGAAAAACAATATTTGAAATTCCAAAAATTAAAACTCAAGACCACCAGCTGTTGGATATACATACTTAGCTGCTTACTGATAAATTTTGCAACAAAACCATGAAAATTTTTCAAATCAAAACACTGTAGAATATAAATGATAAATGAGCAACAAGGCTTTCAGGAACTTTTTTCTTAGCACAGAAGGTCTTTGTAGGACTACAGAGCTCCTGAGACGCAGCACTTTTATCCTGTATTTTCTCCTTATAGTCTCACGCCATCAAGAATCAGGTGGTGGATTATACTCGTAAGCAATAAACCCAAACTTCCTGTAACTCTTGGAACCCCATAAGGCTACCGATTCAAAAACTAATCAGGCAGGACCAGGGAAAGTATGCATCGGCTAGCAACGAGTGGGATCATACAGTAAGCACCCAGAAGCACGTGCAAGCGCCTTAAACCCCAGCCGGTCCCAGCAGCAGGTCCCCCAAATTTCTCCACATGTTGCCAGGACTTTGCACAGATGGTGATACCAAGCAAGAAGGGAAATATGCTCACTGTAGAGTTAGTGATTAGCTGTAGACTGCTGGATGTGTGTCATACCACAGTTTATGGTGCTAAAACAAGTGTGCAAACGTGATGCAAAATGAGCAGCATAATAATCGGACTGAGATCCGGGACACAGACCTGCTCAGTTAAAGGTTAAACAGAAGGAATCACGAGTACGTATGCTAACCTACTCAACATCACAAGAATAGCCCTCCCCATTAGGGATCACGCTGACTGAACTTTCCAGTTGTGCATACAAATGTTCAAACAAATGCTACAACCATCGGGATGAAACAGAATGAGAGGGCCATCTTAGCCCCACCTTTCTGCAGAAGACCGTAGCACTAAATAAGAGGTGGAGTACAATGGATTTATCTAGCCTGCAAGAGACACTGAAGCTAGCAGGGACAGAACTGGCCCACAGCCTTATTATTAATCCAAATTCAAAAGTAAACGTGACCCAGGGCACCTGGCACTAGAACATACCTCCTCGTTCCCAGTTAGGTACCTCAAGTCCCACTGTAGGAAGGACACTATTCAGCAATGAACCTTATCGTCTAGAAAATTCAGCCAAAGTGCAGGAAATATTTTAAAATGTGAGAAAGCAGAACATTGTAAATAGCTTTCAGTAATGACAAGATTGAAGGATTATGCTGATTGTTAACACTATGACAGCAAGTAGGACATATTCATGGGGAGAGTATATGGGTATTGCGAAGAACCGCAAAAGTAAAAACTACATAGCTATAAAACGCTACAAATTGTTAAAAAGAAGCCCAAGATTAGCCTTCAATAAAAACAATCCAAAAAAGCATTTTATGGAATTTTACTAAAAATCTCTTTTAAAGAGTCAGTAAATGTATCTGCTTAAAGGAGTTAAAAGAAGGACAATACAATGTAGGGCATAGAGGCAAATCTTCATCTTCAAGTAAAAACACGAGTCAGCATGGCATGCCCTATAATAGTTCAGGTAGATGCCCTAGCCTGAACAATTTTTTAAGTTAGTTACACCATCGAGCCAAGGTTTGGACTGGTTTGGTAAAGTCTGTTACTAATAGTTTTCTCCCATTCAGCCTGCCATATTTTTCATTGCATGAGACAAGAGTAGAGGCTTGCGATCTGAACATCATATATCTGAATTTGATGCATTAATGACAAGCAACATCTACATCTGTAAATACCAGGCATTTATTAGCCAGTCCTGTAACTGCCAGTTTCTTATTGCCATTTTGTAACCCAACCGAAGAGGACTCCCTAAAACCAATTCCCTGGGTAACACACATATTTCTGCAATATCTTTGATCAACTTCAAAGCTGAATTGCGAAAATAGAATTACAGATTCAACACAGTCCTCTAAGGCATGCACAGATTGGGCTACAAGGAGAACTACACACAAAATAGAGAACTTCATCCGAAACAGAGACATAACATCCTTCAATTACCATTTTTTTTAATGCATGCTTCATTTATCTTTGCAAATATTAACAAGGTAAATGACTCCATCTAGGATTCTTTAATAAACAAATAAGTATTGCAACTTTGGCTTTTTATCAGTTAAATCATGAGAGACCACAGCGGAGTCCTCTAAGGCCAAGTGAAATTACACTCGTGCTGTAATAACTTAGAATTAGGAAGACACGATCATAAACTGAAAAATGAAATTATATCCCAGCACTGCAATAAAAATTAAAAGATCCACATAATTTAACCCATTTCAAAAAGGATGGACGTGTGTAAAACCAAACGTAAAAGGGAAAGTCAGACAGCATGCGGCTAATCCAACAGCAAAATGCGAGCGGCTAACCACTAAATTTAAGTGACTGTTGCGCTTTTCCAGTGATATACATGCAAACTTCAGGCCATTTCTCAGTGATGACTCTCGCACCAGCTGCTACACAGTGGAACCCTCATCCTTTCTCAATCCTGAACCAATAGCTCTTTAAAAGATGTTTTCCTTTAAACTTCCTGCATTAAGAGAGACAAAAAACATATGGACTCATGTTTTAAAATTCAGCCTGTAAATCAAGAGCTTGTCTATAAAGAAACATTTTCTAGATGTATGAATTCATTTAACTGATGAGCATTCCCCGGGGACCTAAATCGAAAACAACTGCAACTCATAATGAACTAGTTTAAGCCATATTAAAATACTTTTGTTTAATCCTCCTCAGTTTTACCATTGTCATAACAACCACAGAGGCCTAGATTCGGCGGAAAAACATGCTAACCTAGGTGCAGGCCCAAAGTGCCCATCCCTGTGTTACATGACAATATATAGGCACTACAGAGACAGTAACAACATAGGCTTTCCGGAAACACAGGAAAACACTTTCTTCAAGTCAACTGATGAACAGAAGGTGCTGAGTTTTCATGAAAAGACTGAGTCTTATAAGCCCCCACACATCTGTTGTATAGAAGCCAATAATGTAATGACTTCCAATAACATTTTTTCCATTCTTAATGTAATAAAAGTCAATAATGCAATAACTGGCCAATAATCTAATACATTTTCTGAACCAATCATGCCATAACTTTTTTGCTAATAATGTAAGTTATTACATTATTGGCCAATTATTATTGACTTTAATTATATTAAGAATGGAGAAATTTATTATGTTATTGGCATGTTATTACATTATTGGTAGTTACTACGTTATTGGCGGCGACAATGTGCCATGTTTGAAATTCACAAAGGTATTTGTTTTAACAGCTAAATCATTTAAAACATATGACCTATGGTCTTCCCCTACAAACGAAAATTTCACAGGCTAATTGCTCAAGGACAAATCCAGCTAAAATCCTGAAGCAAACAAACCAACGGCTTTGAGCATTTTCAGTACAACTAATGTTATCAGTCAGGGAGGCAACATCTTGGTGAAGGTTAAAGAGCAAAGAAGCACTTCTGGAATGAAAACATCATAATGGGAATATTATTTCTCCATAAATAAAGATTAATAACATGTGTGTAACACTGTGACATTAAGGCACCTTAAGACAAGGCCTCGACAGATGATAATAATTATAATAATCATCTTCATGACTGCTTGTTTTACTTTTTTTTTTTTTTGAATGGATCGTTCTCCCCCTCACGCCCATAGCCTTCGGGATAGGCTCTGGACCCCCCGACCCGACCCTGAATAGGACAAGCGATTACAGAAAATGGATGGATGATGGATGGATGGATACAATGCACTGTAAATGCATTTCCACCTTCTCTACAGAAGTCCAATTTGGCAGAGAAGTCTTACCATTTTACAATGTAATTCTTAGGATGAATACAACACCAGCAATTAATCAGATGAGGCTAACCATGTAAATCATTAACAGAAACAGAAGAGGAGAAGGAATTCAATTGGCAGAAGATACTGGGCATAGCTTCCCACCTAATAACTGACCGACTCAAACATGCTTTCATGAACTGTAGCATGTAGGGCTGGTCGTTTCTATTAATTATTTATCACCAACCTAGAAATAAGGTCTGAGTTGTGCGCTGAGAAGCAGCTCAAAGGAAAACAGTGTGGCCGCTTAGAAGACATTTTACCATCCTAATGTTACCTCTGTCCAAAGTAAATTATAATTTTGTGACTGACTTCACATGGCGTTGAAGACATTCAGATGAAGACGTGGTCATGCATGTATGCATGCTACTTCAGGGGAAGAGAGACCAGAAAATACACAACATCAAAAACACAATGGCTGGAATTATTACTATTAACTTCAAATGCAATTGTGAACTGCCAGCTCCTATCAGGAAACACAGTATCTGACGAGCAAAGCTGCTGTAATGGCGAACAGGGACGACAGCGGGAAAAGGAGCCAAAGTAGCTGGTAGGGAATGACCAGCACAGAAACACAGAGGCCTTTGTCCGGTGCACAGCCAGTAAAATAAAGCGGCCTTCTGCAAGCAACATAGATCGACATCCATCTCTGCTGTGCCATGACGGGGTCTGACACAAGAGGGGAAAAAGTCAGAAAGTGACATCTTTAAACTTTACAAAGTGGGAGTATGTTCGATTTAAATCTAATGGATTTACCTTTTTGCTATGTTAGGGTTTTTCCATCACACTTTAATCCCACCTCTTACCTCACATGTCACTTCATGTACTGTGTCAGGGGATAAGGTGAATAATGTATTTAAAATGTGTAGATCTATGTGTCGCAAAACCCCACTGCTGAGCAGCCGACTGCAATGCACTGGCTAAATGTGTATCCCTTCAACGCCCAGTCATATGATGCTCTTTGAAAAGTGAAGCCTTTACAGAACAAGAAACGTCTGTATCTTAAAAGCTTTCAGAGAAAAGCTAACAAAATGACTTCAGTACGTAGGTCATTACACAATAACACAATGTTCAAAAAGCCTTCAAGCAATGTCACATGTCCTCCCTTCCCCAGCCAATCAGAGAGATTCAGGACAGAGTCACATGGGGGGACCTGCACTTCAATGCAAGTATTCTGGCATGATTTACATTCAGTTTTTTAAATCATTTTTAAAATTACAAAAAGTATATCACAGAATGCATAGCACGTTACCCTTTTCTATGCTATTCAAGGAGTCTTTGTAAAATCTTGAGGCCTAAGCTTACAATGTTGTAAGAATTCGGAAGGCCAATAGCAATATGATTCTGTTCCAGGTTGTAATCTGTGAGAGGCACTCGCCAAAATTTGTCAGTTACTTAACTAAATATTTGGGAATGGGAAATTTTTCCATCTGAGATAATGTTTATTTTACAACAGTGAAGTAATACCTAGTCACTGGGGAGAAAGGTGTTACACCTTTATAGCTGAATGACATTATACATCAAAACGAAGATCACACCGTCCTGCCTAATAAAATCAAATCCCACTTGATTCATATTTAAAATTCATATTTTAAAAGGCGGCTTGAAAAATGCTCGGTTTTTTGTGGGAACATGTAGGACAAAACTAGAGCACAATCCTCCAAAGGTCTCTGTAAACACTAGACGGCTAACACTGGAAGATTAATTACAAAAAATAAAAAGTTATTACCTTACACACTCAGCAAGAACCATGTAGTATATATTACACTCGCATCCTTGACTAGCACACAGCTAAATAGCCTATAATGATATTATACCCAAAGCGTTAAAACGCTATCTTAAATGTATTTGACTCCGTAAATAAGCCGTTCCTGTCTGTACACTTGATGTTTTTTAAAAAAACAGGACTTTGGAGAGAGAGATTTGCGTGAATTTGTTTTAAACCGCCATCACTTCACCTCTGTGCCTCGGCAGCCCTTTCGCTAAGCATACAGTAAAACCAGGAAGAGAATCCGCCGAGTTCCCAGGCCCTTGCGCTCCCCACACGAAAACACGTTTAAAAAGCGATACGTGCGCGTCCAGTAACAGCGAACAAGCAGCGTCCGCACTAGCACCGTTGTTCCCTCTGTCCCTCCGCTTTTTAGGCGTATGTCGTCTTTACCTCGGTAATTCATGCGGTCCCTCGGCTACCGCTTCGGGATTACACTGAATGTAAACACTCCCCGGTCAGGCGGACGTCGGGAGGAAACAGCTGATTGAACACGTGACCAGAGTGCCGAAGCCTCGCTGCGGACTCGGCGTGACCTTTGAACTCTCCGTCAGCGAGAGCGAGCGAATGCTGTGAGGGGACTCGGGAGCGCGCACAAAGGTCTCAGTAAAGCAGAGCAATGGGGGGAAAAAATTAATATGTGTACGTATTTTAGAACAGTACTTCATTTATTATTTTTATCACGTCTTTAATCACGCTTCTTTATATAAAACTATATAGAAAATACTGAAAACTGAAAATATAGTAAATCGTATATAGGTAAAATTCAGTCAATCTCTGCCTCTAGTGCAAAATGACACAATTTCCCTACAGCATATTTTAAATCCAGCTAATTTTATGTTTTATTATGCAACCTTGGTGTTTTCTTCTATTTTTCCAAACTCACGATTTATACTTCAGCAAAGCAATTATTAAACTCCCACACTGCGGTAGACTCGGGCAACTTGTAGGAGTACTTATGGTTTTAATTATATTCTCAAATCTCATAAACCTTGAGATGGTGCGTTTTTCATTTAGTAATCACCAATTTGTCCCGCAGACAATGCTTATTGTGATTTAAGTGCGTTGACGTGTTTATAAGACGACACTGGCCAGTAGTACCTGCCCCTGGGGTACTACGGGCAAGCAAGCCATCACAAAGCCATCTGGTTAAAATATCTGAAATGCCACGGCAGTCAGCTTATCTACAGTCTGTTATGCCTGTTAACCCAACCATATTTCCCTCTAATGGCTTTATTGTGGGGCAGTTTCTGCTTGTACGTCATTATTCACACTTATACGGGGCTGTTTTAGCTGGGATATGTTTAGAGTATGTTGGCTGCAAATAGGATACTTATATACTTGGACTTATGTATGTATCACCCTTAAATATGTTTTCCAATTATTATCTCTACCCACATTTACAGAAATAAAACAAGAAGACTAACAGTGTTAAACATAGTGTTTCTATAAGAACAAGTAAGGCTAAGATGAGAGCATCTGCTGTAGCATAAAATCACTATGTTCTCTGTCAGCCTGAATATTCTTTGTTTTCTGGGAAAGGTGTTTAGAGTCTCACAAGGGCAACATTTCATTAGAGGCATAATATTGCAGTTAGATAAATGTCCTTTAGGAAATACTGCTGTAAATTGGCGAAATTCTGCAGCAAATTGGTTTTACCCTTTATTAAGGCAACCTCTATATTTAAACATTAAAATATGTCGACATATGCAAGCAGACACATCTGTGCACTTGTTGAGTGAGATTCCAGGGTGTAGCTGCGTTACATATAATCCAAATCACATTTGACAGCAAACCTTTGCCGAGCGGCTTTTTAAAGCGGGGAATGCTCTTTGACGACGTGTGCACATGTTACTGTTGACGAAAACAAAACAGTTCAGTTTTTTCCCCTTAATCATACCCATGCCTCTACTGAGACCACAACCCCTCCTACTATACATTACCGCATCCAGGGCTGATTTACATTTATTCTTTATAAAATAAAAAATAAAAAGCGGGTTGAAAAAAACAAAGCGTGGCCAATCAGTACGCTACTATCCGCAGCTAGTCAGCTGCTGGAGCTCCAGCTCCTGGATGGTACTTCATCTCAGCCAGGTGGCCCCATCTCACGCATCACTAGACAGCGGAGGATTTGTGAGAATACCAGCCAGACACTTCCTCCACTAATGACGAGTTCAAAAATAAAACAAAAAAATGGGACTGTTTAAAACCGATGCTGCTACCCAAAAGCGTGACTAGTGACTGCTCCAAAGCAAAAAAACAAACCCATTTTAATTACTAATAACTCTGCAGTAGTAAAGCATTTTTATTTTTAATTAAACTTTGAGTAAATTGTGAGTGAAAAGATATTAACTGGAAACAGGGACATAGCCAGACCTTGTACAATGGGGTGGCCAGACTAGACCCAATGATTTTACTGAGCTGGCAATGGGGTAATATTTTGTTGAATGTGGGGTCTCCCTTGGTATATCTTGCTGACTGGGACGGGGGGGTGCATTTTCCCGATCTCAAGGTTTATCCATTAATTTGAAGATTCGTTGTCAACTGATCGGTGGGTTGGGCAGCTCTGGTTTACAGAATTAAATGCTCTCATTTTTATGTTTTGGTGAGGGATGGCCTCATATTTGGGGGGGGGGGGGGCATTGCCAAACCAAAGATCCAACGTTTTATTTTTTAGATATTTAACAGGAACCTAATGTATATACACAGCAAATTTATCAGTATA
>JAODUD010000046.1:1808792-1825941 GCA_026784285.1 Stomatorhinus walkeri | reverse complement strand
GCTAATTCTCAGGCATGACGACGGGGTACTTTATTAGGCCCCCGGGGTCAAGTCACAGCAGATGGTGGGGGAACTGCAGTGCAGGGTGCTTCGAGTCTGGGTGGTGCTTGGCAGGAGGTGGTGTATTCATCATGGGAGAGATGTTCATCTGACACGGACACTGTCAGCCAGAAAGGATGGGCGGGAGAAAGGAATCCCTGCAACGTGGTCAAAGCTTGGTAGTAAATAGCCAGATTTTCTGGATGCATAAATATACGCCGCCTCCTGACAGATTGCCATGAATTTTTGATTTAACACATGTTCTCGAGTGAAGGGCACATATAAAGAGGCTCGCACCCATATTGTCCTTTATTGAATGAATAAAGGTGAGCGCGATGGTGATCCGTATCCATGACGATAGTCACCATAAGAGCTTCACATGACATGCACACCAACTTTTCCAGCCTGTAGATATATAGATCCTTTATGTGTGACGCGGGCATGTGTAGACATGCATATATACCACAAGAACGGGGAGAGGTGCAAACTTGTAGCTACGAGCAACAAAAATGTCATTGTAAAAGTATGGGGCCTGCGTTGATTTAGAGTAAAAACTCTAATAAATGGGAGAAAGCCTTAATTGAGCACCATAAAGAGACACCCAGTGAAACAATATCTGATGATGATAAAAGGTAATGAGAGGAGTGTGGAGATGGAAGGCGGAGAGCAATGAAGGACTCTAACAGCCCAGATGTTAGCAGTCATGACTGGAGGAAGGTCTGCCGTCCATGTCAGTGTTTCCACGCTGGCTAATTAATACTGATTCTGCTGAAACACAGCCAATGTTTATTCACCTCATATAAATATTGATCACTGGAAAAACATCTTAATTTTCAAATGGGTCATGCCCTTTGTTCATTCTGTTATATTTATTTAAATAATTTAGTTCACTGTATTTGCCTAAAGAAATGTTTTGCTAGAGGGTTAAGACTTGAATGTTTTAAATATCTACACATTGCTTTAAGGTAGCAAACTTTATCCTGGTTACAATTTCAGATGTCAAACATACACACACACACACACACACACATATATATACACACACACAAAAACGCGAAAAGCGCTTTTGTAATTTTTTTTATTTCGTCGATTTTTATGCTTTTCACAAACAAGAGTTCTGCTTGAATTGGTCTGTCATAAGAACCAAAAAATCCCCCTTTTGTGTGTAATTGTGCATGTGAGAGTGTGTCCTGTAATGAACCGGCTTTCCTGGGATTGACTCCGCCCTTACCGCGACCCCAAACTGGAAAAGAAATCCCAGGAAAACAAATGGAGAATAAGGAGTTTAAAATACTTCTTCAAATTTTAATGAAGTAATATATCACATAATATATAGGTCGGCATGGGGGCTCGTGGGTAACGCTGTTGCCTCACATCTCCAGGGTTGGGGATGCAAATCCTGCCCTGCTCTGTGTGTGTGGGGGGGGGCTTGCGTGATATTTCCGAGTCACATGGGTTTCCTCTCTGTATTCCAGTTCCCCTCCACAGCCGAAAAACATGCAGGTGGCGTCTCTAAATTGCCCAGAGCATGTGACTGTGTGTGTGTGTGTGTGTGTGTGTGTGTGTGCCGTGTGATGGACTGGCTTCGCATCCTGGCTGTACTCCAGCCTTGTGCTCTCTGCTGCTGATAATAGCCCTCAGGCCCCCTGTAACCCTGTCTGAAGTCAGAAAATGAACAGATCACAAAATATCTAAAAACATTTATCGCTAGAATGTTGAGAACATGAGCGATTACCCTGAGAATTGCCAGTTCAGCTGTCGCGCCTGTCATCCCAGCCAGTGGGGCTGCAGTGGAGAGACTTTCTGCCCAGGGGGCATTCTTGCACCTTAAGCTGCCATGGCGCTGCCGAATCTGCAAGCTCGCGCTCTGTCACAGCTGCACACATCTTGCCCATTAGATCCTCAGAGTCGTGATGGATTCCTGTGAGCTCCCCCCCCTCCGTCTGACTGAGGGAGGCTCCAGCCCGGACACACCTCCGCTCTGAGGTGCCTAACCGGCAGCTTTCTGCAGTGATTTCTGAGCGGACTTGTGGAAACCTGGCTTACGGCATCTGGAGGAAAGGGGGAGGGAGGACTGAATAGTCTCAAGCGTGCTGTCTACCTATTACAGAACCTAGCAATTAGACCATCTCATAAATAGCACTGCTGAGTTATCAAACAGGAATGACATGGGGGGGGGGGGGGTGTTTTTTTCCCACAGTCTTAAGTATACCCTGAATCCAGACTATTCTCTTTAAACACTTGCACTTAAAAGTCGCTGCAGGAGTGGCTGCATTAATCGCCATAGCTGCATTCTGTGCAGCGGGCTAAATACGCATCATGAACAAGAGTGGCATGCACATCCGTCAGATGCTTGGACAGCAAGCCAACGCAGCCATGAAAATGAAACCTGTCTTGATGACATGTTGTAAAAAAAAAAAAAAACCTGAGGTGAAGAGGCTGAAATACTAGCTTGCTCAGCTTAAGGGTGCAGTTTTGTGAATTGAGACAGTGCTTGAGTGTCACATGAGAGAGGGGGTGTGATGTCACTAACACGTGCCACCGCTGTCAGAGGCACAAGGCAGGAATTGGCTCAGCACTGCTGTTAGTGAATTTAGAACCTCATACACATGATACACATCCTGGAAATACGCTTCAGTTTTCCGCTTACATCACAAAAAGGCAGCAAGGAATCCAACACTTTAAAAAATCACTTAAATGATCACTTAAATGCAAGATTACAATCGTGTGGCCCCTCCATTTTTTACAGGAAACAACTTCCAGTTTTTTCACGCGTGACTATACGAGCTGTAGTGCAGGAAGGGCATCGACAGGTTAATGCCTCCTCGGTGGGTAACTGTCCCATATCCCATATGGTGTCCATAGCTGCTTGACATTAAAAAATAACAGAAGCTTATGTCATACATTGCAAATCACATTACAGAGCACAACTGCTATTGCTTTTAATAAGTGGAGCTATTCTAGCCATTCTATTTCTATGCCAGTACCCTTGGATACTGTTGGGCTACAATGCATGCACTGTTCAGTATATAAATACATTAACTGGGGCCTTGTGGTCATTTATTCATTTGCAAAAATACATCTACCAGAGGAGATGAATCACTGATGCTTTAAAAAGTTCAGTAATGTCTCCTCGCTGGTCGAGACGTGGGGTGGGTTCATTAACCTGTGTAAATCACTAATGCGAAGCAGTGTGTCTATGGTACGGGGGGCTTAACATAATAACGACGGCAATAATAATAATCATCATCATCCCCCATCATTGCATTTCACAAATACTATTATCGTTATTATTGTTATTATTACTGATGATGATGCCAATGCCAAGCTGATTGTCCCCAGCAGAAATTTCACCATGGAAATAAATGAAAATTTGAAACTTTATCAAATTACACTAAAAGCAATTCCGAACAAATGGTGCTTGAATGCGTCCCCATCTGATGAAGATCACAAACGCGTAATTTCATTGCGCTGGGAGGGGGCGGGTGGGGGTGGGTGGTGCTGTGGGTTTTGTTGGGAAGGGATCGGGCCGGGGTCGTGGAGATGACAGCCTGCCAAGGACTGAGGTGGCCATTAGTGTCAGAGGGTGCGGTGAGGCTGGGGCGGGCACATGCCCACCCCCCCTCTCTGCTGGCCAAGCTGGCCCTGCTTTAACAGCGGCGACTGTATTGACCCGGGGAACCAGCTCCTGTCGCCTTCCTAACTTCGAAATCACCAGCCCTCCAGTGTGTGCAAAGGAGCTACAAGTGTGAAGCTTCTTCAGTAGCCATCTAAGGGCTTCGTGTCTCAGATGCTCGGCTGATGATAAAGTAGCAGAGATCTGGCTCCTTGCCTTGTAGTGGCTGGCCAGTCTGACTCCTGCCTGAACAAACATTATTAGAGGCGGAGAAACCCCCTCTCGCTGGCGCTAATTAAAGGGCTCGCGGGGTAGTTTTCTGCGAGTGTATGCGAGATGAAACGGCTTAGGAGCCCGTTTAGTGATTGTGGCCGGGCTACCTACGTCAGCGCGCTTAGCATAATTAGGTAATTATGCGGCTGCGTGTGCGAGTGTCGGCGGAGAGAGTTAACGGAGCTAATGAAGTGACCGCACACAATCAGCCTCTATTTGCCCCCGTTTTTATTATTCAATTTCGACCGTTGTTATTGTTTGGAAGTGTACGCGGCGACGCTTATTCGGGGGCATTGTTCGTGAGAAATAGTGCTACAGATGGCGGGCTTTAATTTCTGGTGACGCGCCCGCGCGAACGTAGACGCGGTTCGTGAACGCGCACGCGCGAGCCCGCGCGCGCGAGATGCGACTTGAGTGAGCCGGTAAACGGGGTGACTCACTTCAACATAAGTCGTTTTTTACAGAAATTACGCATCATTTCTCCCTCTTCTTCGGTACATCGTTTTCTCTTAGTGATTTTTTTTACACTGTTATAAACTGGTTACACGGTGCGGTAGAAAAAGCCGTGTACAGAAACTCGCGTTTACAGACAAGAAAAAGTAGCGCGCAATATTTGGACGTGAGTTTTTTTTATAGCTTTTATAGGAGTGGGAAAGCAGAAGGACGAAAACTTAGAAGCGGGTCTCTGATTAATTGACTGTTAATTATTACTTGCTGGACATGGTGGAGCAAAGTGCAGGCATAGCAAAGAAGAAATTGAAAATAATAAATTAACTATCAAAATTACAGCACAAAGCCCACGCTGATAATTATTAGTAATACGTTTGGAGGGCGTGAGTGTGGCACATTCGCTCCTTGTGGCCCCACAGGAAAAAGGAGCAATATTCTCGATATGGTACATTCCAGCATCTTAATGTCATCTGCATGTCGAACTGCGAAGACTTGAGGGTTAGATTTTCACCCCTGGCACTGTTTGTGTGGCTTGCACATACATTTGTTCACTTGAGTTTCCTCACAAAGTCCAAAAACATACTGTTAGGAGTATATGTGTCTCTTAATAGTGCTCTGAGGGCATGAGTGTGTCTTTACCCCTGATATACTGGAATACTGTCCTTGGTCTCCCCTGTCTGTTGCCCTATAATTCCTGGGATTGGCTCCAGGCTAATTATGACATGGTACAGAATAAGTACCTTAGATATATGGATTGATTGAAACCTTTCACTTGTTGAGTAATTTAGACCTTACTGTGACTGTTGACTTTTCAGAGATCTCAGAAGAGGCTAATGAATCTGTAGAAAACGGAGGATGCACATGGAGAACAACACAAGTGTCATTCCCTGGCTGATTCTTGTGGCCCAGCACAGTGTTGGACACATAAAATTGATTGGGTGATGAGTTGATGTCATCTTCATACACATTTTACACCCGCCCCCCACCTAATTGTTGCACATCTTCCCTTCTCTGCATATTTTATTATCAAGGATGGAGGACTGGGGGGGGGGGGGGATGATGTCTTCAGATTGAGAATGGCAACCCTAGTGGAGACATTTTGGCAGGGGGCTCAGAATTTCCAACTCTACCCATGGGTGTATTTCTTTCTCCCCAAATTATTTATCCATCCATGCATCCATCTTTCAACTGTTTACCCACTATAGGGTCATGGTAAGCCTGGTATCTATTCCAGTTCCAGGAATCACAGGGCATGAGGTGGGAGATATCCTGGATGGAATTTCCTTTGCTTGCAGACATTTTCCCAAAGTTTTAAGAGGAAAGGTAAAGAATGTTCATGCATAGTTAATGAACTTGGAAAATGTAGATCATCAGGATTTCTTGGTGGAAAAAAAAACCATCTTGATAGGCAGCTGTAAACACTGCATTTTCATTTCCCTGGTATCTCTCCCAGTAGTGATACAATCAGGCCCCAAAACATACTTGTTTGTACTTAGAACCAAGTATGGAAACCAACAAACTTTTTATTTCATGTATCCGTAGATGAAGAGCTATCCACAGGAAAAAAGTCTGATAACACTAGAAACACAAGACAATATAACAAGAAAAAAAAAACAAAATAATACTTCCACAGTGTTGTGTGGAGTCTAAGTAAAAGTACTTAGTATACACTTACTATTCATTCATTGTGCCATTAAGCTGGAGCCGACAGGGAAAGTTTACTGAAATAGGAAAGATAAAGAGAGGAAGAGAGGAGGGAGAGAAAGGGGAGAGGGAAAAAGAGAGAAAGAAAAGAGAGAAGAAGAAAAAAAGGGGGTGGTCAGATAGAGAGAGAAAAACAGGGAAAGAAAAAAAATATATGGCAAGTTAAGAAAAAGTAGAATGAAAAGGAGAGAGTAAGAAAAGGACAGATTCTGCATCTCAGTACTGGACACTGTAACCAAGTACTGGAGTGGCTGAATCTTTGGAAGACTCAGTACCCGGACCCCAAAATTTGCTCAAGTTGAGTCGATTAACCCTTCTCTGCCATTACTGCTGTTATGCTCTGGAAAAAACACTGCATTAAAAATCCAGAGACAATGGCGGGAGATTATTGGAAGTCTGCCAGGGAAAGAACATCATTCTGCAAAGACTTTGATAATACCAATGATGTGATAAAAACTGATGTCTTCAAACCACAGGACAGGCAGGTACCTGAACAGGAGTTAAAAGGAGAATGACTTATTCCTTGGAACAGAATAGTTTCACAACTGATCACATGACTACAAGCAGTGCACCACCTTTTTTTGGAACAGAAGTGGTGCTTCTTGGAGGAAAAAGACAAGCAAAATAAGAGACAACATTTTGGTTGACATTTTTTTATTGGCTTCAACTAGTTACCTTTTGGGTGCAAACATCCCTACTTTACCAGCAGGCAGTCTATTACTAAATCAAGAATCCCCCATTAACCATCAACAATCGGCACTTTCCTCACAAACAGTCAGTGGCTTGTCAGCCGGACCTGGTTGGAAGCACCACCCTTGGTGTGATTCATAAACGCAGGGAGAACACCAGGAACCAAGGCGGCAACCATCCGGGGGAGAGAAAAGTGAAGAATGGTGCCAATTTATCATGCCATCACAACCATGATGGCCAAACACACCTGTACTTTTTTTCCCCGGTAATTTATCGTCCGTTTGCGGATTCCGATTGGGGGGGGGGGCGGGAGAAAAAAAATTAGTGGCGCTTTAATTAGCGCCGCCGCTGGCTCAGATATTAACGGGGCACGGAGTGCTGCATGCTCATTTCTGTTGATTTTTAATTAGCAGTAATTCATTTTGCACAAAGCATGTTGATGCCTGCGCCACAGACATTAGCGAAGCGGCTGAATGAAGATGTTACCCGAGGAGTCGCCATGCATACAGAATGATGCTAGAGAGCCTCATTTTTTCGGGCCTGGGGGAGACCATACCAGGACCCGGGACAGTGCGGTACTGGCAACCACAGTCCAACTATCAGCCCTCCACTCAGAACAGACTTTTAAATTGATTTTAATGTATTACTACTAAGCACAAGTCTGCCTTTTAGCATCTATGTGAATATTCTGCAAGTACACAAATGTGTGAGTCATATCCTCTTTAACTCCTGCCTTTAAACTTCCCACCACTGCTGGATTCCTGCCACTGTTCAGGTGACATCTGTGACTGGGAAGTGTGAAGAGATACGTGTCTCTGGAAATGAGAGATTAGCATCTGTCTGCTCCATTGCTAATGCCTTTATTACAGCCCCCTTTGTTTCTGGGGATTTTCTCTTTTTGGACTTTCCTCGTCCTTGTCCTCAGAGATCTTAGTGGCTTTGTGCGTGGCTGTTTTCTGCCATGCAGGCGTTCAGCCTCACAGACAAAAGTAAACAAGCACCGTTGCTTGGTAAACTCTAGAAGTGGGACAGGAAACAAAAGGACCCGACGTTATCAAAGACATCGTTGTAAAAACACGGTAATCTTAGCTGAATATTCCCATGCGAAGCAGTGTTGTGTCTCGTTTAGTGGCTATATAAAAAGTGAAAAAAGAGCAAATCTTTCCAAGACAAAAAAATAAACATGTATTGGAAGGAATAATTATTTCCATCCTTAAGTCAGAACATCTTGTTCATTAAGAATTGGTAGATTGTTCAGAGGAGATACTGTGGATGATTGAAGCAGAGATACCAGACATCACTTAAAGATACCCAGGGGACAAGTTTTTGGTTTTAAAAATCAGCAACACAGGAAAGAGTTTATGTGAAATATTTTAGCTCATAAATATATGGACCACAAGTTCAGGTATTTTCTAAAATGGTTGTTTATACTACTAGCTTAGATAGTGATAATTTTTTTTTTTTACATTATGTTGAGCTAAGGTACAACTGAAAAATATTATGGTCTGTGTGAACCGTGTCAAGTGGAAATCAAGCAGTGAATGTGTGAGTGTCATGAGACAGACTTCGCGGACACTAGGAGATAGCTGATAGTTGTATAAATAAGACCTGCTGGAACATCTGGTCTTTGCTGCGTGTTCAGCCTTTTAATGTCCGCTGAGCAGCATCTCCCAGTGCATCTCCGACTGCCGCTTCCCATCCACATCTTGGCAAATGACATTAAGTTATCTTAGAAGAAGTTGAGAAAATCTCATGCTGTCCCTCATTTGGAGAGCTCTGACACCACAGCCTGCCCCCCCACCCTTCCCCCACCTCCATTCCTTTTTGTGGGAACTTTCTTCTAAACTTAGCAAAATTTTCATAAAGGCTTGGCGCAGAACACACCCATTTTCAAGGTAACGGAACCCCCAGGTGACAGAACCCCCCCCCCTCAGTTTGTGCCTCAAGTGGATCTGTGTATGAAGGCTGCTTGCATTGCGGAGCTTGAAAGTCCTGGCTGGTGGTGGAGGGGGGGGAATCTGTTTAGTCGGGGGCTTTGTAAATCCAATTAGCGTTGTGGAGCCCGTGAATTAAACACAGAAAAGCCTCTTAACATCAGTATGACACACGAAAAAAAAACCCTAAAAAGTTCCTGCTTGGTGTTCTCCATGCTCACTCCATTAAAAACTTGCTACCTTCTGGATGGCGCTGAAATGCGTCAACACATATATTCCTCTGCCCTCTGTAGGGTCTTGCTTTAATGTAGGGTGCTGTTTGCCTTGATGTAAAGCGCTCAGAGCACACCTCGTCCCAGGAGTCTGGTGACCCTGCTTCAGCTCTGTGGTGGAACTGACTGATACACAAAAAAGCACTTTTCCAGATGTCAGGGATTTCAACTACCAGTCTGCGTTTATTGCCTCCCACGCTGGTGGCTTCCTATCACAGTCCTGTCTGGCGTTCGAGTCTAGTTAGGGCAGACTAAAGATAAGTAAAGCATCTCTGGGCACATCAGCCTGAGACTGCGCTTTTGGAAGATTCTTGTAACAGGCTGTAAGTTGGGAGGTTTCCTAATAGTGGTGTCCATGACACGAGGAAGCACACTGATGCACTGCCAGCCCAACCCACAGGAGACTGACATTATTCATGTTAGCACCGGCACATGAATGACGATTGTGAACCTCACCTCTTGATAATCCCGAGGTTGCTACAGCGCAGTTTGGAGTGCTCTTTCACTCTGGGTGCCAGGATTTGGGTTGGAAAGATTTACACACATTGAAGACCAACGGTCAAACCTTTAACACCTTCACAGGTCATGTGACCGAATTTAATTTGCCAGGGCAGCGGTTGTACTTGGGAAAGTGTGGGCACAACCCAAGGTCAACGCCCTTTACTCCAACAAAACGATGGTTGACACCATCAGACCATATGTAGTTTCCATCAGCAAAGGCCGCCTCCCACCTCCATTCATGCCCCCTCTGATGCCGTGGTAAATTTCTAAATAAATAAATAAATAAATAAATAATGAGAAGCAGTTTATTTTGCGACATATTCGTTTTCAGGACAAAAGATTTCAATATTGCATACTTATTAATCTATGCGGAGGAATCTTTAAAGGGATCATTTACTCTGGGGAGTATGAGTTCATTAAAATCCACCAAAATTATATAACAGAAAATGTACTGTTGATTAAAACGGCTGTTCGGAGCATCATTGAATACTAATTGTGGTAATTTTGGAAGCTGCACTCATAGGTATTTTTAGCATAAAAGCGATATCTAAATATTCAGAAAGGTCACTCCATACGACAGTGTTTTGAGGTGCATTTGCATTACGTGGTCTAATGCAGGGGCAATGTGTCAGCCTTATCTTATTGGTGATATTCAATAAAATGCGTTTCTTGTTTGGACTGGGTGTGTTTTCCCATTGGTGAGATGGAAATATGAGCAACTCAACCCACCAAGCAAGAAAACAAAAACTCCCCTTTTTCTTAGACTTTGTTCCCCGTCTGTCGGGATGCCATAAATAACAGCGAAACTGAGGCAGGACAGCAGCGCAGACATAATTACCGTTTACGTCTTGTCACTCCGCCTGCGTTCGTGTGGAATTAAAGTTAAAACATAGTTCATTGTGAGAGTCTCCTGGGTGTTCCTTAGCTTCGACCCATCGCCGGCCGCAGGGCCACTCGGGTCCGTGTCCAAACTTGTCTTGCAAAACATGAAGTTGGGCGGCACTCTTGCTCTGCAGTTGGACGCCCTGCGAGTTGCTGTCTTGCATGGCGGCCGCCGCATTCCCTGCGTGCCTTACTAATTTCCTTGTCGCTCTTCCTCAGGAGACCTCCCAGAAGGGGAGCCTCCTTCCCTCTCACACAGCGCCATTGTGGCATGTGGCTCTCGCGTGTTTTTCCAGGGGCCCCATTTCAGTATTATTTACACCCTTATGTTTATATAACTTTTTCTTCTTTTTCCCTGTTCGTGTTTATATTCTAAAAAATACTAATTAATCATATTTCACATTTATCGTTCTAGGCTCTTCTGCTTAATTAAAATGCTCTCATGTTTTTATACATTTTCAGCATAAACTGTGAAAATGCTTAAAACATCACCAGTGTGCATCCGTCTTTCCATCTGGCAGCCGCTTATCCAGTACCAGGTCACATGGACCAGGAACACTTTTATAAAATAAATAGGGATTTGTAATCAGGGTTCTGATTTCCCAGAGGAGCCCTGCTTTTGTACCCTTGGGAAGCTCTATATTCTCCAATAGAAGATGCTTTCCCAAACCTTGACTTCTGACCCCACACCCAGCTGTAGGCCTTTCTGAACCTGATGCCTGTTTTGTTTTCCTGTGGCTGTTTTCCCTCATGCTGCCACTAAAATGGCTGTCTTGTTTTGTTTTGAAACCCATTTCCACTTTGGTGCCCAAATAAAGCTCCAATCCCTTACACCCACCCCTGTTTCACATGCTTACACATTTGACGTCCCACCCAGGGAAAGTTTTAAACCACGTTAGCTGCTATTTTTCACTACACCTGTTACACATTTATTTATAGTATTTCAAATGTACTGTTTTAGTCTCTAAATAAAAGCCTTTCGAAATGGGTGTTGGTCTCTTTTAGGGCTTTCTCGTCTCCCTTTTTTAAGGGCAGGCTGTGAATGTGCAGCCAGGGGAATAGCAGGGTGCCCAGTACAGGGGAATAGCAGGGATCCCTGCAACTCGCAGCTGATTTGATGCTTTTGGCCTCGTCCAGTCAGGATCGAGCGTCTGCTTCGGTGATATAATACCGGTTGTAAAGTAACAGGCATGAGATCCAGCACCTCCAAATCTGAGGCCATGGTGCTCTGTCACAAAGAAGTGGATTTCTACTTTAAAGTGAGGGGGATAGAACCGTCCTGGGAATGCAGGAAATGCAGCATCATACCAGACCATCAGGAGGTGCTAGTAGCTAGCAGAAATAACTTAACCCAAACTGCTTTCCAAAGCATGTGAGTCAAGTATGGATCTCCTGCTGAAAGGAAATGCATTTGTATGGCCACTTTTATAATATCATTTGTGTTATTATATATACAAGCTGGAGGTAATAATAACTGCGATAAAGAAAACAGCCCTCACAATGAATCTGTTTCATTAATTACCCTAAAACACCTCACCTAAATCTGTAATTAATCAAGATGGTTTTGCCAAATTTTGCCTCAATAAAGCATTTGGCTTGCACATCCTACAAAGTGCCCATAAGTGCATCTGTAACTGTTTCTGGCTTTTTTTTTACTAGCACATCCACAACCACTACAAGAACTGTCCAATTCTTTAATTAGTATGGGAATAATTAGAGCTTCCATCTTGTCAACTTTTACAGTTCCAAAGAGCAGTAGGTGTATGAAGGAGACCAATATCTTACCAGCTTGGCAGGTAAGATATTTACTGCTCTGATTTGATCAGGTCGGTTATTTCACAGAGCCCTGAAGAGTTTGCTTTTTTAATCTTTTTAATTTTTTAAATACTGTGCAAAATAAAAATGTATATCTTTGCAATATACTAGCAGTCATCCATCCATCCATCTTCTTAAACTAGCCACGCAAAATGTCGGGGTCTAAACACTCTACAAGTATAGCCTTTCTATCCATTTTCCAGTTGCTCACACAGTACAGGGTCTTAGGGAGCCAGGAAGCTTAGGGTAAGACAGGGGACACCCTGGATGGGATGTCATTACATTTCATTTTGATTCTGCCTAGTTTTTTATTGAATGGTTCTATCCTATTAAAAATTAAACTCTTTAATATGAGTGTGAGTTTTATTCACCACAGAGGTCAGATCTTTTTCAGGCAAGTATTTAAACATAATCGATTGGATTAGTTACCCAAGTTTAAATAAAATCCACCCACCCATCCCATTTATTCTGTAAGATATATGTGTAATTTATGCATTAATATCAATGTATGTATTTAACAAATACATGAATGCTAAGTCATTTTTTAGCATTTCTGTATAAAATTTGTATTGGGGCAAATTTAATCATGTCCTTCAATTGGGACTTTTCTTCACCTGGACGAGTAATTTCAAAAACGAATGAAGAAAATCCATCGACTAGAACAGTTTTGTTTCCAACAGATGGTATAGCCAAGCTTCGTTTGCTTAAACACTGCAGTGACACACTACAGTTCTATCTGCTCAAAAATCAGACAAAAAATAGGTACTGCATTTGCATAACAGATTTGCTAGTCAAAGTAGTTTGGGCCTTAATTCCCTTTTATATTCAAGACTTTGTTGTAGCTCATAAATTTACAAGACATTTCTCAAAAATGATGTGTCACCTATATAATTCTACACTTTTAAATATTTATAAATAAATATTTTAGATTAGTTGACATCACATTGTACTAAAATTTATCGGCTCAGGTCCTTAGCTAGCAGGTAACTACTTGCTGTACAGACCTGTTGTAGTTTTTTTTTTAATGAGGAATGGGCCACATGCCATGTACGCAGAGCCACCTCCAAATTCTGAGGAAAGCTTTGCAAGGCCTCGCCTCTTACCTTTACTTCAGCTTAACTGGAAAACGCTTTTCTCCAAAGTGCAAATCGCAGCAGCGCTGAGTGCCAGGGCAAGAGCGTCGTCACACGTGTGAATACGACGGGGTTTCTGGCAGCGTGGGGCACTGAGACTTCACAGCGTAACTTCAAGGTGCAGAACCACAGATACAGCCCCGCAGTGGGCCAGCAACGACGTGGCGAGGGGCACGCGCACCTATCAAATATGTGCCTGTGAGGTTGGGAAAATAAGGACACAGACTCTTGGGAAGCATGAGCCAGGATAAAGGTCTTTGTTTACAGGAAAAACATTGCAGAACGGGGACCAATGTTCCACTTAGGTAACAGAGCGGCGTATGTGCATCACGTCACAGCGCCGACTGCATGAGCAGAACCACTCGATCAATGGGACACCTCTTTGAAATAGAACTCTGGTCATACATGCAGGGTAGGAAGGGGAGACGGGTTCAACTGGCCCTCAGAACCAGAAGAGGCCACTTCAGCTGTGTTCTCAGCAAGGCGGGCCGTGAGGCCTGCAGATGCTGTGGGCGGAAGAGGCGTTCACTGCTTGTCACCACTGTCAGCCATTGTCCTTAGCTGCTAATCTGGTACAGCATCATGGAGAGTCTGGAGTCTGTCCCAGCAAGAAAGGGATTCAATAATGGGATGCCGGTCCATCACAGGGCACATGCTTGCACATTATGGCCAGTTTGGAGTCGCCAATTTGCCTAACTAGACACTTTCTAAGCTAGTTAACCAGAGTAGCTGGAAGCGACCCATGTTAACATAAGTAGAACATACAAATGGTGCATGCAGAGAGGCGTTGGGATTTAAACCCCACAAGCCTGGAGGTGTGAGGCTACAGCGCTACCCACTGCGCCTTCTGTCATTGAGACCAGGAAGAGCAGGAAGCAGGAAGGCTGTCTGCTGCCTAGTTTGGCGGTAATCAGCTTTCGCAGACTGCGGCTCAGGGTTTTGTCTCCCAGGTGGTGTGCGGCTGCCACATCGGAGGACAGGATGCCTTTGAGTCACCTGCCCCCCCATTCCGAGGCACATGGGAAGCTAGGTGACGCCGTGTTCCTGTTAATGTGAACATTAACAAGGGACCAACAAGGAGTTTGGGCTCAGTTTACTTCACAGCCATGGGCAAATTTGTTCTTATGGTGCTGGAGACGTTTTTCCGGTGACAACGAAGCTCTCACATAACAGCGGGTATGATCAGGGCCGACTCCGTAGGCTAACTGCCAAGCTGATCACGTTTGATTGGGCCCCGGTCTCCGTCTGGAGCCACTCAGGGTGGGGCTGGCACGTGGGAAGCGGGCTGCCTGTCTGCCTGCTGCTCAGATAGCAAATTAATTCTTATCTGTGCCAAAGCCACACATATTTTAACAATTAAACTTGGTGGTTAAAGAGGGAATTTCATCGCCTGGAGTTACTTGCACTGCTGACGTTGCTGCCCGAGCAGGCCGCCGTCGACTCATGAATCCCCTCTACTCAGACAGCGCTGGGAATGCCGACGGGCCCCTGAACAACAACTGGGACCATGATGCGGTCGGAATGTAAAATAAGACAAAGTCAAGTGTAGCTACTTGCAAATTTTGCCTGCATCATGCTTGTTGTACACCTACCTGCGCCACGGCACTAAAAATGCAATGATGCATTGCTGCCGCCACTGCAATAAAAATGCATTGATGCATTGCTGCCGCCACTGCACTAAAAATGCATTGCAGCTGCCACTGCAACTGTCTTTGCTGCTGCTGGAGCTCTTACGGCAAAAGGTGTGACATCAGAGAAGATGAACGCAACAACGTGACAAGTGGGGCAGTAGATAGCGAACTGTAAGGACGTTAGCTTCAAACCCATAGGCTGGTGAGTTGCTGTGAGTTCAGTGTATTAAAATATCAATGGATAATGCGTATTTGGATGAATACAGGAATATAAAAAACTGAAGCTGAAGCAAAAAACTGAAGCTTGTTGAAAATTATTACTTTGAATTGTTTTGAACATTTTGCAAAGGTGTAATGAAATGCTATGAAAGCAGACTCATGTGAATTGCCAGGGCAGACAGAGATCATCAGCCTGTCTGTACATGGACAAACATGTCCATGGAAAAATGTTTTGAGT
The DNA here is from genome assembly GCA_026784285.1 of Stomatorhinus walkeri. Lineage (NCBI taxonomy): Eukaryota > Metazoa > Chordata > Actinopteri > Osteoglossiformes > Mormyridae > Stomatorhinus > Stomatorhinus walkeri. The sequence continues at coordinate 1,810,544 of JAODUD010000046.1, read as the reverse complement.
AAAAAAAAAAAAAAACTATGTAGTCTGTTTTTAAATATTGTGTCTGCAGTAAAAAATGCATTTTCATCAAAACATTGATCAGAATTCACCCTGGTGTTGGCCCCTGGAGTCAAATTTGGACAGTTTGAGAGCGGCATTTGCCAATCCATCTGCCTCAGGTGAGGCTGTCCAGGCTGACGTTCATCCGTCACAAGGCCACCAGTGATTTGCCATAACAGCTCCTGTATTGTACACAGTGTTCCCTTCTGACGATGGCTGGAATCTAAAACAACCAAGATTGCATAGGTACGTGAAGTATGTGTGCGTTTAGATATGAAGGCCGTTATTTATGTGGGCAGAGTGGAGATAGTGCTGCTGTTATGACGGTGGGAAATGCACGGACTCGGGTGGTGAATCAGGTAGGGGTACCCTGGGGCATTCCAATCTGCACCCCAGACGGTAGGGTGAAGGACCGGTGGTCAAGACGGACGAGAGGGCAAGAGGGCAGGGTCTGATGATGGTACGCGGTGCATGATCCGTGTGAGGCGTGACGCTCATGAGCGAGATGAATGTTTGTGATGCGAACTGATCAGATAAAAGTGTAAGAAGGACACAGCCATCCTTTCATGATCAGACGATCAAGAAAACAATAGCGTGGAAGAGTTTTCTGCATTCGCAGGAGGCAGCACTGGCGTACCTTATCTTGCCCCCCATGAGGAATACAAACACACCCACTCAACACTCTTATGATTACCCTGCCAGCTACGGGATTCAAACCCACAACCTTCCAGACATTGGCACACCACCCCATAAATGACTGCCTGATGGCTACATGTCATTTTCTGCAAATGAAAAACAGGCTCTCGGTTCCAACAGCCCCTACCCCATCCATTCCAGGAGCCAGGGTAAGGAAGTGACAGGCGCTGGGGCGGGGAAGGTGCAGGCCCTGTGAGTCTGACGGCAAATATGGCAGAAATTTGAAAAGGGCAATCCCTGATAAATCACCACCTACCACACCAAGCATCCTGAGAAGGCTTCTCACGCTGAAAAAATTAGAGATGTATTAAAAGCTCAATTAAAAACCATGATGATCAGAGAAAGGTTGACATGCCCTTTAATGCAAATGTACTTACGCATCTACAGCAAGACTCACTCCGGATATATAAATACCACACAGTCACTGTTCCCAGGAACCTGTAGTCTATGCCACGCGTGAAAGTTTTGTTTTCCATGGATAGTAAGGCTGACGGCACCCTCGATAGAGTGGCTCTAGCTCTCCGCGGTCCCGCGTGGCCTGTCAACACGTCGGGGGCCCTGTTTCGATTACGATTTAGCTTTATGCAAGCGAGGACCAGCGGGAAAGCAAACACTCAAAGCCTTGGGTCAACATCGCTTACTGGAGAGGAGGAGGAAAAAATCCACCAAGAAGACCAGAGTGCACTTATGCTCCAGAGACGCAGGAAGCTTCTCCATCTTGGGGGGTGGGGGGGTTCTGCTTGTATAGCTTCATATGCCGTGAAGCCGGGTGACGCAGCCACAGCTCTGGAGAAATGAATACAGTCCTGCCAGACTCAGACCTTTCATCAGAGTGACTGACACAATGACCCAGTAGCGGTGGTTCACAAGGCCAGGTCCCCGTCTCTGCCCACTAGCGAGTAGCGGTGCTTCACAAGGCCAAGTCCCCGTCTCTGCCCACTAGCGAGTAGCGGTGGTTCACAAGGCCAGGTCCCCGTCTCTGCCCACTAGCGAGTAGCGGTGGTTCACAAGGCCAGG
>JAODUD010000046.1:1762765-1782947 GCA_026784285.1 Stomatorhinus walkeri | reverse complement strand
GGGAAACGTAAAACTTTATGGCTAAACGCACCTTGGCGTCGCCCCTTCAACGGCGGATCAAAAAGTGGGGCTAACAGAAGATCTGAAATTCTGAGCTCCTGAAACCTGAGGCGACGTCGCTCTGACGTACCTTTGGCCTGGGCCGCAGAGCTGTGCGAGTAGCCCAGAGAGAGCAGGGCCATCTCTATCAGCTGGTTGAACAGCATGTCCTTCCGCACCAGGACGAACTCGGCGTGTTCTTCGCGGGCGTCGGTGAACTCCACCGGACTCTCATGGTGCTCCACCACACAGAACACAGGCAGCATGTTACCTGGGGGGGGGGGATGGGGGGGGGGCATGGACCAATCAGCTTCAAAAATACAGGAACGACGTGGAGGTTACAGCAGCAGGAAGCCGCCTCTCGCCCAACATACACGCTCCCCTCGTAACTCTGCCCCACCCGCCTAACCGCACCACGTCTGGGGGCAGCGGCGCAGCACCCACTGCATGCTTGGGAGCTAAAAATACGGCTCGGGTCAGACCCACAGGCACAGGGAGGCCTTCACAGCTACATGGTTGACCAGGTGGCTCACGCCTTTACACTCAACTCGACGGCGAGCGTGATATTAGAGACGCGGCGGATAGGTGTGCAGAAACCCCGCCCCCAAACCCAGGTGACCATGGTAACCAGAGCAACTCTGGAGATGTCCCAGGATTCCAGTCAGCAGGAGCCGTCCATTTAGAAGTTTGTGGAAAGGCAACTAGCATCCAGAACGGCTGTATAACCCCCCCTCCGATGGAATCTGCATCGGTGACTGGGGGGAGGAGGGTCAGAACGTGGAGTGAGTGGGATTCTCCACTTCTCACAGAACAGCGTCTCACAATGCGGGCCGCCGTGTCAGCGCATTCCCGGATCAATATCAGCTTTGTTTGCAGTGAACGGACAGAGACGGAAACGGCTGGCTGCCAATGTCCAGCGCATGCCACGAGCCGCCCGGCGCGGCGCCCAGTGCGCGTTCCGCAGGGCAACATTCCCATGGAGAAAAATAAATAAAAACAGGAAGTCAGGGTGCAGGCCCACAGATTCCACCTTGATAACGAGGCATGTTTACCTGAAATGACATCCAATTTATCTTTACAAGTATCGGTATGTAGAAATGTACAAAAAGACTAGGCTAACGGCTAAGCTAAGATGCCCGGAAGACTGACCAGAGGCGAATCAATCACTGTTTATTACGCTATAAACTCCAACTTCGACTTAAATCAAAACAAACAAACCCAGAGACGTGAGGATGACTCTCTGTCACTCCAGTACAGCATGTACAAGACATCCAGGAAAAAAGGACAAAGAGGATTTCAGGGATAATTCATAAGAATCCTAAAATGCCACAGATTTACGACTTGAATTCTGCCATCTATGTTCAAAGATGCCACAAATCCAACACAGAGAAAAGGCAGAGGGTCACTGACCAGCGTCAACCAAGAGGTAAACAAACCACAAAAAGAAATTCAAACAAATTATAGCTCTTTCCAGCCTTGCCGAGAACCCAGGGTAGAGTATCAAAATATTTCAAAATACATTAAAAGCACTGTGTCACACGCAGCTGATGTGTGACAAATCTGTGAGCTTGGACCAGGCCATCGACTTGCTCCTCCTCTGAAACGGCCAACCAAATGCTTGCCCAGAGTTTGAGTTTCCAAACACTTATCAGCTTTCAGCAGCCGCTCCTGATTACGAAGACCCGGAGAGCGTCTTTTTCTGGGCTTTACCTCTCTTGTGGGACGACTTCAGGATGTGCCCCGAGGCCTTGAGGGACACTCCAGCCAGCTTGGCGCCATTACTGCCCAGCCGCGCCCTCCCCAGGGGGCTGCCGTTCTGCTCCAGACGTGCCATTTTGGCAGGGGGGCTCTGGTGGTTGGGCAGCTCAGAGTTCTCCTTCCCCAGGCACGAGTCGCTGAGGTGCTCCATGGTTCTCAGCGTCGCCGCTCGCCGTCACCTGCGGAGAGGTCGATGGCCTGTCACCTACACCTCTACCGACGTGCAGGTACAATGGCGCACGTGTAACCAGATGTCTGTCCAAGTCCTTTGTGCACCCTTTCATGATTCGAGGGGAGGACGAAAACAATTCTTTATTTAAAGCAAATAATGTATAATGCAATGTCAAAAGAGAGCGAGGTTTTGTTGGGGGGAGAATACAGCAGAGAGGAATCCAAATAATTAGCGTTCGTCTGCCAGCTTGGAGAATGTTCAATTTTCCCCCATAATGCACCTGCTGACACCTTTTACAGCGCCATCTCTGCCGATAAATTCAAATAAACTCCAGACTCTCCTCAAAGGCTGCTGAACGACGGACTCCGCCGTACTAGAGAAGATTTGATATAAATGTCACGATAAATTATTGATAACTTGCTGTACTAAAAGGCTTTTAATGAAACCAGGACTGCGCCAAGGATCGCCTAGTGAACCAAAAGGGTGCGAAACCATTTATCTGACTCTGGGCAATAGATCTCTCTTCAAGACCTCTAACAGCTAGAGCCTGTATCCGTTTCCCCAGGGTGATAATGTTCACCGCTGGTGGTTTACTGTGAATCTATTCTCCGCTTAGGACAAGCTTACTTAAAAGGTAAAGTCTGACATCATAAATCCCACACCTGAAATGGCTTAGGGTTAGTGTAAGCAGATTGGCAATTAAGAATGCTTGTAAATGTCAACAATAAGCTACCTGACATATACTCTTCAGACTGTCGCATGAATACGGGCCACAGTTCACTTGTGCAGGGACTATAGTCTAGGCCAAGGTGCAGAGAATAAACAGCCCTTCAGTGTTGGCTTAATGGTTAGGGAAGTGCACTTGTAATGGAAAGACTGCAGGTTTGAATCCCTGACCAGCAAGACACAACTGGGGTACCCTGAGCAAGGTATCACCCCCAAGCGCTGAATTAGCTGCCCCCTGCATGTCACATACGGGTTAAATGCAGAGGACACATTTCCTTGTGGTGTGTCAACAATAACAACTAATCACTAAATTAAACTAAAAATTCACATTGGATCTGACAGGAACCCCCAACCAGGCACCAAAACTGTTGGGAAACATGTGTATCAACTACAGGGTAAAGATTTGCAATCCATTCATTCTTAAGCAACCTAGTATGCATTCAGAAACTAAGACTAACAAAATAAACTTACTCTCCCCTCTGGGCCGGGTTGGGGGTTTAGACACCAAAAAAAAAAAATCCTGGTAATCTTTTCCCTTTGTATTGAGTAATATGCAGTAAGCCAGTCTGAGACCACAATTATCCCTGTCTCACCACTGGTTTGACAGGTTCCCAACACAAAAACAGGAATTCACAAACACGTCATACCACAGCCACTCAGTCTGTGAGTGCAGTTTTTAAAACTGCACAAATTGCTTAAAAAAAGACACACACACACACACGAAGACAAAATTGAGGTATTCAGTCTGCTATAGGAAGGCATCCAGCTGCCTCGAGCAAATAGCATCCTGAAGAGAAACCTGACACCATCAATTAAATTAATTCTCACTCAACCTCACGCCTTTACGCTCAACTCAATGAGAGCGCTTTCGAAGGGGAAGGATGCCATTAGAGTTCAGCCTGGCCTCTCTGCACTCAGGGGTTTTGCTGGTATTACGCGGATGAGATGTCAACTGAACAGTAACCGGTGCCGTCACTTAAGGAACGCAACCCCAGCACCCCAAAACCAAACCATCCAAAACACGCTAAGAGGTGGCCTCTGTAGGGAGCACGCGGTCCACCAACATGGCCCAAAAAAAATCATGGTTGTGGCATTCTTCACTAGCCCCCATACAGTAAAACAATAGCTCAATTAAAACAATAAATCAAAACAAAAAAGTGCACACATAATACCTCATGCCCTAGGAGAAATCCTAAAACGCATTACCGTCATGAGCAAGATTGTGGTTTTGATGAGCTGACCTACACACCATCTATAAACACATCAAATTTACAATTCTGCTTGTTGCCAATGCACCAAAAACACACCAACGTGACCTTCAATCTTCAATACACCACGTTGGAGATTTTGCCTCCTCCAATCCGGTTATAATGCTTTTTAGATCCTGTTATGTCGTAGAAATAAACTTCCAACTTAAGAGTTTTCTTTTTTTCCTCAATGAAATTAAGTCTCAGACATGCAAACTTATGACTGCAGTGCCCCCATCTAAAAAACACCGCGTACGGTAACGGCTGGCACAAACAAGGCATATCTGCAACAATAATATTAATGCACGTTACTGTGACATTTCCAAAATATTAGAACGACTAAATCCAGACCCCGCACCTGGTAAAGATCCAGGTCAGGATTTGGAGATGACCTTTAAAAAAAACATAAAGAAGACAAGGAAAAAAAACGATTCTGTAGAGAAAAAAGGACCGATCGAAACCAACCTGAAACTTACCACTTACTAACTGGGAAGCACATAAAGCCGTGCAGGGCGCTCGCCGTCTCTTCAAGTTCCTTCGGATGACGAACAAAAAAAAAAAACCTAAAAGTTTTTTTTTTCTTGCGTGTAGAAATCTTTTGATATGTCAAAGAGTATTAACAGTCGTCTCCGATTACAGATTCTCCCTGATAGCAGAAAAGGCGATTTGTCCAAAAAGGACGAAACAAATATTCACATGTGAGGGGCTGACTGCAAATGCGATAACACGGGTAAGCGATAAAAAAAAGACGGCTGGCCAGATGCAATATACCCGAGACCACTATTTGGCGGTAGTGGTAATATTGCATTTACGCCACAATAAAACGACCTACCGCACCAGCTCGCAAATACACCCGGACGCCCAGAAAAGTTTCCTTTTTAAGAAATATACGCACATCGCCCGTCGATGCCTGCGTGCTCGCCGACGGACGCGGCGGCTCAGGTCCGCCTGGAAAGCGGCAGGTCGCGGTAGAGAAGCCGGGAGTAAACAAACGCCGAAATATCATTAAGCCCGTCTCGGTGCAATAAGGGACATGTCAGCCGTGCGCGATCGCTTTGCGGATCTCAAGTTATTTTCGCCCTTTTTTCGCCTGCCCACTGTCAGGGCAAAGAAGGGATAGAGGATGACCCGTCTGCTCATGAGAAAACAATGCACGGCCGGCGATCGCAAACAGGTAAAAGTGCGCTTTAGTCTCCCATCTCCGAGGAGCATCGAGATCGCTAGACGCGCATGGCGGTTTTGTTCGCGGTTGGACGGAGCCTCGCTTTCTTTCTTTCTCTCCCTCCGTGTCCCCATTAAATTATTAGTTGTATTGACTCATCACTCCCCTAGCTTGCGCCGGCGCTGCCCGCGCGTCTCCCCTTTCTCCCCATTTCAACCGGGGGGAAAAAATAAAATAAAATAAAACAGAACCCGAAGCGGCCGCCCCAAAAGCGTTTTTTTTTTTTTTGGTCGCCTGGGACGGCCTCCCGTGACGGCCGATGTCCTGGCTAAGCGGAGATCCTAAAAAAAAAATAAAGTAAAAGTGGAAGGAATATAGAGGAGGGTGCGATTTCCGGCTATGCGCGTAGGAATTTTTAATCAGCTTGATTAGTGTGAGGCGGCTCTGCATTTATTACAGAATAACACACACGCGCGCGCGCCACACACACACACTAAACAGACACGCGAGCACGCACTCATACTTTCTCATATGCTCGCGCATTGAGAAATGAAAATATCAGTATTAAAATATTTCATCCCGAAAACACTGATCGTCGCCGAGGCTGTGTAGATGCACGTGTGTTAAGTACTCCAAGGCACAATTTCTCTGCACTTACTGTCAGTCGCATCATCAGCTGAAAGAAAGCTGCCCCCGTGATTTCTATCTTGCTCAAATGTAACACACAGGAAAAAAAATCTATATGTTGTATAATAAGATGCGAGGATCCAATAATAAAAGTATATCTGTAGAATAAAAATGCATAAATTGAAATAATCTCAGTTACCATGCTGGCATTGTGATTTATTTCCCCCGGAAAACGGGTTCGCGTGTTTTAAACGAGCTCCCGTGCATCCCGAGACGCCCATACAGCGAAGCCCAGCACAAAAGCAGCCGCCATATGGCACCGAGGCAGGGGAAGGATGGCTTATTAGGCTCGCAGCGCAGGCTGACTTTGGCCATTGAGGTGGGGGCACTGACAGGTTACGCGATGGCGCGCCTCATGCACGGGGGCTGCTGGAGAACGGGGGCGCGCCCTCTGGGGTGTACTATGTGATCGCACCGTTGCGAGCCTCCAACCAACATTTTACACCTATTTTTTAGCAGACCGTTTGTATTTATTTCCCGTATTTCTACGTTCACGTCCGGGAAAATTGATCAGCTTTACTAAGTTTGCTTCTACAAGCCAGTTTTCACCAATAAATTAAATGTTTGAAATGACGGGTTTGAAATTATTCCATTCGTAGAAAAAAACACTATTTTTTTTTAGCACGGTACTCCACCTGTACCTTAGTCACCACAGAGATATTTCAAACAAATGTAGCAGACTGAAAATTATCTATCAAAACAGAACAAAGCTAAAATGTTTGTTTCGACATACAAAACAAAACAAAAAAATATTGGAATATTTTTAAGAATGACCTTTGAAATGCACATTACAAATGATATCTCAGCAGCATTGTAACAGTGAGGTGTAAAAAAAAATATTCCACGTATAAATAAAACAACCAAGGTTCTTGCTTGTACATTTCAAGTAGAAGTTACAGGGGCGCTGCTGCGGGAGGTTAGGACAAATCGACGGGCCCCTGAGTGACAGGGGCCCTAAGAATATTGTAAAATGGATTGGTCTGGACTGGGGGGCCCAATATGATATGCTTTCATGGGGGGGGCAAATTTTCTAGCAATGCCCCAGAGAAGATAGAGTGATTTTTCTTTGCATGAAGGTACGTTTCTGGAGACTAAACAGGGTCTGGAGAGTTTGTTACTGAAACAGCAACAGCCCAGCTTATGTGAAGAAGCTTCTTACTTCATTCTATTCTCAGCTACCCCTTGTCCGCCGTTCTGCGGACTGTTAATATTTAGCATTAGCGGACGCTAGCCGCAGCTTGAGGGGGGGGGGGGTTTAGACACAGATAGGAAGCTGTCATGGGGTGGTCTTAGGTGCATGCATTCCCTGCCGCTTTATCATGTCAATAAAAGCACGGCAGCAAAGGATAGAACGCTGCCCCAGTCGATTTACTAACTGCAGCACACAATGGTAAAAAAGAGGGATATCAAAGGAAGCGCTATCTTTTAATTATGGAGGTGTCAATGAGGCAGGTCCCATTATAGGATGATATGGGGAAATTATGCTTGTTGGTTTGCGATGACTGCAAAGTATACTTGAATAAGCAGGACAACCGTTATTTAACCATAGTTTGGGCACTTTCTGCTGTCTTCATGGTTTTCAGAATCAAGTGAATTCTGAGCTATTAGTGAAGTTCTCCCCAGACGAGCTCGATGGGCCGAATGGCCTCCTGTCATTTGTAAAGTTCTTAAGAGATATAATACACTACGTCACTATGCTCTATCTTATATCTCTTAACAATAAAAAAGCATTTAAAAACCACAATTTAAATATAGACAGCTCCTCTACGAACTTTCAATTTATGAACTTTCAGACATACGAACGAAGAGGACTGTAAGTCCAAATTGTGTTTGTTGGGCTCCTGTTTCCGCCTAGTACGACTTCTGGCCGCTACTCCCGCCGCGCAGCAGCGTAGCGTGAATAACGAACATTTCAAGTTACAAATGGCCGTTCGGAACGTAACTCGTTTGTAAGTAGAGGAGCATCTGTATAATGTTAGCTTGCCTTTCAGAGTGATCAGTATATGTATATACATATATATCAATATAGAGTAACCAGGACTCTCTTCTAATCGACCAAAAGGTAACAGATTCATAAGGTACTCAGCTGGCCTACATGGATACTCTCAGTTACTGACACGCTTTCAGCAGACATCAGGTTGATTTTGATGAGACAGTGGTCTTAAGTAATGAACAGATTTCAAACCTGTATCAGAAAGATCACAACTGAAGAATCACAGACCCAGTGCAGCAGGTATTACCTCATCTACTTCTCACCCAATGGGAAATGACCTGGGGATAGTGGTCAGGATACCAGCCCACCAAATGGCACTAACATACCCAACAGGGAATTAGGATGCAACCATTAACCCAAATGCATGTTTCTTCTGGACTGCAGGAGATGATCAGAGTCACTGAAGGAAACTTACCGAACACAGAGGGAAGCTGCAAACTTCACACATGAAGCAGAGGTGGGATTCGAACCCCCAACCCTGGAGGTGTGAAGCAGTAGTACCACCCACTGAACCATTGTACAACCCATTGGTGTGTTGCTTAAAACAAATTCAGTTTAAAGAGGTACAGGCATTGTAAAAATATCACACCATGGCCGCGCAGTTTCCAGTCACCTGAAAGTGCTCATCTTCTAAAGCGGTGGCCAAAAAGGAGGTCGATTCTCAGAGGCGACGCCTCTGCAGAGGTGGAAGGTGCAGCCTTGCATTTCCTTAGAATGATACTGTGCTGTTACTCCAGACCACAATCTTTAATGAAAAGCCACCGCGAGGCAGAAAAACAAGCGCCACCGCGGCAGGAAACGCGATGCAACATCAGCCTGCACCTAAAGAGATGAGACAATAATAATTGTTCAGTGGCCTTAAGATAGCATGTATGCACGGCCGAGCGGCCTCTCGATGCTGCTGCAAATCCACAGTCTTTGTTTTTCTTATTACCCACAAAACAAGGGAGGAAAGTTTAACACTAATAATATAAAAATGCAAAGACACTGAACTGTTTGGCTGGAGGGATTGATGTCCAGGTGTGACTGATTAATAGCGACTTAATGACCTTTCTACATGTTTTCGTACTGCCAAATGATCTAACCCTAACTGAAAGGCTGCAACCGTCAGAAGAACGTCCTGGAGAGGATACAGAGCGGCTGTTATGGATGCAACCGGATGCTCCCAGACATTTATTGGACAGTTATGAGGGCATAAAGGAATTTCTGGGCACGACTGGCACGTCTGGCTACATCAGGCTGCACTGCATAAGCCCTGTTAGCTTTACCCTCATGTAGCTGCACGTCGCACGTTAAAAAACAAAAAACAAACACACTGCCCATTAGCTGCTATGTTTTTTTTTCCCATGTGTGGTTCATCTCAGACAGGACATGCATATTATTATTATTTTAAACTGGTTTCTAGTAACTAACAGTCTACGCAAAGCTTATCGATTCAGCCTGCCCCTTTTTTGTGTGTCGTTAAGGTGACGGAACACGCTCATCTGCATTCTGGAAGTTTCCCATGGCCGTCGCACTTACACTGTGGTGACAGGTGGGGCGCGCTCAGCGAGTGGCCGCTGGCCCCCGACGGCAACATAGACACTAACTTTTCCGTTTCTGCTCTTCTGCAGAACTCGCGCCCCGGGCAGGAGTGCGCTGATCTGGCGAGTCGAGCCGCTCGGCCTGGTCTGTGGTTTCCCTGCACCTTGTGACCTAAGTGCATCTCTCCCTTGAGCCCCCCCTCCCCCCACACATACACACGCATGTAGGACCGTGTCAGTAGTGCTGTGGTGTCATGATTGCCACAAATCCTGCGAAAGCGTCAGCTGGGAGAAGAAGTCCTCTGAGGCAGACCTACCAGAAATAATTTCCCTTCCCTAAGCTGCCTTCACTGAAACTGGCATATTAATGACTGGTGGCTGTGTGACAGAACACAGTAAAGAGTATATTTCATAAGCTCACCACTTGTGTATTCATCTCCCCTTTATTGAATTATGAAATATATTAGTCATTTAACAATCAACAAACATCTCAGTTTCAAGACTTAGAGAGTAACTTTGCTGTCACTGGTACCACAGACCAGTCTCACATGATTAAATAATTAGGCCTTAATGCCCGTCTTGTGCATTGCAACGTATCAGCAATTAATAGGGTGATAAACAGGGGGGAAGCTGGGAGTGAAAGGGACAGAAGTCGGTCTGTGGAGAGGGCAGGGGCCTTGCTTATGTGGGGGAGGGGGTCTGAGTGTCTATCATTTTTCCCCCTTGGATTGCTCTCTGCATATTTAATGTCAGAAGGCTGATAAGATGTCGGATTATACGAGGGGATGTGCAGCGAGGTCTTATACGACGGGACGAGCAGTGAGGTTTTATATGATGGAGCGTTCAGTGAGGTCTTATACGACGGGACGAGCAGTGGGGTTATATAATATGGAGCGTGCAGTGAGGTCTTATACGACGGGACGTGCAGTGGGGTTATATAATATGGAGTGTGCAGTGAGGTCTTATACGACGGGACGAGCAGTGAGGTTATATAATATGGAGTGTGCAGTGAGGTCTTATACGACGGGACGAGCAGTGACGTTTTATACGACAGGATGTGCAGTGAGGTTTTATATGATGGAGCATGCAGTGAGGTCTTATATGACGGGACGTGCGATGAGGTTTTATACGACAGGATGTGCAGTGAGGTTTTATATGATGGAGCGTGCAGTGAGGTTTTATATGATAGAGCATGCAGTGAGGTTTTATATGATGGAGCATGCAGTGAGGTCTTATACGACGGGACGTGCAGTGAGGTTTTATATGATGGAGCGTGCAGTGAGGTTTTATATGATGGAGCATGCAGTGAGGTTTTATATGAATTGATGTGCGGTGAGGTTTTACGGAACGGAATGCAGTGAGTTTTGAACAACAAGATGTGCAGTGTGGTTTTACGGAACGGAATGCAGTGAGTTTTGAACAACAAGATATGCAGTGTGGTTTTACGGAAAGGAATGCAGTGAGTTTTGAACAACAAGATGTGCAGTGTGGTTTTAAGGGCGACAGGGTGGGAAGGCTGTGTCCCCTGACTACGCTCCTGACCAGTGACCACCAACTGTCACCTGTGGGTTTTTGATGTTGGGGCATTTCTGCTGTTTGGGTCAGCAACACGGCTATCCCAGGAGCAGAAGTGTGGCCCATGATATTTCTCAGGACATGGGTGTCACTCCAGAAGCCCTTCAGGTGAATGCAGGGAGAATCACATCGGGCCCCTGTCCCAGAGCGGGCTCACATGGCGCTGCCTGCTTCTCCGGATAACACCACTCTCCTCGCATTGTGTAGTTAAGAGTCTGGGATCAGGGGAACAGCTCCACGCGCAGTAGAGGAACAAAGGGAGATGTAGTTGCTGTAAATCGTGTCATTGGAGCATGTGGGCGGGTATTACAAAACCAGAGATGTGGGATCCTTCGGGACGGCTGCGATTCTCTATTTGTCGCCGTCGGCCGTGAACAAAGGCGGCAGAAAGCCTACACAGATCGCGTTATCGGTGAGCATGGAGTGTGGCGCACAATGCAGCTCCGATCGGAAAACGGCAGACTGCGTTGTCTGAGAGGACTGTCTCCAGCGATCGCACGCCATGTCCTAATCGCATTTCCTCACCGTTTTTACCGGGATGAATGCTTCATGAAACGAGGTGCTGGCTCTCCGGACTTGATGTTCATTCAGCAGTTTAGATTCCACAAAAAAATGGCAACAAAAATAAATTGATGATTAAGAGGACGGCATTTTAAGGCTAACGGCCAGCAAACAGAAACCGTGAAACCTGCCAGAATGACCAAAGTTACCCAAAAGAAACAAACTTTGACCATAAGTGCACAGCTAGATTATCGGATTAGGACCTTTGCAATGGCAGCTGCAAAGTTACTTTTATTGTGATTTTTATTCTACCTGAATTATAATTTCCACCCACTTCAGTAGATATTTTCCTGGGTTTCTACAGCGCTTATTAATTCCCTTCTATGAATGAAACATACAGACCAGTAAATTGGGGTCCCATCCGCTGCATAAACATCACTGTTCTGGCAGCTTCTATGGCATCCGCATGTATGTCAGTGTTTTTTTCCTCCTTTTAAAACGAACCCTGAAATCAAAAGCATAAATTAGCTTCAGTAAAACTGCCCGGTATGTGGGTCTCTGAATATGTATATGCTGAGGTACGTGTGCCATTCTCTTTTTGACCACGAGCCTGGGAATGTTCCAGCAGGTCCTTCTAAAGATAAACGTCTCCTTGAAACCCGTCGTGGCTTGCCGTCAGAGCTGAATAATCGCCACGCTCTTTTTCTTCATTAGGAACCCTAACTTCATTCCGGCGGCTGAGTCGTCGCATATTAAAAGAGAGACAGACAGGCCTCTTATTTACTGGCGACAGGCAAACGAGTGCCGATTGGCTGGCGGCCCGACAGGTATTTGCAACCGTCCTGCTGCAGGTATAATTTCACCCCATTTGCTGAGCTGTTGTTTGACTACAGTGTTAATTACTGAGGCGGGGAAGGAGGGGACTGATTATGCGATCTTTAAAGCCACGTGAACCACACAGCTGACAGTGGCGGAAGAACACTCCTGTCCTGCACAGCGCACTGCCATTTTCCGTATTTTACCTGGCAGACGCCAACGTTAGGAATGATTTTCTGCATTCAGGGTTTTCAGCTTGAATAATCGAAATGCCCTTTGTGAGGTGATATGTCTACCTGAGCAAATGTAAGTGGCAAATGCACAAATTCTACATGAAGACAAATTCTTCAAATCTGTAAAACATCCCTCGCATAATGATGGCAAGCAAATTGCTGTGGAGACACAAAAGCAATAAAACGTGTACAAGTGTCAAGAATAACCAAATCCAGTCTGGTTTCTGCATAAATGTTTGGATTACAGTCTATCTAGCCACAGTTACGCTTGTTTGTGTGGGCGGCGGCATGCACCTGTGTGTGTGTGTGTGTGTGTGTGCGACTGCACTGGATGGAAACTGCATAGTTCTCAAAGTGAAAGCACAAACAAGCTTTACTGTAATGTTTGTTATGTGGTTGACTGAAGGGGAAACTCTGCATTTGTTCGGAATGGCTGATTTTTTTGAGAGATTCACGGACAGCAGAGGACTAAGTTGTCCACAGACCAACCTCATAAAAGTCATCAAGAAAAACAAAACAGACAAAACAAAACCCGTAATTTGTTTTACCATAAACACACTGCAGAACGTTTTTCTCTGGCCCCTTTGTTACCCAATGTGGCTTCGAGTTTGTTAGACCTCACAGATAACCGTGATGTTGCGGCAGTGAGCGGCATCTCCCTGACGTCGTCCATGTGGTCTCGACTGGGATCGACTGGACATATCTGCGGCTAACAGAACCTAACAGAATGTGTCAACACAGGCCGACTTCCCCTCACTGCTGGAAATAGGCGGCGATGTGGCACTCGGGTTCGGGTCATGTAATGACGGGCTCGTATGGTGCTCGTGCAGAAACGTGGCTGGCGCAGGACCCTGGCTGGAGAACAGGATCGGCCTGGAGCATCACCAGAAAAACGGATTAGCCGTCAAAGCACCCGATGGCTAAACGGTGCGTATCAAAAGCGCTCCAGTTACGAGATCTCACATAAACACATATTGTTATTCAAAACAACTTATTATCCCCCTGAGTTTTTCTAAACGGAATAAAACTTGGGCAGAATTCTGATAAAAGCCCCGTTCCATAAATATGCAGTTACGAGAAACAACTGCTTCGCGTTATGACACAAAGAGAACGCAGATTATACTTTGGTTTTAGTACAATATGCTGATTCCCAGTTATGTTGATCGTTTTTACTCAGAGGCATACAAGCCCACGTAAAGAAAGCAGCGATTATTTCAGGTAATCTATCCTTTTGGTGGCACTGATGGTACCTCTCAGTCAGGAGACGTGGCGACGTCATGCTAATCAGCAGCACTGACACGTCGGCGCTAACATGACATGTAAATGCGCACCTGCGAAGATAAGGGTTCACGATGCGCCAGGACAAAGCCCAAGCCCAGGTTGGCAAAACGACAACCACATGCCTCAGTGATACCGTTGATCTGGAAACGATGTTCTGGTGAAGAATCTGCAACATTAGGCAAAACTCAGTCATGGTAAGAATGGAACAAAGAATGATACAGAATGGGAACCCCCCCCCCCCCATCGTAATTTTTTAAGTTAGCTGACATGCTCATTGACCTGAAAGCTTCTATAGAACAGAATGATAACTCCCCCCCCCCCCCCTCAAAGAAAAAAGAATAATCACTTGATTATTATCACATTGGGATCTAATTTCTGGGGGGGGGGGGGGGATCCCATCTCACCTCATGAACAAACATGACATACTTGTGGCCAAAGGTATGCAAACTATTCAAACTGTCACTTTGGCTGAGGCTGCTGGCTGAAAGTGCACCAGGATTCACTCAGAACTGAAATGGATTTTTAGCTGCTAATTTTTTATATGACACAATCTATATAACTCCACCATTGTTAATTGATTATATCCCACGCTGCAATATTGGGTCAATAACAAAATGGAAATTTAAACAATGAAAACTTAAAGCATATGGATTCCGTGTTTGTGGTATGATATCACTTTTTAATGTTACTCCATTTACAAATTCAATTTTAAAAATAAATTATATAACTAAAGTAATCCTGAAATGAAATACATTTGATAATCAGTTCCGCTTGACTCCATACATCTGACAATGTATAATAAATGTAAAATAATACTTTTTTTAGGTATACCGGCCTAATTTGTTTTTGTTCATGGCATGAATATTTTTCCATGCTAACATTCTTGAACAGTGTTTTGTGAACTTTTTAAATCGGTCATCGCATTGCCGACTTTAAAGCGAAGCGTTTTTGTTGACAAGCTGAGCTTTTTCTGTGCGCCGTGAGGCAGATTTAAGGTTAATTTGCTCAATTATCTCATTGATCGAGTGTAACAAATCTCTTAAAATAGTGCAATCAAAACGTAAATGCCGCAGGATGTTAAAGGAGACAAGCGGGTAGATCGGCAGATTTACACACAATTCTGATTAAAATATACAATAAAGTCTACATATTTGTGAAGAGAACGGTTTTAGAGTTTCTAAGAAATAACAATAACAAAAAACGTAAAGATTATGCAATGTTATTTCTATTGTACGACTGATTACCGCCATCGCCACAATGGATAATTGTTTCAAATTGTTTCGGAGCCAATTATCATAACGACTCAAAATGCAGCCTTCGTAAGACATTAGGAAACGACATGAAGTTTCTTGTCCTTCGCCCTCTTCTAATCGATTCCTGTAACCGGAGCCCCAGCTTCGCATTCAACAGCGAAAACAAATTCAGAGCGACTTCTCAGGTGTCCATGGGATTAACATCATGATCATCATCATCATTATCATCATCTGTGCCAACTTATTCCTCGTAATTCATGTTTTAACTCAGGACAAGAATTGCACCTTATTTGGGGGCCTAAATTTTTAGCTCAGTGCAAATCAGATGTCGGGAGGTGATTTCTGAATAGGACTGCATGCAGTATTCCAGACATCGGGAAAATACGTGACCATAAAATGCTTATTTTTTGTATGAAAAAAATCTCATGTCTGTATGCAATTCCTCCCTCAGTACTACACACAAACAAACTAACATTATTTTTAATAGGCTGTGAACTCTCCGCAGCAAAATGTTTAAAAGCACGCCAGAACAAACTTGCGGTTATCTGAAAAGTTGTTAAGCAGGTATTCGTGCCGTTTCCCCCCCACATACGAATTACCGTGAACATCAGGCTTTGCCAAGAATGTGCTGTAAAATTATATTTACATTTGAATTGCACATGAGTGTCACTGATGCAATTAAAGACTGCAGGTGCGTTCAAGAGCCGAGTTAAGAGAACTGGCTGAATGGGCATTGATACATATTCATCAAGATGCACTTAACTGCAAGTTGAGAGGAACAAAACATCCACATTGCAAAATCACGCGTATCTTGTATTTCTAACTTAATAGTCCAAATATTGCGACGC
Organism: Stomatorhinus walkeri; assembly: GCA_026784285.1. Classification (NCBI taxonomy): domain Eukaryota; kingdom Metazoa; phylum Chordata; class Actinopteri; order Osteoglossiformes; family Mormyridae; genus Stomatorhinus; species Stomatorhinus walkeri. Next base: position 1,767,133 of record JAODUD010000046.1, on the reverse strand, counting down.
TGAATGCAAGGCTTGTACAAATACCTAGAAGCGGTGCAGTTATTTACGTTATTTTCACAAACGCGGCGCCACTAAACATCTTTCAGAAAAATCCCTACAGTGATCGCGATTCTGCAATCTAAAGTGCATAAACGATTAAGTGTATAAACTGCAAACAGTAGGTAAACCAAGCGACACGAGCGAGCGTGTTATTGAATGCTGGTCCCTAATGCCTTCCAGGTAGCGACGTTTTAGTCCCCTCCGGAGTGCAAGGTAACTTTTAGACAGACGAACAAATCACAAGTTTATATAGGCTACCTAAATGTATAGTGAAAGTGAAAAGGGGACTGGAGACGCCGTGCGACGGCTGTGTGACATGGCGATCTTGTGACAGAGCACGTGTTCTGTTGACCTTGTCAAAACTGTATCGGAAGCACGGCGGAACAGGGAAGATGGAAAACGTGAGAACACCGTACCTTAGAGAAAGTTAGCAGAAGTCGCCAGGCAAGTCGATTTCCATCAAGAGCGGAAAAGAAAGGAGTCGGAGTGCGTACTGGTCCAGTTCAGGGGGAGAAGTCTTGGATTAAAGGCTCTCTCTCTCTCACACTCACACACACAAATAAAGACGCACCGCAAGCTGTAATGAGGGGGGACTGAGGCGAAGTGATGAGGCGGCGCGGTGCGACGCGCAGAGAAGAGCGGGAAGCGCGTTTAGGGCAAAGCCGGAGTCAGATACAGCGCTGCCCCTCCCAGTCTCTGATGCCCACATCGATGATTTGCCAGCTGTGGCGGCGGCCAGTCTCAAGCCCGAACCCCGGAGTGTCAGCCTCCCGGTACCCGAACAGCATTTTAAAAATATCACTACATGCTCCAGCCGTATCTGTTCTCACAAACTACATGTTTACAAGCTCCGGAGAGGGGGGCTGATGCAGTGCACTAATGCTCACTATGCCTCGTTAGAATGACACAAACGAAATTATGGGGGTATCTGTGTGAGTATTTATAAGTACTAACTCGAATTATAACCCAAGCATCAAAGAGTAGCCTATAACGTATGCGCCTTTATATTGCACTGGGCTGGGCCGTTTTTACCACAAAAAAATCATTTTACTTTACCATGAATGATCGGCCTCCAAGACATCCTGTCAAGAGAGACAAAAGGCATAGTTTTAGGTTGGCAGATTATGCAGATTAATTTTCTCCCGTTTCCAATATGGCACTGGTGTAAAGGCCAAATCGAAACTGAAACAGGAAATAAAATACACGATTCCCACAAGGATTTCGCTGTGTATGCATTGTGTAGTCTAATGCTATAAATGCACAATGTATATAATACATTCTGCATGAGGGGTTTACTCTAGGCTGTCATTTTCATATGGTAAAAGTGGGTTAGCAGATCCGATTGACACAGAGCAATGAGTCTAGAATAGTTTTAATAGTGTTTGTTATGCTAATATATGTATGTATTTGTATATGAACGATATATGGGCTGTATCTGTCTCACTTGATATAAATGACCAGTCATCTGCATAACTTAAGTAGATATAAACGGGTTAAAATTAACCCCGCATGTGTGAAATAGGTGGAAACAAACTGACTTGTGGCACGCTTTGAATTATAATACAAGCTATTAATATTATCAAAAAAAAAACAATGCAATATGTAGACACGTTTTAAGGAAATGGAATTTGGTTGTAACATGATATATTTTTTTACAGAAATAGTGCATTGCTGAATGCTTTTAAACTAATTGTGTTGAACATAGATATTTGTTCGTATACTAATCTAATTTTTGATAGTGTGAAAATCTAAGTGCAAGAATAAAATAGGGTTCACACTCATTTATTACACATCTGAGGTTGAAATAATATACAATATATATCTTAACGCAGCAAAGGGTGCCGTCTTACGTGCAACAAATTAAAGTCATTTCTAAGTTTATTTTTAAATACTTTATGAATCATAGTGGATTTCGAAGAATAAACAACGGACAGCAATGCATTTTCTTCCGTCTCATAATATGCAAGGCATTTTTTTTTACCATAAAGATAAAAAATACGGACGAAAGTCGTTGACATCTCCAGCGACGCCGCGCATTAAAATTCACATCCCTAAAAACCAGCCTTTTGTCTACCAACTTGACTGATTGACCGGTATGTTTCCGCGTGGAGACCAGACGCGCAGGCAGTCCTAGGATTATGCGGGCATGGCAGGAATCGCCATAACGAGTACAACAACTCTACCTATTTATAATAACTGCTGGATACTAAAGAATAATATAAATACGCTGCCGATTAAAAGAAGAGGCACCTAACGGAATCATACAACTGGCACGTTTTAGTGAAAGAATATAACAATGAGGCACAAATCTGAACACTAAATCTCCAATATCTGACTTGATAACTGATTCACCCTTACCCAACACCTTTACCCAGGTAGGTATAGAGTCGGACAGGGAGCACAACCCTAGGAGACACTTCTATACATGGTTAACAGACTAGTGAACACGAGGCAGCTGTGGCTGGGTAACAAGTGGGCAGGAAAAAGAGGTGAGACTCGCCAGCTTCAGGCTCGGCTGATTAGGAGCCACAACCAAGGGAAACGCTGGGAACAGACAAGCAGGGCGGGGCTGGACGTGACATATAGACACAGTCTGTTATAGCACGTCTAACGCAACTTTTAGTGCAGAACATAATCCAAAGAAATGTGTCACATTATGTGTAATTACATAATCACAAAACGCACGATGGGTCTAACAGGCAGTTGAAGTGTAATTGATAACTTTTTGTGTTACAAAGGACGTAGCACCGGGCTGAGAAATAAAGGCTGTCAGAACCGAGCTTTGAAGATGATGTGTTCAGCTGCAGAGCGCAATAGCAGCTTCCCTGCTACTGCAGTGCGGTTAAAACTTAAGGTGTTTTCCGTCGCCACTCCAAAGCAGCATTTCTGTCTTCTCATCATCAGACACCAGTTTCCCCCGAAAAAGAGAAGTTCAAAATAATTGCGGTTTTGGTTCAACGGAATCTGTGCGGTTTCATTTTTGGCTATATCTCCATATTGTATGATAAATTTTCCTGAATGGTGGACTGCAGGTATGACGAACTTCCGTGTGAATGTGGTTAAATGTCCTGTTCTCTGATACGTCAAACTGCTGGTAAACCAAGCGCGCTCTTACGGTACACGCATAGGGGAGCGCATAGTGTACTGAGATGGGCCAGAGAGGGCTGATCTGACTGAATGGGTTTGCTGGGATTTCGTGATTTGAAACACAGAGATGTCCAGGCGCTGCACCAGGAGAAAATGCAGGTAGGAGGACAGAGGATCACAAAACGTTCTCTTAGGAGACATGTTTACCGAGAGCTATTCCTGGAACAAGTGGGTGAATATCTGGAGTATGAACCCTTGCAGGCTGGTTAATCTTGACTTCCAACGTACATCCTAAGAACATGGTGGTTCTTATGAAGCTGTCACGCTGATAAATACTCAAGGCATTTGACTGTGTGCTTTCTGCCAGATGGATTTTCTGTCTAATTCTTTAAATGAGTTTGATCTTAGGTGTTGCTGTCGTTTCTCCTTTTCCCAAAGGTGCCTCTTGTACTCCTGTCTGAAGATAGTATTGCTGTGATATTCAGTTACGGACATGAAGGACAGTGATCAGGGTGTCATCATGTGCACCTAATTCTACAGAAGAAGCAGCATAATCTACATGTTTCCCATAATTCTCTGGGTTTGGTTGAGCAGAACCTCAAACTGATGCTGACTGACTTTAGACTATCTTCAGAGTCCCCGTTTAGATGCAAATTCATATTTGAAACACCTGTAATAAAGCACAAAAGCAATAGAAAATGCAATATAATTACTTCCCAAATTGATAATAACTGCACTATTTGACAGGAAGAGAACTATAAATTGTTATAACCCAAGTACTGTATGTCTGGATTCACAGGCAGCATTGACAAAAGATGCAAGGATGGAGCAGAAAGTCTGTTTGTATCTCTGCAAATTTTCAGTCTAAATTATTATATTATATTTCGCATGTGTGAAGGTTTCTTCTCTTGTTTAGGTGATTTAATAACCTCACAAATCCGGTTGAATATACAGTTATTTAAGTGTGTGCAACCTACTGACTGAGATGTTCTGCATAAAGGCATTTGATACGCTGGGTCCTGAAAAGTAGATTACAGAAGGTTATTAAGCTACATTTTGGAACAAAATGAAATTACAGAGGTCATTCCCTGTACAATTAATGTTTACAACCACTAATTACTTCACAGAATCTACATCTGCATCAAATTCACAATTTTCGTCACAGTACAATTTTAATTTTATATATATATATATATATATATATATATATATATATATATGATTTTTAATATAAAAACCACT
>JAODUD010000046.1:1751643-1762665 GCA_026784285.1 Stomatorhinus walkeri | reverse complement strand
TTTTTAATATAAAAACCACTTGAGAAAAATAGCAAACTAAAGAAAATTAGGTTATCTTAGGAACATTAGATTATTATAATAACTTTTTTTTCCTCTTCTTTGAATAGTGGTAATTAAATATGATTGTAGCGTTCCATGGTAGGTAAAGGCTTACAGTTCTGACTACGGTTCGGGATCTGTTCCATTACCCGGCTCTGATTGGGAGCTCAACGGTTGTGCAGGATGATGCTGGTTTGGAACGAGGCTGGAACCTGGACAGCTCACCTTAGGTGGAAACCATGCATCCTACAGGTCAGATCCCAGTTCACAGCACCAAAAGGTGGACTGCTCCTCCAGTCAGAGCTAGCCTTGCCGACTGACAGCCTATATGGCGTGTGATGAACCCCGCTGGTTTGGCAGAAAGTGTACCCCCCCCCCCCCCCCAAGGGTTTATGGCTCAGGACATGGGTGTCGGTTCGATACTTTTGGGGGTGCAGTTAGCTCTGATCTGAAATCTGAGGCATCCAGTCAAAAAAATTCCTAACCTATATTTAAATGGAGATTACAAGAAAGGACACGCTTCCTCAATCTTTGGAAGGTGGCCACGTGCAGGAGAGGGAGGAATACCGTGGTCTACCCCCGGCAGATTATATCATCCATATGATCCAGAGCGCAAGTGTCAAACACGCCAACAGGACAATACCATTTTGGACTGACGTGTTTTAGCTGTTCATGCTAAGGATCTAGAAGGGAATTTCACTCACAGTGTGCAGTGCCTCAGTGGGTGGAGCCCTTCTGTCACTGTTGTCACTTTGAAAGCCAATCGCAGAAGTTCTAAAACTGCCCTATCCTTGGCTGAATAAGTTTTAAGATTTTGGTTGTTACAAAATGTAATAGATGATGATGGTTACAATGCAATTATCTAGTCAAACATCTTGTGCCACACTGTACTAATTATTAGAATTCTTTAAATAATATGTAACATATTTAAACAACATATAAACACTTTGCCGTCTTTCGAAATACAGCAGACCGCAAGTCTTGTTTTTTCACTTACCGAATTTCTCGTTGCATCATTTCTCCTTTCAGTTTTCTGAATCTCCCCGAGTAGCATCATAGAAGCACCGGCATGTTTTCAGGAGCACACCTCAGCAGGGCTGATGTGGAGGGCGTGTTACGTAACACTGCATGATCACATGGTGCGCTGATCGACCAGCAGCAGCACTGTGGCTCAGTGGTCGGTGCTGTGGGTTCAAATGATGTCCTTCCTGAAAGTTCCCAGGTCCCCACCTGACTGCGTGGGTTTCCTCCCACAATCCGGAAGTGTGCTGTTCTGTGGAGTCTATGGCTCTGAATCACCCTTGGTGTCGGTGCTGTCTCCCTTCACACCTAACTAGGAGATTTGCGTAAAAAATAAATGGACTGAACACTGACATTAACTGAACATCAAGTCTTCTTCATGTTATGACTCATCCTTGTTCTTCTGCATTCAAAGCCATCTACAACTTCTCCATATGGTGCCGCCACTGCTCCCTGTATCCCCTGGCGTGTCTTTCTTGGCCCTGCGCACATTCGCCTGCTTTCTGTAGTAACCTTGCATAATGACAGCAGGTATTCATGCTGGATAAAATAACCCTTGTTAATAACATTCACCCAAACCAGCAGCGTCTTGCTAATCGGCACCACACAACCTCAGCAGCTCCTAACAGAATCAGAATATCCCAAAGCCTGACAAACTAGATAAGGCTTTTAGGTGCTGGGTGTGTGTAGGAGATCATCATAGCTTGCTCACCTTCTGTATGCTACAGTAAAACCCCGGCATCAACACTTTTTAGAGATTCGATGTTGAACATCAAATGACCTTCTTAACGTGCCGGCGGGACTCAGAAATACTCCCCCTTTCCCCTCGAAACTGCCTTGTTCAACAAACGTGACCTTCAGTGACCTCTTCTCAAGCGCTTACTCTTCTCTGATTCCACTTCATATGGTTCCTGCTCTTCATGGCAAACCGCCCCAGCACGTCCTCGTCACAAGTACCCAGCACTCTCGGGTGAAGACTGGGGTCATGTTCCCCTGGGACACAGCAGTTAGAAATGATCAGTAGTGGCATTAAAATGAACAGCTTTCACTGTTCTCCGTCCCCTAAGTGCCCAATAAAGGTAAACTGGTTTAAGGCTGGTGGGGCAGTCTTTTGATTGCTAACTGAACGTGTCGTGGTATATTAGGCACTTGAGCACACTCAAGTTAAAGGACTGTTAATCCACATTAATCATCCACTGTGTGATGTTCCAATGTGTCAGGAGAGATTACGGGAACACCCCGAAGAGCTGATTCCGGAGGACGGAAATGAAATGGTTTGATTGATTATTCTTCAAAGCAAGCGTGTCAGTGACATTAATGCTGTAACAATCAGAAGGACCGTGCGTACTCTAAAGCATATTGTTTTTCGCTTGGTCGCCATTGTCTTCTAATGCACACGACTCCGTTAGGGAGAAGACAGGCACAGTCATTTCCGAAATTCCCCGGCAATTCACTGTTTGAAGCTGATATGACCAATGGCGGTGGATAATTACCTCCAACTTCCAATTACCTAGTACAGGACAGATACACTGAAGTAAGTATTATGGAGATGGCTTCTTGCTGTGGAACGAACCATCACGATGGCCTAGTGGAAGACAACGCTCAGCTGGTTGGAGCCATGGCTATCAGGGGTACTACAAAAGTTAGTTGCCCGCCGTTACTGATGCGCATCTCAGCAAATCACCTCACCCCCCCTGCGAGTCGTCATCTCAGGGAGAGCATCATATTACCTCCCCCACCCCCACCTTAATTGGACAAATCCGATTAAGCGACTCCAAATTCTTCTCGCTGGATCTCCGCTAGAGGAGCGCCCCTAGACGGCTCGCGTCATGCCTGGGTAGTTGTCATTAACAGTAACCGCTAAAGAGAGACGTGCCACTGCTAGCAAGAGACGTTTGATGTGTTAATAATATGTGTATTTATGAATTAAATGGATGTGACATATTAAAACCCACCACAAACTCATTAGCCATTAATCTGCAGGTTCCCCCCCCCCCCTCATTTAAAGGCGAATCAGAAGCCCTGCTATAATCCCCACAGCACAAGGGGATCTTAATTACTGTGAAATATGAATTTTTAAGTGTGAAAAAATGAGTAATTATTAGGAAATCCCCTTGGATTTGGTTTGCGAAGAGTAGCAGAGTTGGATAAAGTTGCATGGAAATGAAACGCTTTCATGCTCTCTAGCCATGTAATATCCGTAATTATTAGCGCTGATTTCATTGATGAGGAATGAAAGGTTTAGTAGACGTTTTAAATGAGAATGTAAAGGTCCAGCAGAAGCACGACTGAAGCCGGAAGGGAACAGACTGTGCCGGTAATCCTGAAAGGCACGCTGCCGCTTTGAGCTTTCGGCAAGAACGTATTGTTCGATCATGATCCCAGCCAGAAACTCAATGCCCTGGGATGTATTATGCACATTGTACATTTGTTTCACCAATGAAGCCCCCTAACAAGGCACAGTCCCCTTGACTGAATTATAGATGGGCGCTTAAGTAAATTTCGTACCCATTAGATATTTTCAGAATGGATTTGGCATGGTCATTTTTTAAGCCGACCCTTATGCAACCAATTGAATGCAGTCAAACCAGGTCATTCTAAGAACATCCAGACTACCAGGTAAGCACAGTGGTCTACGTTCGTCGCATAGCCCAGGCATGTGCACACAGTGGGCTACATAGAGACGCCAATCAACCTAGCCGTACGCCTTTGGACTGCAGAGGGAACCCGGACAATCCAGAGGGAACCTGTGTGACACGGAGAGCACATGCAAATGTCACACACACAGAGCAGAAGCCAAATTCAAACCGTGAAACCTGGAGGTGTGAGGCGACAGTGATGCCTACTGAGCTACCATGGACTACTGTTCAATAAAATCTAAAAATAATACCATTATCTGTCAGACACTTTCACCCAAAATGGTTATATTCCCTACTATGTATTTGTTTATATAGCTGAATATTTCTACTGGAACTTCAGGTTAGGTGTTTTACCAGGAGCCCAGATGCCAATGAGTTGCTGTGCCACTCCCTCAACCTGCTGGTTTCTTTTTATTGCCAACAAACTGGTGCCATCTGTTAGGTTCAAGGAGAAGTTTAAACTTTGCAAAAGTGTGAATGTGGCATGTATATGTTTAGGAGGGAGGGAAGAACAGTCATTAATAAACAATGACAGTCGCTCTTGTGACGTGGCTGGGAACCCGGCGCGCACCTCCAGCACCGTACGAGCACACAGCAACAACAGGTATCTCGCAGTCGGCCCGGAAACGACGCGTGTGGATGGCTAACAGCACTTGGCTGGCAGCTGCTAATTGCCCCGACCAGGAAGGTGGGAAGGTCAGGGAGAGAGTTGAGAATGATGAGGCAGCGTGAGCTCTCTTCCTACTCAACTGGACAGAAGAAAGGATGAGGAAGGACGAAGTATGACCTAAAAACAAGCAAACCAACCAACAAAAAAACAAATGTTCGGTATAAATAAATAAAGGATAATAAATAAATAAATCCTTGGCATGGATGAACAAATTAATTGATGGAACAAAAAAATTAAATGTATTCATTTGCGCCAAAAATGTATTAATTCGTTCATTCATTTATTTCCAAACATTTATTTATTCATTTCTTCGTCCTGCGTGCTGAGGTGGGAAGCTCTAAACGTTCTCTAAAAATCTTTTGGTCAAGAAAGTACCGTAAGGCCGCTCAGACAGATCTAGTACAGCCAAGCACAGCATATGGAATTGTAACGTACACATTTTATCGTTTTACAAACCAGTTTCAACACGGCAAGCAGAAGACATTCAACATATTCTGCTAGATATAGCCGAATGACTCAATAATCATTCGTAATGTTTATTTTGTTTATTCATTTATGTGTTCCTTTTATGTCACAGATAACAAAACTTATAGCATTATTTAATTTACACATCACTTTAGGCACTTTAGTGCATGGTTAACGCACTGGAAGTGACTTGACTTAGTTGGCTAATGGTCTTTACTGTCACTATAGTACTGAGTTCTGAAATTGCTCAGTCAAGCTCTTCTCCAGGCTGGAGCACAGTAGCAGGTTTGGGTCACCACCCCTTGTCACAAATTCACCACCAACTGCACTGCAATAAGACAATTAATGATACAGCACAGCTGTTTCACACATGCCTTTATAATACGTATTCTAAATGCATTCTGAATATGTTTGTACTGTAACAGAATGCATTTCCTGAATAAGTTTAGGGCAATGTATTCAGTATTCAGACTCTGCTACTTTTCCAAAGTATTTTATCCAAGCCTACTACTGACAAACTACTGAATCACATCCGTTTTTGGCACCAGCTTTTCATCCACCATGCCAATAGCTCACAATGAATTGTTTTACAAATACGTAATGCGTGAAAGTGACCCTGTAATAAAGTCATGTGATAAAATTTGGCCAATCAGCACTGCCATCTAGGTAGTTTTTTGCAGCCATACTCAGTTACGTGAACATGAACCACATTACAAACGTGCCAAGAGTGTCAACATATAACAATACATTGACACAGTAAATTGCCGGAAGTCATTCTGTTACTATGTGAATATAGCACAGATTGAAATAATTACTGGCCATCAAAGTTTTATGTTAGGTTTGGAAACATTAGGAAGAGGACATAAAAGGTCACAATCTCTACAATTCACATAAAAATAGATGGTGGATGTTTTCAAGATCAATCACGGGATAGAACTATCAGATCAGCCACCCCTATCTGTTACAATGTCAAATCTAATACACTAAAGGCTTAGCACAGCATTCTCTATAACGATTAACCAATGGCTCCCCTCATTAGCATACAGGGGGAAGAAATAAATGTTCAGTAGAGATAAATAAATTAATGAATAAGTAAGTAAATATTTGAAGGAAATAAATAATCAATCAATCATTCAATCTTTGGCATAAGTGACTAAATAAATAGTATTTATTCTTTCATTCAATCGATCGATCAATCAATCTATGAGACCATGCCAGGGATTTATGCATTTATACTGAACATTATTTACTTGTTTTTAAGTCACACTTCGTCCTCCATAAAGAATAACCACCCTGAGGGGAAGGTCTCCTCTCAAACCTCATGCCTGAAAGCTCAGTGGATCAGCCACCCCCCGATTCAGCACCCACTTTCCCTTCCCCTAAATAAGCTCCGCCTCTCTGGAGGCTTCCCTGTCACTCTGCCGGCCACTCAGCGTAACAAGACTGAGAAATCAAACCCGACCACGTTTTCATTATCCACCTATAGCTACGTAAAGTAACCAGAGGCAACAGCACAGGACTAAGGATGTAACGTAATCAGGGAGACGCGTCCTGTTGGCTAGGCTCACCTGTGTTAGGAAAAGGTGTGCGTGTGAAAGTCGCTTCTATCTGTTCTGTGAGAAAAGCTTATATTTATTCCACTGATGTAAAAGGTTTTGGCTGGAAGGTTATGAGGTACTTTCAGTTGTGAAATATCAAATATTAATATTAGAGTGACAGAAAAAGTAATCTAGGAAATACAATACCATATAAAAAATTTTCCTGGGGAGTACAAAAGCCAGAGATATGTGTGTTAGACACCTTTGGGGGCATTTCCTGTAACGATGTGGCTGATGTATCTTAGACCACTCCCGTAATATTCAACCAAGTCACTCCGCCTCTCTAATCTTATCCTTTAAGATTCAAGCAGTTTATTGTCAGTGTGTAACGCAACAAAATTACGTTTATGACAAACACAAAGGTGCATTAATAAATACAAAATGAATGCAAAAAAGCAGCTATGAATAATACAATCAAATATGTCTAAATGGGCCTTCCATAGACCATGTTGTTCTAAAAAAAATCCCAGAGCAGATTATTGATGCCCAGTGCACAATGGCAATGATTATTATTACACATATTAGCAAGAAGCGTATTGCGCGGTTTACAGTTATGGGTGAAGAGTGCTTAGAAGAGGGAACTTAACACACAGTCCTGTGGCCCACCGGTGCTCAGGGTGAGGGTGGATGATGTGCACTTGCCCAGCCTGACACACTGGGGGCAGTTGGTGAGAAAGTGCAGTAACCAGTTACATATAGAGGGGTTTGAACCCAATACATTGAGTTTGATGGTCACCATTTTACGATGGTTATCAACGCTGACCCATAATCAACAAAGAGCATTCTAATGTAGGTGTTGGTCTTTTGCAAGTGCGAGAGCAGGATATGCAAAGCCGCACAGATGGGGTCCTCGGTCGATCTGTTTGTCCAGTAGGCAAACTGCTGTTGGTCTAGATTGGCTGGGACAGAGGCTTTAATGTGGGTGAGTACCAGTCGTTCAAAACATTTTGAGGTGACCGAGCTGAGAGCAACTGGTCGGTAGTCATTAAGACAGGTAATCATAGGTGTTTTTGGAAGAGGCACTATGGTGGAGGATTTCAGGCATGCAGGAAATATAGATAAGGAAAGAGAGGGGTAGAATATGTGTGTAAATACCTCCGTTAGTTGGTGAGCACAGGCCTGGAGCACGTGTCCTTGCAAACTCTCACGACCTGTGTTCCTTATGTTGATGTTTTGGAGTGGCCATCGCACCTCATGTGTGTGAAGAGCCAAAGGCTCTGAGTGACCTGTCAGTTCCAAGCTGAATGGAGTTTGGTTATTGTCCTTGTCGAACCTTACAAAGAAGCTGTTAAGTTCCTCTGCTAGGCTGTCATAGTCATTGTCCGGCACATTCTTCTTTCTGTAATCCGTCATTGATCGAATGCCTTGCCACATCCACTGTGACTTTGAATTATGATGGAGGTCCACTTAAATCCACTTTGTACTTCAGCTTTGCGTGTCTGATGCCTCTCTAAGATTAGCTCTGGCAGCTGCATAGGCTGAGGTATCTACTGATTTAAATGCTGTGCTCTTCGACCTGAGCAGCTGTTCGACGTTGCTATTCAGCCACGGCTTCTCACTGGGGGACACGCTGATCCTTTTGTTGACATTTACATTATCCATATATGATAGTACAGATGAAGTATATATATCTAAATCGGGAAAACATATGGAAAAATGTATTCCGATGTGTTTGAAGCAGTCCAGACTTAGGAGATTGTAGTTTCAGGCCAAACTGACAGTCCTGTAATATGGTTTAGCACTGATAACAAGGGCTTTGTGTGCAGAGACAAGAATCAGAGTAAAATGATCAGACTGTCTAAGGTGGGGACGTGGTACGACCTTGTAAGCATCTATTATGTTTGTATAACCTTGATATAATTGCGTTTTCCCCTCTGGTTCACACGTTGGTCAAATCTGGGAAGTACATTCTTAAGATTTGCTTGATTGAAATGTTGAGTGAGTGTTCTGTTCCTTACCGATATCGTCATATATCTGCTGGAGTACTAGCTTATTATTAGCCTGTGGCGGCACGCATGCTGCCATGACAATAACAACTGAATGTTCTCTGGGCAGGTCTAATGGTAGGAATCCAAGTCGGGGGAACATGACTTACTGACAGCGGATGTATTGGTGCTCCAAGCATTATTAATGTCGATACTGAGTGCTACTCCTTTTATCTTACTGGAGTCGGGCGTTCCGCAGGTGCAGTGTGGCGTGTGTCCTGCTAGCTCATCTGCAGGATCCAGTATGTTGAGATTCAGCCACATCTCTGAAAAAAATCAGACGTCCTTCATAGTTTAATGTGGGGCAATATCCAGTTGGAGCTCATTCATTTTTACTGTGATCTAGTGTTCGCGAGAATAGCACTAGGAAGAGGGGCTTTACGTGAAACGGCTTTTAGACTAGCGAGGGAACCCGCTCGTCTGCCCCTCTTCTGCTTCCTCTCCCTGCGCCGCCTGCAGTCGTCTCTCCCTCCGGGGATAGGAGTCATGGTGCTCTGAGAATCTGCTGCGGTCCTGCTTCTGAGTTATAATACTGAAGTGTGCAGTTTGAGTTGATCTGTAAAAGCTTCTGGCAACTATAGTAAATGTTGACATTTGTTTGTTGGGAACACCGATTGCTGGGGCATGAAGTCGCTGCACCCGCGCGAGCCACCATCTTTCAAGTAGCGCCCTTCTTACAGCCCATCTGAAGTTCTTCTATCTACTTATCCTGCTCAGGGTCATGGGATGGTCTGGAGTCTGTCCCAAGTGGCACAGGGCACAAGGCAGCGTGAATGGAGTGGCAGGCCTTCACACCCCTTTAATGAGTTCCATGTGAAATTCAATATGTCGTCGGCGTCCCTCATCCTAGCAACAGCACCTTTCAAAATAATAAAAACAAAATCTGATAAAAATCAATTCCAAGCTAACCACAGCATTCCAGTGTAACCTGGGAACGAGACTCGGGGAAACGGTATCAAATGCAGCGAAGGGTTTCGCTCTCAGAAATGAAATGGGAGGGGTGGGGGGGTGGATCGAATTAGTAGCGCCACTGTTTGGAACAACATTCCTGTGGTCTTTGTGAGACACTCTCATTAAAGCAGGTGCTGTTCGGACCGCTGGACTCACATTAGGGTGAAATTCCAGCATGTTGAGAGAGAATATAAAGACCGGCTGGGGATAGTCACAGGAAAGATATATAATTATTGCTCGCATGTTTGTCATTCGCTTGTAATGATTTGATTACTATGCAGACGAATTGAGGTATGAATCTTTTTCAAAAACACTAAGGCTCTGTATTAATCAAAACCACTGAGCCAAAGTATCCGGAGCTGAGCAAAAAGAGGGAGAAGCACGTCTAAATTTTAAAAATGGCAGTAATACATCACCAATATGTTTTTGCTTTTTTTTTACTCCAGAGTCTCAGTGAATGCATGTGAATTTGCCGGAGTTTTATTTGCCCTCAGGAGAAATGAGAATCTGTTATGAGGTATGCACTGCAAGCTGCTAACGACAGCACGCGGTTAATTGGGACGCCGATTCTCCACGCATCGCCTCCTGGTTTTATCGGCGTCCTCATCCGCCCTTTGAAGGCATCTGTCTTCTGATGGACACCCTGTCACCTGTGTCGGGCCACCATGAGACAGTCGGTCTGTGGGAGCCATGGGTGTGTCTTTTTCGAGCCCCACTCCTGCCACAGAGAGCATCTCACAGGTGGATCCTATGGGAGCGGGGGGGGGGGGAGGCGGCAGTAACGGCTCTCTCCAAGCCTCGGAGTGCTTGTGCAGCACTGGAGTGCGCTTGTGGAAATAAAACATTTCTGTTTCCATGGCTATATTGGCAGGGAGTCAGCATTTTTTGGCAGATATAGTTAAGTGGGCTTTGATGGTGAGGTACCGCGCAACATTTCACGTTATTGTACATCGATGCTGCTCTTCCTCTCGCTTGCCTCCTTACTCTTTGCGCTGGCGTAACGTTTACTGTCACATTCACATCGTTCCTTAGCTGCCTGTAAGGATGGGTATGGGTGTATTTTTCCCCACTCTCTCCCGCTTCATTCTCACATCTGTTAACTGCCCCTCGACGTCTGAACTCTCCTACGTCTGCGGAGCACATACCTGGGGATCCAAGAGGAGACAGACTGGCCGCGTCTCTCTGGTAAATTCACTTCCGTAGCAACAAATAATGGCCCAGAAGAGGTGACAATAGCCCTACTAGGAGAAAATGCTTTTAAAACGTTTTAAAGCGTCCTCCAAATCGCTATTGCTATTGGCAACGCGTCTCTTTGGCCTACCTGCTGGCTGGCACTCTAAAGTCAGCTCTCCAGTAAATACCGGCGCTCTGCAGTGGAGACCATAAGGAGGCTAAAAAGTCAGGAGTCCTCTCTAAAGTCAGTGCCACATCACAGTATCCGAAACACGTAAGGAGGTAAGCTGCAATCCAACAAGGATGAGGAAGGCCATTACCCACCCATCCATCCATCTATCAATCCATCCATCTTCTCTGGCCAATACTCATCCATCCATCCATCCATCTTCTCTGGCCAATACTCATCCATCCATCCATCTTCTCTGGCCAATACTCATCCATCCATCCATCTTCTCTGGCCAATACTCATCCATCCATCC
>JAODUD010000046.1:1722075-1733178 GCA_026784285.1 Stomatorhinus walkeri | reverse complement strand
ATATTTAAAAACCCGCGAAGTCGTGAATCCGCGATAAGTGAACCGCGAAGTAGCGAGGGATCACTGTATATATATATATATATATATATATATATATATTCAATGTATTTGTGTGCACTTGACCTATATTGCTTTGCACAATGACTTGGGCTGTTTATTTATTTATTATTTTTCGATTATTTATTTTATTTTTTTATTATTTTTAATTTGATTTTTACTCTCATTTTTTGTACATGCAATATTTTGTTACACTATGGAGCCTGAGCTCCCCTCCCCATTTTGTCGCTCTGTATACTTGTATATGGCTGAGATGACATTAAAAGTTTACTTTGATTTTGACCAGGGGCGAATAAGAAACGAATCAGACATAGAACAGATTCTCTATTTGAAGAACGTGAATGCTGGTTTGCCAAAAATGACAAGCATGATTTCATCAGATCCAAAAAACCTTGTGATGTCGAATGTAAACCGAACGACACATTCCAAGGTAATAACCTGACACCAACGGCCGAGTGGAGATTGCTGCTTCACGAGTGCATCCATCCGTCCATTGCTGTAACCGCTTAATCCCAACCGGGGTCGCGCGGGGGGGAAACGGAACCTATCCCGGGAACAATGGGCACAGGCAGGAACCGACCCTGGGCAGGCGCCAGCACACCGCAGGGCACCACCCAAGCAAGAAACCTAAATTCCTCCCCATATCAGAATTCTTCAGAATGCCTGATTGTCTGTCAGATGTGATAGAGCTGAGACAGGTTTGTGGCACTGTAACACCATCAAACAAACATGGGCACTGTTTGGTGTTTGGATATATCTCTGCTGCGGATGATGACAGTACCAGCTATTGAGTTTAATTTGGTGATTATGAATTCACTTGGGGGTTTGGGTTGTGAAAATGTTTTGAGTAAATAATTTATGTATATTTTTGATGTGCATTTGTGTTTATTGATCAATGTTCCTTATTATGTGGCTAATGTATAATTCCAATAAATACCGGGATATTGAATTTTCTTATATTAAAATGTATTGTCATGCTGTGATTCTAATGACAGTGATTTTCATGCACAATATTACTCTTCACCTCCACTTTCAGGTCATTGTCGAGTGACAATACTTTCAGTGGATTATCTTAATGGATATTTAAACTTGAACCTAATCAATTACTGGAAAATAATTATTAAACCTGCACAAGAATTCCCTATAGTATACAGTGGTTATACATTTACAAGAATAGACTTTTACATCAAATGTCTGTCAATTGCCATTTTTATGGCCAGTTTTTGCTATAGTGTGTTTAAATTGTTTAGTGTTAAAATTGTTTAGTGTTGCCTTATGTTTTGCCTTGAAAGATCACAAAGGCCTGTCTGTCGCCGGGCCGTGTTTCACATAATTTTCATGGTAATATATCAAGACGTCTTAAAACATGAACTGCTGAACATTTTAATTGTTATTTTACTATATTTTCCTGCCTCCGAATTTGGATATGTTTCTCGGGTTTAACGACCTGCGGGGAATAATTACAACATGCATGGTTTTAGTGAATTTTACGCGTCATCGTTATGAAGCCCAAACCTGTTTTCACCACGTAGGGGCACAATTGTGTCAAATATGCCGGAAGCTGTTATTGAAAACCGCCTCCGTGTAATCGTATCGCAGATAGTGCACTAAAACGGATGATGTGAATGTCTTAAACGTATAGCTTACATTAAATGAAAGTTAGTTCATAGGAAGTGACCTGCCTTTTGAGACTGTTGTTTACTGATTTGTATTTCTTATTTTTAAGTTTAGTTTGTGTTTAATTGCGTTTACAAAATAATCCTACATATTACATAGGCCTACATTTGTTCCTTTATTCGTCTTAAAGATACGGGTGATAAATGAAAACTGGACACATTTTATACAAGGGTTTCAGTCAGTTTTAAATAATCAAAATCGCGTTTAAAAGTAACAGAGTGTAATACCAAAATTTCGGGAGTAGGGGGCAGCAAAATCCTTCGTAAGTAGACGTTTGATCTAAAGACGAAACTGCTTGCGTTTCTGCCTTGTGTCACATAGTAGCATCCCTTTCACTGCATGCTTTCAGTCCTATATTGATATTCAATGTTAAGTACACACTACAAGGTTAGTGGAAATGGAAGAATGAAACTAGCACAGAAGATCAAGAGTCACTCTAGAGACTTTGCTCTAGTAATGAGGCTCCTTGACCTTCTAATCCAATTAATTCTATCGTAGTGCCCTTTGCGCATTAACTCGACTTTGTTCATTGATGGCACTTGTAAAATACTTGTCTATGCAGCGCAGTGTTGTGGGATTGCAATGCTATGGAGTTAAATGCTGCGTCTTTTGAGGGACGATAGAGTAATGATGCGGTTTAGTAAAACACGCCAGATGCTTTTTTTCTGAGCTGGCGTCTCCTGCACCACAAGCGCCTGGCGCGGTGCTCGCTGCGTGTCTTTGACTCAGGGCATGTTACATACTCATTTATCATTCCAGCCTGGACCAGCAGCACCAGCTGTCCGGCGTCAGGCTCGCCTCGGGTCAGAGCGGAGACTCGGCGAATCAGCTGGTCCGAGGCGGCCCTTTTCCATGACCTGTGTTTTAATTAACATTAGGTGGCTTCCTAGCTCATTACGACTTGCAGTGCCTTCAACAGGCTGCAGGGGGCCGAATCCCACAGGGAGTGTTATCTTCGCCCATTAGCGAATGTGAGGCAATATGGCACTGCACTTCTCACAAATCGCGGTCAGTGCCATCCGGGAAAGCCGCTCATTTGGATTGGTCACGCTGCTTTCAATTTGGACTTATTCTTCTGAAAGTGTGCGGATAATTTAATTAGTGCTGGAATTCAATTTCCGTGCCTCGCGACTGACGCGCTCATGACTTGAAGTTTACAGGCTGTAACGGATTACTTGTTATCTGTGCTACTCAGTTAATTGTCATCAGACTCACTCGATTTACATACAGTACAGCCGACCACTAAAACATTTCGATAAACGCAATCAAAAGCACACACCCTTTTATACGTGTGACACGTTATTTAGATGGTGACGAGTCAGCCGTAAAATTGCTGTGCTGATGGGAGTAGAGGCATTGTTCTGATATCGAAGACGTTTTGTGGCTGCACGCTCAAATGATATTCAGTATTTCAAAATGAGCTTACCTGTTTCTAACCAAGTCAGGACTTGGAATGGAATGTTTGTGTTCCGCTTGAATACCTGCTGGTGGCGCTCTCATATCTCGGCTTACTGCGGGGACGAGGGCCGTTATTATACACTGATCATAGACTGAACTCTGGGCGAGAACCGTGACTGGTGGGCTTCGATCCAAATAATTTCCTTGACACAGCATTTTGTACTGACGTAGTGCCAAAGTCACAGTCATCAAGAGTAGCTGCATATTCTGTTAAGTGTAAGAATGATGAAACTGTTGGAGCTGAATTGTTTAGTATCTAAACAATGCATACGCTAATTTAATCTGATGGAGTAGATGCTAACAAAAGGATCTGCCCCAGTACTGTAATGAAGAAAGGGCAGTTAACCTCACATTACCCTAAAAACACGATTACTAGTACACTACACTACATGTTTCAAGTTCTTTATGCGCAAACCAGTTAAACTAACACTGGCCTATAGTCTGTGTTGTCATGAACTTTGTGTGTCTAGAAGTGAAGGCAGCCATATAGCTGGACCATAAATTGGCTGGATTTTGTAGCTCATATAGAAGACATTAGACAGGTCAATAAAGCTACAGGAGGGTTCCTGCTACTTATCTGCTATGGTTCAGATTTTGCACCCGCAGACTAACATAGGAAAGATCTTCTGACGTTTCATTGCATTGTCGCAATATATGCAACCTCCACCATACCCAGACAGGTCACATGGGCCTTGACATCATCGCTCTGTCAGAAACATGCTATCCTGTTAGCAGCCATTACCTATCCGCGCGAAACAGTGCGAAGACAAACATATAGTTGATATTAAAAAATAATTGTAATAAAATTCCGGATGCATGGAAACATGCAAATATAAGGTTTACAATGAGGCTTACAGTGTAATTAACTAGTTTTACTCGTTTAGTAAAGTTTACAATTTTCCTTTCTTTGCCTCACACATTAAATACGAACAAAAAAAAACAAAACAACTGATTTAAAAAACACATAGCAAATTAGTAATTTTTATTGTGTTTGTTTTGATTCAAACAAGGTGGAACGGTCATCTTGTTAAACGGGTGTGGTGTGTATCATGTTGCCCTGTTATAATGTAATAATATTGCTGCCCCCGGAGTCTCTGGCTACCTGATTCGCACCTGCGGCCGTCACCGTGTCTGGGACTTTTTGTCGGTTTTCTCGGCCTATCAGAGGAGTCGCTCCAGATGTGAGCGTTTCTCACTTTCTGCGCTGGTTCGGGAGAGCAGCCTGCCGCGGGAGGGGGGAAAGGGGGGATTCGCGACGCTCGTAACGCAGCAGAGGAGCGTCTCCGCAATTGGCATCTACTCTCGTCCTTTCTGTTTCAACTTTTTATGGGGAATTACACACCTCTGATAGAAAATGCCTGTTATGAAGGGATTGCTAGCCCCGCAAAACACATTTCTGGACACCATCGCTACACGGTTTGACGGCACACGTAAGTTTGGTCCTTTTTGACTTTCCAGTCCTATGTGTGAGTGCTGATCGTGCCATGCGTAGGCGCCCGGACAATCTGTTGACTGTAAACACTGAAATCGTTTTAAATTCACATAAACAGGCCTGCAGCTATTGTATAACGAAAACGCATTTTTTATTTGATGACGTGAAGCAGTCTAGCAAAAAGTTAAATTCAAAAAGTGTTCGAAACATGTCGTCCTCGTTATTCTTCTTTAGTATGCCGTGAGGACATGTTCATTCCTGATCTGCGAATTAATTGCTATCGTTTCTGCTGCTGGAATTTATATTAATTATTTTGCGGAAGTTTCCGTTGTCAGGACCATGGACAGAGCGCGTGGCTCCGTAGCTTTAGAGCTGGGCTTTCCTCGTGTTTTTATGTATGGAAGGTAAAGTAAGGTAAAGGGCTGGAATTATTTTTGTCAGTTTTTTCCAACCCATTTTCATAACAGAGCGGACTATCATAGCACTAAAAGGAGATCCATCCGTCATCTTTTAATGACAGCACTCCAGAGATTCATTTTGTGACTCATTATAGGAAAAAACCCTAAAAGCTTCAGAGCTTGCCGGCACCATCTGTAATCCTCAAGGATGCCCCCGCTGTTATAACTGGAACAGTTATATGTAAATTAATTGTCTGGATATACCAACGCTGCAGGTGTGTTTTCATATCGAAGTAGCTGATAAAAGCATCCGTCACGAAAGCGTTAATGTGGCCGAGCGAGGCTACCGGACTTTATCTTTATGCTCAGCATTCCGCGTGCAGTCATTGTATTTTTCTCTGGAAAACACGGCATATATCGCTTACGCATCTGAACGACTTCCCCTGCTCATTAATTAAGATTAATTTAACAAACAAAAGTGTAATGTTACCCCCCTCCACCCCCCCACTGCTTACTGGACCACGAATCCTTGGCAGGTGATAATAGATAATGATTCATTAGGTTGGTTTTTTTCTTAAGTGTGTATGGGACGTGGATAAGAGCAGGTTTCCTCGTTAATAGTGATTTAAATTATCATTGTGGTTGGGGGGGGGCATCATTCTTGATTTGTCAATTTCAGATCACGCAGTTTAGTTCACGTGTGCTGTTTAGGCAATGTGTGTGGAGAGTATGCTAAATGCTAAAATGTGCACGATGGCTATTAGCTTGGTTTGTGGGCCAGGGACTGGAGATGGTGGAGAGCAGCATTTGTGGGCCGTAGAGGCGGCCATGCCTCTGTTATGCGGTTTGGTGTACTGAAGCCTTTGGAAACATCATCACTCACATGGAACTCAGATAAGACTCAAGGTGGAATTTGAACCATCAACCGCCAGATCATGCTGTAGCACTCGGATAACTGCTGCTTCTGAGAGAGGCTCACAAAGCAGCTGTTTTTCTCTGCCGAGACCAGCTGTTTAAGAGCACAGATCTCGATAAAATTGGAAACAGCAGAATCTGCCTCGATCAAATGGGAACTGTTTCCTGCGAAAATGATTATAGCAGAGTAATCGGTGTCCATGCAACCGTCTGTTGACAATGTTCTCATCCATTTTAGGTTTATTTTCTTTTTCAGAAAGGCAGGGTGCTAGGGTAGCTTGTCAGTGTGGTCTTTGGATCTGTCTTCTATCGTTTCCACATTAACCTCTTAACCTCGTAAATAAAAAACTCCTCTGGGTTGGGTTGTTATTCGTAACCCCTGGATTTGTATGTAATTCCATTGCTGATAGCATGAAACAGCCAGCACTACAGTGAAGTGCATTCTGTTGGGCTGGGTTTGAATAGTGTGCAGATTGTGTGTCAGCATTGAAAAAAATATTGGAGCTCCTGAGGTGTGTAATTGGCTCTTACAGATCAATTGGAAGAGCTGGTCCTCCAATGAGTGAGCAGCCCGACATGGTGGCACCCTTGGATGGTGGCTTCTGAAGTTGTTGACCAAAAAAAGTCCATCAGCAGGAGATGAGTTGAGACGGAAAAGAGACAAAGAGAACAGGTTGTTAAAAACACCTATAAACCAGCATTCGGCGTTTAAAAACCATGAAAATCCCTTAATCCATTGATCACTTTGCAACCAGACTTTTTTCATTGATCCCATCACCCACTGCAATGCCAGACTTTATTTTCAATCAATGCGGCTCTCAGCTTGATCCATGATAGTATGTTCTTCAACTTGTTTTAATATAGCTACCCACCCAACATTGTTACTGAACTGGGTTTAGCTATGAGGATCACTCAGTCACAAGTAAAATTGCAATAAGTAACTAAATTAGCTTTAAGTGGGCTGATACTCACCAGTACACAGTATCACCAACTCTGTATTTTTGTCTTCAGAGCACCGGCACCTCTCTGTATCTGCTGGTACTGAATATCAAGGGGAGTTCCAGCACCTGGTACTGAATAACAAGGGAAGTACCAGCATTCGGTACTGAATAACAAGGGGAGTACTGGCACCCGGAACTGGATAAAAAGGGGAGTAACCACAACCAGTACTGAATAACAAAGGGAGTACTGGTACCCAGTACTGAATAAAAAGGGGAGTACCCACACACAATACTGAATAACAAGAGGAGTATCAGCACTTGATACTGAATAAAGGGAGTGTCAATGCACGTGTTTCTCCGCTTTAAGCACTGGGTATAGTTATAGTTACAGTTTTAATTTCTAAATTTTTTGTGTTTTTATTTTACTCTGTGATGGTTTGGCACCCCACCCTTGTCCCTGTAGTTGCTGGGACAGACTCTGGACCCCAGCGACTCTGCACAGGACAAATGGGTTTGGGGGATGGGTTTCTTTTTTGAAGTAGCTCAGAATCGGACGCCGCGCTGGCCGAGAAGAGGCTGATCGTACGAGTAACTGCTGCTTGACAGATGGTATAGCTGGATGTCCCTGGATGTCCCTGGATGTCCCTGACTCTGGCTTATGAATTGGACGGTGCTTGACCTTTCTGTTCTGACAGTTACTCTTTAAACAGTTGGAAACAAGGGGGGTGGGGGGGGGGTGGGCTGTGACATTCTCCGGCATATCTGATGTTATTCTACCCATCACACCCCCCCACCACCCTTTAAAACTGGTTTTTATCCCCCCCCAGTCACCTCTCCTTCTGTTGTTTAATCTCCTCTCCCCTTTTTTCCACACTCCCTCTGCTCTTTTTCTCTTCTCCCTCCCTCTGTCACTTGTCTCCCATTTAATTTTGTACCCCCCCCCCCCCCACGGACTGGATGCCGGCTGCCATGGAGGCAATCCCATCAGTTGCTGAGATCTTAATGCTGAAGGGGGGAAGATTACAGTCCACCCAAGAAATACACATTGGTGTGTGACATTTAACAAATGGTCACTGCCAATAGATTATGACACATGGATCCTACACAAAAATCTATTATTCAGGCAACAAAGCCACTCATTGAAATTACAACTGAAGGACCAGCGGCAACCTGGCTCCCCTTACGGTTGATCACTTAATAGATCTTGAGGGACCTTATGAATGTATGTCTTTAAAAGTGATCAGATATCTTGGCACAGAATAGGCTTGGAAGGGTGTTTTGATGTTCCAGCGTTTGCTGTGGTATCAGGTAAAATTTGCCTTAAATCCGCAATTTCATTACCTAGCCAACGTACAGCCCTTACCAGGATGTTTGCCCCCGTCTTTCGTTCACTGCTAGTTTTCTGAGCCTGCTAGTTTAATGTGGCCTTTTTCGGTCTCCATCTTTTTTCCTCATCGAAACATCATTAAATATGATCCGGCGTATCTAAAAAACGATAATGCGGTTTGCTACTGAATAGCAAATAGCGGTTAATCTGGCTAGGTTTCTGCTGGTGAGCAGGCTCAGCTGGCATGGTATGGTGCATCCACGGGTGGTTCGGTTCGGTTCGGTTTGATATAATATGGTATGAATGACCACGGATTAATGTCACATTCACGATCGTCAGAGAGTCGTTTCAGGTGATCTCTCCTACGGGGTGCATTCTCTGCTCCAAAATAATAATAATAATAATAATAATAATAATAATAATAATAATAACTTTTTCAAACCAATCATTGTCCTACAAATTATTAGCTCCAGATTTAAGTTTGCATCAATAAATTCTAAACTTATCTATATCGGCAAATGCATGGTAATATAAAACAAGCGCGAAAATATAGGCTACTACTAAAATAGTCTAAAATATTATAAAATAGGTATAAAACGTCAGCTCTTATGCCTGTCAAATATGCTACGTAAAGCCAGTTTCCGGGGATCCTTTATTTTATGTTTCACAGATTTGTTTGCCTGCATTCTTGACGGACAGTGTAAATGAGTGGAAAATAGGCTACCGTGAAGCATATAATAGAGAAAGATTTGATAGGAATATTGCCAGGCCTTAATAATCGAAATGCCGTACAAGAATAAGCAATTATGACTCATTCGAATGTAACAAACGCTACTCCAAAAGAAAAATCGTAATTATTCCTTATATTTTACTATATTATGAAATATGTCAGTCTTAACCCGAGTCGCCCAGTCCGTGAGATGTAAAGATATGATAGGTCGCAGATCGGGAAATGCACTGATTATTTGGCGCATTAACAGCGTCGCTTCCTTGCCGCGGATTATTGCACATTGTCGTTTATCTGTGTGCGACGGTGGCATATGGCGGGTAATTACGGCGACATGGGGACGGCGGCCTGTGAAGGGGGGACCGGCGCAGTGTGAGTCGCGAGTGTAATGTGATTAGTTTCTCAAAAGCCCCAGCTTTAATTAAGCTTTTAAAGGTTTACGCTAAGGAGCTGACTAATGGAATTATACAGCAAATGTGCGCTAAAACCCAAAGCTGAGCCTTCAGTGTCATGGTTCACGGAACCATTTTACAACCCAATCCTCACACACACACATATATATTATGCAGCTTCAAAAAGTATGATAAATGGTTTGTTTTGCTGCCATATCTGTTCTATGAAAAGTATTTCATGATATATAAGTATTGATGACGCGTAAAGGAAGCATACATACGTGATTTGTAAGCATAGATGTTATTTTGGTTGCTGTTGAGGTACTAAATGTATCAGCATTACTGAAAGCCTTAGAAAACAGTACACAACACGAGTTAAATACACAAATGAGTTGCGCATACATTTAAGATGTGTATTCCTTTCCTTCTGTAACCGAATATCATTTATCTTAACAAGAATGAAAAAAAACCATATGGTTATTTAAAGTTAATTTCCACTGTTAATTATTTAACCTCATGGCAAGGTAAAACTGCTTTATCAAACATCCACCCGTCAGTTTATCTTTCACGGTGCGTCTAGGTCACCCTCTAGTCCTTAGCAGGGAAACGCACATATGGAACGCACGCATGTGGAAATCGGATTGCTCGCAGGAAATGCACACGATTAGTTCTTTTAACCATATTACGCTGTAATCATGACGTGAATGACGTTTCTTGCAGAATACTGCTTTATGTTGAATTTGATTGAGTTCTCTTGTGACTGACATTGTTTCTAAGACACAAAGCGGCGGCTTCCCGGGAAATATGATCCGTCTTACGATTAAACAGAACTGCTGTTAGGTACGCGGCGTGAACGAGATGTGATGAAAGAATGAGCCAGATTACGTCACTGTCTGTTAACCAAGCTGCTCCGTGCGGCTGACGAGCCTTAAGTATTTCTGAAATAGCTATGCGCAAGTTGCTGAATATTCCTGCGTCTTCGGGTGCGGTTGTAGAAAGGGCCTGGAATGGCAGTGCCCCAGTAACCAAATGCATGCTCCACCCCCCGTGCCCCCCCCCCCCCCCCAAATACGTATGCTACTTGAGTCTGAAATAAATGTATTTTTATTATTACTATTATTATTATTATTATTTATATTTATATTTATATATGTAGGTTAAAATTTTGTGTGCTGGAAACAGGCAAACACAAATGTAAGAACATTTTCTTGACGGACTCTTAATGTGGGGGTGCGGGTGGTGGAGTCACTTCAGTTGGTGAAAAGCATAGTTAATGACAGAAAAAAATAATCAAGCTTGTGGAATCAAAACAGTCTAAACAAGAAATCAGAGTTTTGTAAAACACAGTAAGGTGTAACTGCAAAGCATTGTATAAATAACTTATCAGTAAAAAAAAAATGCGTTTCACAGAAGGAAATACCTTCTTATCCTGTGCAGCTTCTTCCAGTGGGCAGAGCTGGTGGTTTCTGTGTTTCCTTGCAGTCTGACAGACCAGACAGATGGGCTCCAGATCGTTATTACAGAAGAGCAGAAGCTTCTCTCCATGGAGACTGCAGCGAGATTCACTCTTCTCTGCCACATTTCTAACTCTCCTTTGCTGTAAATACGACTCCACAATGTTCCTTAAGACAATGTTGACAGGAGGTTCCTCCCCGGAGGACTTCCTCCTGCATAATGGACACTCCCGAGAGCTGTTCTCTTTCCAGAACTTCTGCAGACAGACCCTACAGAAGCTGTGGCTGCACTTCAGGAGAACAGGATCCTTGAAGAAGTCTGAGC
>JAODUD010000046.1:1698402-1717320 GCA_026784285.1 Stomatorhinus walkeri | reverse complement strand
CCCCCCCCCCCCCCCCCCCCCCCCCCCCCCCCCCCCCCCCCCCCCCCCCCCCCCCCCCCCCCCCCCCCCCCCGCTGCGCTGAGGCCCCTGCCCTAACACCCACACGGTTAATCTACCGCACATTTCCTTACAATCACGGGATGCAGTTTGATGTACCTCATGCCATCCCAGAATGCATGTTGAACATCTGATCTGCATAATCTGCAGAAGGACAGACGTCAGCCAATCCCACTAAGAATACATAAAGGTTATGATGCTGCAAGAAGCTTCCTTGCTCCTACAATTGCATGTATTTTTTACCCGGAATGCAATCGCAGCATTATTGTCTTGGTCCAGGGAGACGTTAATACAAAAATAATTTGCATTTCATCTAATTAAAACTGCCTCCCCTTGTGATCATTGTCCAATTTGTCTGACAAATGTGGAACTTGAATGCGTAGCGGAGAGGGGATCGAGCGCTGATGGAGTGAAAGAGAGGAGGAGGGTGAATCTGGGATGAAAAACAAAAGAAATAAGTCAGTAAATGGAAAAGCTCCTCACTTTGAAAACATTATTGATGCTAAAGTCAAGGCCGCTCCAAAGAAATTAAAATTTAAGCTGAGAATAATATGTGTTTGTAGGTAAAAATCAGGGGTGCAGGGACACCGTTTGATTAGAGTAATGCAGTGACACACAGTGCCCTGTGCTAAAGGAAATCTTTGGCCTCTGTATTGAATTTAAAAAACTACAAGTCGTTTAAAGTCACGAGTTTAACGGTAAAGTTCCACGGGCATAAAATTAACTGCGGCTTGAAATCTAGGACACGGAGTCTTTGCCGCTGAGACTTTATTAAAATCCTGAGACCTTTGTGACAGCGCGTGTGTTAGAGAGCGAGGATGTGAGTGCAGAGCCAGGGAAGGCAGTGGAGTGTCTTTCCGTCTCGCAGGTGAATGAGTCGTGCACCGACAAGCCCTAGCAGAGCCTCTGTGAGACAAATGCGATGTGACAATGTGACCGGACCATGAATCTCCACGCGTGTCTTGGCCAGTTGACCACATGGGTTATGTTTGCAGCTCAAAACTAATGTCTCAGATTTCCAGTTCCTTCCTGATTATTTAGGAGCGAACACTTCTGTAGAATCGAAGATTGTTCATGTTGGCTTCTTTCTGCTTTTTTGATGTACCAATCCAGTCGCGTAATGGTGGCCATTACCAAATATCCCTACCATTTCTGCATCTGTAGGAGAATTAAAGAGTACCAGATTCTTTCAGGTAATTGTTGAGTTCCAGGCACTGAGGCAGTAGGGACAGTCTGAACCCAACAAACCAGTACAGGAGGTCTGGTTAAGAGACCGCTCCTGCATAGAGACAGGCTTCAAGATGGAGCGCTTCAGCTCTGGCTTCTGGAGATCAGGTCCTGTTTGTATGTCTGGGGAGAGAGAAAATCAAACCCTCCCATCGCTTTTTTTGTCCTGATTTGAAGGTCATATTTCAAAAGTGTTTCCTCAAATATCACATTTTCCCCAGTGGGAACCGGTCAGGAGTAGAAGCATTTGCAAAAAAACAAAAGATCAAAGTATTTTCTATAAACTTTACAGGTAAATGACTTCATTTCCTAAAACAAATCACTTCTTGGATTTTGTGGATTTTGTACTTGGGAAGTGGATGAAAGGGCCAGTGCTTTGGACTAAAGGGTTGTTTTAGTATTGTGGGTTGTAATAATGCAATATGTAATAACACTGCATCATGTAATACCACTGCATCATGTAATAACACTGCATCATGTAATAACACTGCATTATGTAATAACTCAACAAAATGTCAATGGTTGTTTGTTACATAATGCACAGTATTATTTTTTCCATCATAAAAAGTGACTCCCACATTTTGTATTTACCACCACAATATATAATAATTTATTACAAAATGCAGGGAAATTTATTGTTGCGTTCAAGCTGTCTATTGTAAAATGCGACAGATTATTACAAAATGCGAGTGACGTTACCTAATGAAATGAAAATTTGTTATATTCGGTTGAGTTATTACATAATGCGGTCTTGTTACATAATGAGTTGTTACATCGGTGCAGAACATCTGCAGTGCTGTCATGCTGGGCTCATATTAGGGATTTGGTTTTGCTGGACTGCACTTTCCCAACAGAGAAGATCACCCGTACACTTATGCACATCCCACCTTAGGCTAGTTCATGGTGAATTCGGGAATGAGGCAAAACCAGGATGTAGGTGCTGGCAGTGACAATTCCTAAGGTCTTTTTCTGCTCTACTGATGATGTTAGATCGTTTTTGCTTCTCTGTGAACAGATTTCAGGGGCGCATATTTCTCAGATGTCAGGGTGTGGGAAACTCGCAGAACTTTTGGGAAAGGAGGGATATCTGCCCTTACTCTACTCGCCTGTAACTGACCGTCTTGAAGATTTGCTGTGTGTCTTCAAAAGGGAGCAACTAGCTTGTTGTGGTTTTACAGTTTTGGTAGTTTCATTTAGAGAACAATATGATTGTTTTCGAAGTTGCTCATGTGCCAGAAATATGCAGAGGGTGATAATAAGGTAACCCTGTTACATCTGCCAATCTCTACATGCTGTCAATCTGTTTGCCGTCATACAGAGGATTCCCGCAGATGTTGGGCTGTCATAGACGGCGCCCAGGCTGGCATCCTGTCGAGATTTAATTTCTCGTTAATATAAATCATCGAGTATCTACAAGGATGACAGTTGGAGCCATGAAGGGCTCAGGTGAACCCATGGGAGGGAAATCCGCCCCCCCCCCCCCCCACCACTGCTCTTCTGCTGGGTGGGTCTGTCTCTCCAGCTGCCCGTCCACCATCACATGTCCATCGGAGGCTGCCCAGAAGCTGAGGATCTGTCACGATGTTCCTCAGGACTTCAGGCCGGATGATGGCACCGTTACACTGTAAGGTGACATCTGATGGTCCCACTGAACATTAAGACCTCAACTGCAAGTAATAAGCCATAATAATAAGCAGTAATAAGCAAGCAATAAGCCATACAAGCCAGTTGATAGTGATTCTGTCCACTTATGACACATCAGTCTTAACGACCTTAACGACGTCACATTATAGACGGGGCTGTCATCAACTGCTGGAGAGCCATTCATCATTTGTTTTGTAATTATGAAAACAAAAACATATACGGAGGCTTTGCTGCCAAACCTCTCCGACGTCCATTGTTTTTAACTCAATGATTGTCCTGAATAACCAACTTATTTATATATATTTTAATGTTTGCAGTATCTACTGTGTCTATTTCAGGACTGTCTGGTAACAGCCATTTCCACAAGCAAAATTATTACTTTTGTTTCACCGTACTGAGGGAGTTGTAAATGTCTGTCTTATGAATATTCAAACACAGTATTAAACTTTGCCACAGTTTTTCATACAGACTGAGTTTGAGTGCTTTATCCTCATATATTCCGGGGCATTGGGTCTACAGTCATTCTGGTTTGAGGTTGAGGGTGGTATGCAGTTCTGTGGTATGTGTTTCTGTGGTTGTGATTGGAAGGTTGCAGGTTCAAATCCTGGTTTTAACAGCATTGCACTCTTGAGTAAAGCCCTTGGCTCCATATTGAAGAGCAAATTTCCAAAAGTCACTGTGTACTTTTTCCATGAGTTTGAGTAGAGACCACCAATGACCTTAAGCCAGGCTACCTTATCATATGGTACATCATCGGGAACCAAATCTCAGTCTTCATGTAATCCAACAAAGTAGTTTCAGTAAATTTCCAAAAGTCACTTAAAACCATATCTTGTTGACTGACTGAGTTTTTGCAGATTAGCTGTTCTATTGCTCCACGGTTCGTCTGGCCCTGCTATCTCAAAAATGTTTCTTTGGATAAAAACCTCTAAACAAATAAAATGTAAATAATGCAAATGCCCAACCAGAAGATGACCTAGGATTACATAAAAAAAGCTTTGATTTGTGAGTTGCAGCAATGATTGCGGGTTTCTGCCTCAATATGTCACCTCATGCTGGCCGGCGTTGGGTACTGCAGCTGATCTTGGCGTGGCTGACTGCTTCCTTTCTCCTGCGCAGACAGTAACTTCATCCTGGCGAATGCGCGAGTGGCACAGGGCTTCCCCATCGTGTACTGCTCGGACGGCTTCTGCGAGCTCACGGGCTTTGCGCGCACTGAGGTCATGCAGAAGAGCTGCACCTGCGGGTTCCTGTATGGACCTGAGACTGGCGAGTCCCTCATCCTGTGCGTCAGCCACGCCCTGGAGGAGAAGAAGGAGTTCAAGGGTGAGATCATGTTCTACAAGAAGACTGGTGAGTGGCCTGAGACTTCGCACGCTTAGATTTCTGTCTTTGTGAGGGTTTCAAATTGACTCCCAGAAGTACGTACACAGACACTAAGATAAACACCTGGTTACTCTGAAGCTTAGTAGACCGGTGAGGAGCTGGAAGGCTGGGTTAGTGTGGGCGAATGCCAGAAAGCAGTGTGAGATTTTCTCTGAAGGCTTCCTATAACTTTTCTTAAAGCCCTCAGCTCTGGGTCTTCCATTTGCTGCTATCTTTGGGGTCTTTATGAGGGCGAAGACTTTGCCGGAATGGTCTCAACAAGCCTGCGCAGTCGAGCAGACGGCCAGTCTAGTTATCAAGTCGAGGAAACGTATCTCTGCGCTGGTTACAGTGATGCTGCAGAGTTCGAGGCCACAGAGTAAGAAGAATGCAGAGGACGGGAAAAAACAGTCTAATTTGGCCATTTATCATTTAAATATGGCCGTTCCTTGTGCTAAATCGCTGTCCTTCCTCTACAGACACTGAAACAGCTTCGTACTCAATGCATCAACAGACAGACATCTGATATGTCGCTGGAAAGCCGGCCTCCTCCCTTTTTAATACATGCCGCATTCATTATAAGACAGAGCTGTGCAGAAAAGGCAGCCACTTTCCCCTCAGAAGACTCATGTTTGGCTAATGACAGCGTCTCTGTTTCCTGTGGGCGAGTCGTTAGCCGTGTGGCAGGAAGTGAAGCTGAAATGTGGCTCGGCAGAACGTCGCTGCCTTTGAGTCTTTCAGCAGAAGCCGCCGTTTGTAGATGGTGGGTGGCTAAATGGAGATTCTAACTTAATAATAGCTGGCGTAATAACATTGGTGTAGCGTAGCCTAGCATGCTAAGGTGGCGCGCATGCTGTGGGAAGCAAACCCAGAAGGTGGCCTCGGTGCACGGAGACGCTCGGGAAGTTTCTCACCACTCTCCTCACAGACCACGCTATTTGGCTGCACACAGCTGGTGGTCTATGGATTATTTAGGACCTCCCCTTAATTGGATGTAACGATTTACTGTCAGATCTGTCTAGGCGACAAAAAACTGCTACAACAAACTAGTCTCGCCTTGCGGTCGCTTCGATAGCTCAGCTGGTAGAGTGGGGACTGTACGTGTGAAACGATGGGCATTCTTAGGTCACTGGTTCAAATCCAGCTCAAAAGAGTGCAGGTTTTATATCTGTAATTTCCTTCAAGATTAAAAAGGTATCTATCTGTCCTACTGTAATTATTTCCACTTTATTTCAAAACATATTATTCTGAAAGACTGCCAGTGAGCATTAGGTAGCATTCTTCCCCCTCAAAGCATTTAAAGTTTCACGCCGCTGGCTGACGCAAGCGTGACAGTCAGTCTCCGTTTTCGTTCCTG
The DNA here is from genome assembly GCA_026784285.1 of Stomatorhinus walkeri. Lineage (NCBI taxonomy): Eukaryota > Metazoa > Chordata > Actinopteri > Osteoglossiformes > Mormyridae > Stomatorhinus > Stomatorhinus walkeri. Next base: position 1,711,670 of record JAODUD010000046.1, on the reverse strand, counting down.
CCTGTGCAACTTGACTGATTTTAAATCTCTAAATGAAGTCTCTCCGCTGAAGGGCCTGGTAAATGTGCCAGTTTCCACCTGTGAAGAACGATTCAATTTCAGTTTATTCCAGTTTTTTTCTGTACAGCATTCTTCCCAGCATAGATGCCCCAGAGCACTTTACATATGAATATATATTTATATATATAAATATATATATATAGATTCACGCAGCACACCGTGCAAGAGGGAAAAAAAAAACAGGAGAGAGTGGTGGGGTAGGAGCATGAATCCCTTAAACTGCAATTGTGGGGGAAAAAATACTCTAGGGACCCGCCGGAGTTTTGGGGACAGGAATATACTGCTGGACCATCTACTGAGCTTCTAGCAGGAATACTGAACCAGGCACGTCTCACATCCAAACCGACAGCAGAGCGTAAAAGGCATTTCTCGCGTGGCACTACCCAGAGTCGCTCCCTCCGGATTACAGCACATTGTAAGACTCATGTCATTTATGTTAATGTTTCAGTCTTTCCCTTGGCGTTCCGGGTCTAATGCCTGCCTGTTCTCTCCTGGATGGAGCTGCACCCCACCGTACCAGTAATAATAAAAAAAAACACACAGACGGAGAGGCAGAAAATGGACCAGTCGCAGCCCAAGTGTGTGGTGGGGGCCCGAAATTTAATGGCTTGTTATAAAAGCCGGGGAATCGAGGGGGGTCTGGGAAGGTCTTTTATACTCTTCGCCAGGGAGGAAAAAGGCTCGATGGAATAATGCTGTAAACATGGATGTTTGGTTCTCTGCTTTCTGGTTCCGGCACATCTAGAAGAGAGCATAGTCCCTAAAGTCAAACACATCTCCATGTACTTGTAGTAGGTCTGGTTCTAGCACTTAACTTCCCCCCCATATGCCCCCCATATTTAGAACGGAGTGGATTTCGACTTCCTGCAGCAAATGAAAGCCCGTGAGCAGCTTATGACTTAAAGGCCAGGTCTAGCCCGTAGGTAAGAGATCCCTCTGGCTGTGGATCTCGGTGCCCGGCAGGATGTGAGGACGGTGTTCTTCTGGTGCGCCGCCGCTTTGAGCGTCCGTGCCGGAGTCCTCCTCAAGTGCTTTGCCGCCAAACGTAAACGCGCCCGGCCACAGGATGTCCTGCGATGACCATCAGAGGACATTGCCAAGGCTGCCAATAAAGGTCGCGTTGATGGCGGCCGAGAGTTATTGATCGATGAGGAAGACTGTGGCTCTCTGAGAGCAGGATGAAAAGGCTACTGATGTATTTAAAGGATAACCCCCCCCGGGGAACACCCCCCCCCCACCACCCAGGGCCACCTGCACACGGGACCCGCTGACCTTTGAACCTTGCGAGGAGGCACCATTGTTACTCTATCTGCATTCAGCATCTGGATCTGTAATGAGAAAGTTATGAGCTGTGATTTTGTGTGTTTGTGTGCGACCGCAGGTGCGCTGTTCTGGTGCTTGTTGGACATCGTCCCTATCAAGAACGAGAAGGGAGAGGTGGTCCTCTTCCTGGCGTCCTTCAAGGACATCACTGACACCAAGGTTAAGATTGTTCCAGAAGACAAGAGGGAGGGTTTGTATTTGCGTCATTAATAATCGCTTTCTTGTTCCTTTGATGTTTTTTGTACTGGTGTTCTGCACGCGGCACTCCAATAATGCAGCACAGCAATGGCTTACAAATTAAACTGAATGCTGAAGATTTATCATCCATTTTTCTCTCCCAAGTTGACCTACGATCGCCGGCAACCTATTAGACGAAAGAGGAAATTCCATGTCTACTTCATCATTTGTCCTTATTCTAGAAGCTTCCTTGGTAAAAACAGGCGGCATCCTCACGTTGTTCCGTGTGGTAGGCTGCCTCGGAAACTGGGCCTCCAGGGGAGTTACTGCGGAGGCATAAAGACGCGAATACCGCAACGAGGTTGGCTTGAGTCCAAATGCGATCTTTTCTTTTTTTTCCCTGTGGTCACCAAATGCACTGGAGGTGAAGGGAAATCCTGCAGCAGTCAGGCTGCCCTAGATAAGCTCAGTCTGCAGGACACCATTCATCTGCCCTGCTTTCATTCTGAGAATAACCGGGAGGGAGAGCACGGGCACAGGCAGCCCCAGTTACTCCAGTCAGCCTTGCTGGTTATAAGGAAATGGGGAAATTCATTGCTAGCTCATGCTCTCGTGCTTCACCGTCTGCTCGCAGGATTTGAGATGATTTTTGGCAGCTTCTGACTGACTGCGTTCACCTCCTTAGAGTAGCAGATGATCGCAATAATGTCCGCAAAGGCGGAACTTTCCGGGGCCAATGAGTTGCATTCACAGGATTGCATCAGACACCGATCAGATGCTAAACACTAGCCAGCCTTGCCAGAAACCCTCTGCAACCATATTTAATCCTGCAGCTTCCGCTTCTCGGAAATGTGGAATTCCCTCATTAGGCACCTCCGTGTCTGCAGTGCTGGAATCCATGTCTTCTGCTATCAGTGTCCAGTTTGCTGACATTCCTGTGTAGATCCAGGGGCCGCATTAAAAAAATAAAACAAATGGTCTGAAAACCTGTTCAAATTCATTCCATCCATCCATTTTTCCATAACTGCTTTTCCAGTGCGAAGCCTTGCAGCTCGCATAACAAGATAAATTGGTCTCGATGCCAATCTGTGTTAGCATTTAATATTAAAATTATTGCTGGTGATATATAGTATTCTGTCATTTATATCAAAAATGTACTTGTTTAAAATTTATATGTGTGTGTGTGTATGTATGTGTGAGATAAAATATGACAAATGTAATGAATATGTGATTTTTACATCTGAAGGAGACTGGATAATTTTTAATATCGTAGGGAAATTAATCTCACATGACCTTTTCTGGATTCATAATATATGGGATTCAGTTATTTCTTAGCTAGCAATGATCCATCGTGTTGTATAATTTGTTTCAGAGCGGGGTCTGCATGAAGGACAGCAGCCTACGGTGTCCTCAGGCTTTACGTTTCAGTTTTGCGATCTCCCCCCCCCCAGAGAAACACAGGGGAAGAGTGAAAACTGGGTCCCCGTTCGGCTCGGCCAGGATCCGCAGCAGCACCGTGTTGTACCACATCTCCGGGCATCTACAGAACCGCGAGAAGAAGGGAAAGATCAAGCTGAGTAAAGTGCGTGCCTGCGTGAGAACCGGAAATGGGCGCAGTCTGCCAGGGGAATCTCACGCAAAGAACGCTCCAGAAAATGATCTTATATACGATGACGACCACTGTGTGTGCCTAAGACTGAGAGGGCATGTTGTTGATAGGGGAAGATGGCTTACAAGTAATGAAGAAGCCAAAACCTTATTTAAACAAAGTGAACCTTTTTAATGCAGAGCTCAAAATAAATACATCGGCGCTTAAAATCCCAATTGCCGTCACAAACATCATTACCTGGTAAGACAACTAGTTCGCAAAATTACTGTTTCGCTAAAATTGTACTCTCTCCCCCAAGTAAGTCCCAAGGTTAGGGCACCAATCAAACCCCCGCATGGCGGACCAGCTTGCTGTTAATGAGCAGCGCTTGTAACCGAGCCCCCCCCTGCACTAACTCCAGTCAGGCAAAAGGGCCAAATGTGTCACGCAAAATAATATAATCACCCGTCGCATACAAGCACTGTACCTTCGATTACATCACACAGTGCTGCACATTCCTTGTTTTTTTTTTAAGAAAAGTAATAGTAATAATGGAATTATTAAAAATAGAAAGTCAGACGCTTTAATGCATTTTTTTTTCTTGCCAATTTTCAGAGAGTGCTAAAACCGTAGCTATTTGCCTTTGTTTTTTCGCTTTCTAACCCGGCAGAACGTGTTTGGGGACGCGCCAGCCCTTCCGGAATATAAGGTAGCCGACGCTAAGAAATCCAAGTTCATCCTGCTGCACTACAGCACCTTCAAGGCGGGCTGGGACTGGCTCATCCTGCTAGCCACCTTCTACGTGGCTGTCACTGTCCCATACAATGTCTGCTTCATCGGGGACGATGACCTGACACGCAGCACCACCGTCAGTGACATCGCTGTGGAGATACTCTTCATAATAGGTCAGACATACGTTATACATCATTTGTAAAATGTAATTCTATCCCCCATAAAATGCTTCTATATATTTGACTGCTGACTGATTTCTTGCCTCTTACAAGCAAAAATCAATAGTATAAAAAGAGTCAATAAATTTCTGAGTAGGACAGTCCCTAGGTGTCCATTTTGGATTGTCTTCGCTGTTTTAGACAGGGAACAAACAATGATAACTTACTGGGTTTTGGGATCTGTATCTGAAAGGTCATGAGCTCAAATCCCACGGTCAGCAGAGTAATCAAATCTTTCTTGGGCTCTTGACCAAGCCCTTCGATCCCAATTGCTCCAGGGATACTGGGTGCTGGCTGACCCCGCTCTCCGACCCTAAGCATCTGTTTGCTAAATAAATAAATCAGCCTCACCATGCCAAAGAAATCCAATAGAGAAGGATTTATACCTGAAGTGCCCTCAGCAGTCAATGAGTCCCTGGTTGCGGGTGATAACAGCCGCACTGCTCTTCCAATCAGCAGTTAGCCCTCCTACCTTGTGCGAGCTGATTCGCTGCGTGTAAAGGGGGAGGGATTGAATGTCCGCTGTTCCAGCGCCTGTTTTGTGCAACCATAGATTGAGAATTAGGTCTTGAGGAAAATAAATGCATAAAGAAAGACTCTCAATTATGGTTGTACTATGCTGTATGTCTATTTGTTATTTTTGTTAACTAAGCTAGTCGTAGATAACCCCCACACCAATTAAACTATTAAACCTTTTCCACCGTTCTCCACAAACAGACATAGTCTTCAGTTTCCGCACCACTTACGTGAGCAAGTCCGGCCAGGTGATCTTCGAGGCGCGGCTGATCTGCGTGCACTATGTCACCACATGGTTCGTCATCGACCTGGTGGCGGCTCTTCCGTTCGACCTGCTCTACGCCTTCAAAGTCAGCGTGGTGGGTCTCCGCTACGCTTGTGTGGATCAATACTGCAATATAAGCTCTATCAATCTTAATGTTTCATTTTGAGAATCAGTTTTAACATAAATGTTTTTGTTGACCTAGTAATTTGAATGTTTATATAGGGAGAAGGGCATGTGCAACTACTGAGTGGGGTGGGAGGAGAGGGGAACTGGGCCAGATACTTGGGAAATGGAATGATCCATCCTCTGGCTCACACTGCCGCCAGCTCGGCAAATTTTATCCTCAGCTGCCCCCCACCCTCGCTTGGCAAATTTTGTTCTCGGGGTTGGGCTGCCACAGAATATTGGCATTGTGATTGGTAAAGGCCATAGCGGCCTTGGCATTGTGATTGGTAAAGGTCATAGCGGCCTTGGCATTGTGATTGGTAAAGGCCATAGCGGCCTTGGCATTGTGATTGGTAAAGGCCATAGCGGCCTTGGCATTGTGATTGGTAAAGGCCATAGCGGCCGTGGCATTGGATTGGTTCAGATTGAAAAGTGGCACCACCTTCCCTAGTGCCTGTTACCTTCGTGGTGTGTTTAGGGGCAAAGGAATAAAAAGCTCCAGTTTCTAATTTGGTAGCACTTCAGCCTGTCAGCAGAGATCTCTGGGATGCCAGGAAGTGTGGAAGGTGGCTCTGCTGATAAATGAGCTCTGAAACATTTGACTATTATACACACACACACACACACTCACGCACACACATTTACCACTACAGTGTGTTTATATTTATGAGAACTGCTTATAACTGGTGACTAATATTGGCTAATTTTAGTGGAGCGCCGGTAAATCTATGTGCATCAGCAGCAAGCTGCTTCAAGCTGAGCCCAGAACAGAGTCCAGTTTTCTTTTTTCCCAGAATTCTGTTGTCATGCTGCTACAGAGCGGGCTGTACTATTTCCCCGGAAGGGGAATGCGGTTTTCAGGGTTCCAACTCTTTCCTCTCCACATCAGACATGTTCCCCGATCAATGCCCCATTCCCCACCCCACGAAGAACAGGAAATCAAATGTGGGTCTGTTCCAGTGAGCCTAATTACGATGTGCATGTGCTGGTCTCCAGTGTCTGCTGTGATGAAATATGGCCCTCGGCGTTCTCCGGGACGTCTCGCTGAATCTTGGGGCTGGCAATTATGGGCTGAGCCAGAGGTCCCCCAGTACTGCTGCCCAACCTCGGGGGGCGCCTGGCAATTCCTATCATGCAGCCTAAAATCAGCTTCTCCTGACTGTGGGAGAGTGAGACTCCTGGGGGGGTTAGATGTGAAAGAAAGACTGCCAGGATTATTCCAGACAGAGCACAGGTTCAGGCGCACTGCCCCTCTAACCGCTGAATCCAGGAGTCTGTAATAAACTCCCAGGAGTCTGTAATAAACTCCCAGGAGTCTGTAATAAACTCTCTCTCTCCTAGAGCTGGGCGATATGGCAAAAAATTATCATGATATTTTTTCCTGTAATTGACCGATATCGATAATTATCAATATTATACTTTCACAATGCTGTTCCATGTAATAATGTAATAATCAAAATAATAATAAAAGTAACGCTATTCTGACAAATAGAATGAATACATTACATTACATTAGTGAACAAATACTTATTTTCCAACAAGTTTTACTGTTTACAACCAAAATTCCCTGAAAATTATTAAAGGTTATTGATTTTCAAGTATTCAAAGAAACATAATTCTGAAGTAGAAAAGTATCTAAACCAAACAAAAAACACACATTCAAAAAAATTCCAAATTATGGTTAGATTTTTTTGTCCGGCGCTGCAAAACGTCACCACGTGTTTCCATGTCACATGGTACAAAATCCTCGCGAGAGCAAGACGACTTGAGACAGACCATGCAGCACAAACTTTGCCCTTATTGGCTGAAGATTTTAGTCACACGCATGACATTTGTATCCCAGGAAGTTCCAGTGCGTTATCTACTGTTTCTCCCGAAAAGCACGTAAAGCAGTGAGAACTGGTTTTCAGTTCATTTACCTGGTAAAATAAAGTTTAAATAAATTACATAAATGCTCTAACAGTACACTTAAGTTAGTGGTTCATTTATTGTTAGTTACTGTAATGTTGCACTGCTTTATTTGGTTAATTGTCCAGTCTGTGAATATGGCATTCGAGTAAGAATTGCATTGTACTCTGTACATGACAATAAAAACTTTGAGTCCTTGAAATAAATGTATTTGATCTTTTTCCTGGCAGCTTTTTACGCAGAGCCACTATACACAGTAATTTTATTCACTGCTAACAGTTTTTATCAGGAGCTGGTTATTATAAAAGAAGCAATGTGCATGCAGGTGATATTTGTATAGATTTATCTACACCCTTCTGGCAGTGCGGCCATTGCAGTCAGGTCTCGCAGACTATGAGGAGTAGAAGTTGTCCGACAAGGCTGCAGCCAGTTCATACTCCACCCCTGCAGCCGCAGCCAGATTGTGCTCCACGTCGTGTCAGCTGCAGACAGACCAAAGCCCAAGTCAAACGCACCCATTGCTTCTTTAAGGGAAGATGGGCAAAATTACAACGTCGTCTGTGATTGGCTGTTGTGCTGGCGTTCAGTAAACCTCTGCTCTATAGGCCATCGAGTTTTCTGTCTCAGCGCATTCTCTAAAACGGAGCAAACTTGGTTGATCGAGTTTTATAGTCTGTGTGTATCATTGTGATCGTCCTCAGTTTTTTATCGATAGAAATTCGAGATCGTTTTATCGCCACATCGCTTCCAGCATCTCATGTGCAAGTGGCCAGACCGCCCCCTAAAAGACTCTGCGTGGACAGAAGGGTGTTTTGAGACCCGCCTGATTTACGGGAGATTCAGGGGGACCGCAGCTATTTAGATGGCTTGACGTATTATCTGCTTGTTTAAGTTCCAGGCAGCATCAGCACTTTGGAACTCTGTTTATAGGAGGTTATGGATTGAAGGTGAAGGGTGTTAATGTCCTTTTTAATGCAGAACTAATTTGAGACCCAGGGAAGGCATTAGAGTCGTCGCAAAGTCATGTCCCTCTTAGCTGGAGGGCTGTGATGGCAGGGGCGATTCTAGGATTATTTGTGGTGGATGGCATGGGGGGGGGCGATCATACTTTAAGCAGAGGGGCCAACCTCATTATTAATGTTCAAATCAATCATATGTATTAATGACTGACAGGAGAGGGCACTCAGGGGGGGAATCAGATTTCAGCTTGGGGGAGGGCCCTTGTGGCCCCACTCCTGTATACTCCTATGTATGCTGGCCTCGGTCTCAGCCCCCATCCTCTGTGCCCATGCAGGTGTCTGTGGTTCACCTGCTGAAGACGGTGCGGCTCCTCCGGCTTCTCCGCCTGCTCCAGAAGATGGACCGCTACTCGCAGCACAGCACGGTGGTGCTGACTCTCCTCATGTCCATGTTCGCCCTGCTGGCCCACTGGATGGCCTGCATCTGGTACGTCATCGGCAAGAAGGAGATGGAGGCCAACGGCTTCGCGTGGGACATCGGTGAGGGGTCCGTCGAACCGTCCGCGATGGCCTGTCGTGTCCCATCCCGGCAGACGTCAGTCTCTCCTATCTGCATGCTGCATCTCTGCCCAAAGCCTGTATTCGGTTAGCCTATACTGTTTAGCCTTTAGTATTTAAAATACACTTGAAGCAGTTGTTTATTTTGTAATTAGATGGAGACAGGGCTACTCTTCCCCCAAGGTCCCAGACCTTACCCGTCCTGTCGCTTGTATGTTTTGTACCTGCGACACGCTTGTCCTGTCGAGGCACGCACATAAAAGGGATCCTTTCTTGGCCCAGCAGAAGGACAAACCCTCTGTCGCTGAGGCCGAAAGTGGGAGCCTCATTTGCATAAAGGAAACGCATCATCTAGGATTAAAAGTAGCTTGAGTAGAACGAGGTTATACTGGCAGTTGGGAAATTATCCCTCCCTTGCTGCCCAGCCCCCCCTTTGTGCTGTGTATCGATTCTGCTTTGGGGCGCAAAAGCAAGGCCGCCAAGCCTTTCGCCCTATAGCGCCACCTGGAGGCAGAGTGCGGGAGTGCTGCCCTTTCCCCCTGCCCACCTTGTCCCCGTTGCTGATTGGCTGGCAGGCTGGCTGCACGAGCTAGGGAAGCGGCTGGAGGCGCCGTATGAGGGCGGGGCCAACGGCACGGCGGGGCCCCCTCTGCGCAGCGTCTACGTCGCCTCGCTCTACTTCACGCTCAGCAGCCTCACCAGCGTGGGCTTCGGCAATGTGTCGGCCAACACCGACGCCGAGAAGATCTTCTCCATCTGCACCATGCTGATCGGAGGTCAGGAGAACATCTGTCAGGACTCTACGGGAGTAACGCACTTCAATATCACCACCATGAAAATATCCATCTATCACTCTTACCTGTATTTTTAGACCTAAAGGTTAAACTTCACAGTAACACTTTCTTAAGACCATGTTTTTAGCGATTTATAAACACATTCAATAACAAATAATAATGCATTCATAATGCATTATAACCATGGCTATAAACATTTATCAAAAGGCATAACACATTATATCCATGTGTATTGTGCATTATGAATGCTTTAAGTAGCTCTCATCTATAATGCACTGTAGATACCTTTATAATGTTTTATAATGGTGGGTATAAGCATTAAAGATGCATTGTACTGCATTATAAAGGTATCTGTAGTGCACCACAGATGAGAGCTTCATAAGGCATCTATAATGCATAATAAACATGGCTATAATGTGTTATGCCTTTTATAGGCATGTTTATAATGCATTATGAACGCATAATGCATTCTATATGTTTTTATAAATTACTTCACTTTCAACTAACTTATAGTGCATTATAGTAACTTTTCGCCGCCGTGGAGCATGTATGGATACAGCCATGAATAGATGTTTAAGGACATGAGCAGAGGCACATGCCAGCTCTTTCCTGGTGGGGCGCTTGTCGTGAAATGTTTATGAAAGCTCAGGGTACATGAATCATCCATGAATTCTGTCGTACTTGCTCTCACAGGGTTGAGTTCCATGCGATGTCCCAGGCAGGCTTCTCTGCTGCCACCCCCTGTCTGAGACTAAATGACATGCTTACCAAGGAGGGGCCCCTTAGAATATGGTGCCCTAAGCAGCCCCCTTTCCCTGATGGGCTGAGCGGCACCGAGTTTGTTTATGATTCCTAATGAATTTGGCAGATCTGAAATCTGTGATTGAAACTAACCCAGTAGGATCTACTGTTGGCCAGTAGAGGCGCTGGAGGGTGTTTGGGGGAAGTCCTAGCTAACGGCACCCCTACTCCTCCCTCCTGCCCCCCCACCCGCAGCGCTGATGCACGCCCTGGTGTTCGGCAACGTGACGGCCATCATCCAGCGCATGTACTCCCGCTGGTCCCTTTACCACACGCGCACCAAGGACCTGAAGGACTTCATCAGGGTGCATCACCTGCCCCAGCAGCTCAAACAGCGCATGTTGGAGTACTTCCAGACCACCTGGTCCGTCAACCACGGCATCGACTCCAACGAGGTGCCCCCCGCCGTTCCTCCGACCTTGCCCCATTTCCGCAAGGCCGCCCCCCCCACCCCGAACCTCCCTCTGATGACGTCGACTGAAATATGAGCCCCGTCTCACCTTCAGAGCCGCCAGTGCTGATTACATGGGGGTTGAAAGAGTTTAAAGTTGAATATCATTCAAACGTATGATGAATTATGAATATGAATTTTGATTACGGCCAAGCTGGGTTATATGAATCATTGATCATATAATTTGACAGATTTGGTTCTTTCTAGATTAAAGTATATCCATTTTTGATATAAGATATAAGTGGTATAAGACCCCCATCTGATAACGTGTCCGGCGGCGTGTTGAGGAATAGGCCCCGAATCTCGGCACGTAACCGTAAGCGTCTGCCTCCCAACTCGAGGAACCTGCTGACACGTTGAAGCGAGTTTCAAGCTGAATTATTGATCCCTGCTGGAAGAGAACATTAAAACAGAGGCGGAGTTCATTTATCAGTGGCTCTGTTTACAATGTGAAGCCTATTAGGGATCGTTCCTCTCCACGAGTCCCACCGACAGATCAATGGCCTTCTCCTGAGGCAGCAAGAGCCCTCTCCGCAGAGGCTCTCAGCAAGAACGACCTTGACTCCAAGGACATGTCGTGTATCAACCCCCAATGTGTTTGACCGGATTAGGAACATCAGTTAATATCAGTTATTAAGAAGCAGGCCAAAATGTTTGTGGTGCTGTTCCTGTGCTGAGGTGCTGTTCCGGTGTTGTGGTGCTGTTCCTGTGTTGATGTGCTGTTCCTGAGTTGTGGTGCTGTTCCTGTGTTGTGGTGCTGTTCCTGTGTTGTGGTGCTGTTCCTGAGTTGTGGTGCTGTTCCTGTGTTGAGGTGCTGTTCCTGTGTTGTGGTGCTGTTCCGGTGTTGTGGTGCTGTTCCTGAGTTGTGGTGCTGTTCCTGAGTTGTAGTGCTGTTCCTGTGACTCCCACAGTGATATTACAGAAGTTTGCCTTTGTTGCAGATTTCACAAGTTTTCTTCCTTCTTCATAAGCTCCCCTACGTTGATAGCTAAACTGGTAGGACTGTAGGGGTGTAAAGCCCCAGGCCATCTTAGGCAACTGGTTCCATTCTGGCCCAGCGGATTTTGCTGAGTAGCTGTGCGTGGCTCAGTGGGTTAAGATGCTGTTACCAGTTCAGATCCCTGGGTTTGTAGAGTGACGTCACTGCGCGGCCATGGAGCAAAGGCGTCGAGCTCACAAATGAAGAGCAAGGTTCCTAAACTTCCTCACACTTTGGTGGACTTTTTCTTGGAATTTTGGAAATCTACGATCTTCGTTGGGTCACATGAGCACCGTGTGAGTTTTGGTTCCTGATACTGTAGCATATGATGAGCAGAAGGGTGACTTTAGGGCGTCAGCGGCTTTTTCTCAAAAGCAACAAAATATAGAAAGTGAGTTTTGGAAATTTGCTCTTCAGTTGGCTGACAGTCTTATCTGACAACAAAAGTGTCTGCTGTGTGAAAAACAACAAAACAGGCGTTAGTGAGAGATGTGGCATGCGGACGGCGTGGGTGTCCTCACAGGTGTATTTTTTATTGATATACTCAGCTACTGAAAGACTTCCCCGACGAGCTGCGCTCCGACATCACCATGCACCTGAACAAGGAGATCCTCCAGTTGTCGCTGTTCGCCTCGGCCAGCAGGGGGTGCCTGCGCTCCCTCTCGCTGCACATCAAGACGTCGTTCTGTGCCCCGGGCGAGTTCCTCCTACGGCAGGGCGACGCCCTGCAAGCCATCTTCTTCGTCTGCTCGGGCTCCATGGAGGTGCTGAAGGGCGGCATGGTGCTGGCCATCCTGGGTAGGGTGGGGGCGCTGCACCTTGGCCTGGGGTAGGGGGAGGGCTTCATTGATGTGATTGTAGGGTTGTCTAAAAATGTAATTACAGACTATAAAATCTGTTGAAGTAGGTGCTTGGCGTCTGTTTTTTATTATGTTATTTGTCCATATGGCTGCAATGGATGGGAAACCTGTCCAGGGTGCTCCTTCCCTGTGCATTCTGGGATAGGCTCCAAACTCACTGTGACTGTATAGAGTTGGGTGGATTGGATATATCTGTGTTTTTTCTTTTTTTCTAAATTTTTTTCTTAGATATTTTAAATGATTGCGGCTTTGTGAAGTTGATACAGATTCTGTAACGTGTTTCATACAAGCCCGAACTGAGAAATCGTGCGCCGGCATATGGCTGTGGTTTTTCCGGAAGGGTGCTGCGAATCGTGACGGCTAACGGTGCCTCCCAGTGTGTTGGAGCTCCACGGAGAGCTGCGCGAGAAGGTCATCCTGACTCTGGTCGATTCAGCCGGAGATCCTCTGCTGCCTGAAAGCGCCGTCGCTGCAGGGCTAGTCAAAGAGCATATCCACGGCAGGCGGCCTGTGGGAGGCCGCTGGACGTAGCACCGCGATGGGCTCACTGATACCAGCTTAACAAATAGCATCATTTTGTAAGAGGGCGACCACGGTGAAGGACAGGTGACTCTGAAGAACCCAGACTGGGTATTTTTGTATCTCCAGCCGAACATTCTTAAAAAATTAAATCTCCTTTCCAGGAAAAGGTGACCTAATTGGAGCAAACATGGCCGTCGATGAGCGGGTCATCAAGACCAACGCGGACGTCAAGGCCCTGACCTACTGCGACCTGCAGTGCATCAGCCTGAAGGGCCTCTACGAGGTGCTGGACCTGTACCCTGAATACTCACACCGCTTCGTGCAGGACGTCCAACGGGACCTTACCTACAATCTGCGGGAAGGGCAGGAGAGCCCCGCAAGTATCGTGGGGG